>MNCI01020555.1:28361-74335 GCA_015680685.1 Gnetum montanum | reverse complement strand
TTTTATGACCATGTATGGACCTTCCCAGTTTGCTGAGAATTTGTTCATATGCTCATGGACAACCTTGAGAATGAGGTCTCCCTTCTGTATTGGCCGTTGATGTGGATTTGCATGATGTTTTTGCCACTGCTTGTTTTGGTAATGCTCTATGCGACTTAGTGTTTGTGAATGCTTCTCCTCTATTGAGTCGAGGTTGATGATCTTCGACTCAGTGTTCTAGGTGTCACTTATGACATCTGATAGGATCATCCAGAGTGATTACACCTGCAATTCAAGAGGTAACATTGCTTCAGATCCATACACAAGATTATAAGGTGTCTTACCTATCGTAGTCCTGCATGTAATCTTGTAAGCCCACAGCACATAGAGGATTTGCTCATGCCATCACCTCTTGCTATTGTTAAGCATTCTTTTCAACAAGTTGATGATGGACTTATTTGTAGCCTTTGCCTATCCATTCGCCTATGGGTAATATGGTGAGGAGAACAATTGCTTGATGCCAAGATTACTGTAGAAGGTTTGGGTTTTGGCACTACTGAACTATGACCTATTGTTAATCATAATAGTCATAGGAAGCCCAAACCTTATCATGATGTTGTCTAAGATAAAGTGGCAAACCTACTATGATGTGGTCTTCCTCAGGGGAATAGCCTCAACCCATTCAGTAAAATACTCAATGGCAGTGATGATGAAGCTATGCCTTGCGGAAGACTTAGGCATGATAGGTCTTATGAGGTCTAGTCCCCATCCTTGGAAAGACCATGTGATCTACATTGGATGTAGCTCTGTAGGTGAAACGTGTATGAGATTTGCATATCTTTGGCACATGTCACACATCTTGACCTTGGCCAAGAAATCATTCTCCATGTGAGGCCAATAGTACCCTAAGCATATGATTTTTGCAGCCATAGCCCTAAGTGCTATGTATCCACCACATAGTCCCTCATGTACCTCATTAACAACCTTCTGCGCTTGCTCCTCATTTATGCATGCCAACAGTATCCCATCATAGGAGTGCTTGCACAGGGCATTGTCTCCCATGAGCACGTATTGTCGAGCATGCTTACGGATAGCGTCTCTCTACACAGATGTCAATCCGCTTGGGAGCTCATCGTGTTGTAGGTAGGCTTTAATGTTGGCATACCACTCCTGGGTATCCATAGCACTAATAGAGGCTACGTGTACTGCTTGAATGATAGGCTCCACACACTCGGTAATCAAGTTTGGCAAATTCACAAATAGATGTGATGGGGCATTTAATGCTAGGGTAGCTAAGGTATTTGCTATGGTGTTTTCATTGCATGGCACGTGTTGCACATCCGTAATTACAAACTATTTAAGTAGGAATTTTGCTAAGTCACAGTAGGGTTGTAGATGTGCAGCTTTGTAGGCATAGACCTTGGTGATTTGATTCACAACAAGTTGTGAATCTCTGCGAATTTCCAAGTGTTGTATGCGTAACGCTTGGGCAACTAGGAGAACCTTGGGTAACCCCTCATACTCTGCCATGTTATTCATACAAGGGAACATAAAATAATAAGCTAAAGAATGCATTTCCCTAGAGGGGAAGGAAATGATAACAGTTGCACTACCTCCTCGCATGGTCGAGGCATCATCAAAGTGTAAAGTAGCTTCAAGCTGCGATGGGATGACGTTGATAGTGCTAACATGCTTATCTGGCAATTCAGGATCTATGATCGCTTGATCATCGATAGGTGAAGTCATAAGTTGTGTCACTATAGCTTGACCATTCGTCGATGATTGGCTCACATAATGCAAATTAAATTCCGTTGTTATTGCTTTCCATTGGGTTATCCTACTGCTTTCATACAAGTTGCTTGTGATAGCTTGGAGTATGTTGCTTTTGCAAATAATATTAATCTTGCTATGAAACAGGTAGTGTCTCCACTTCTTCAATGCAAACACTAAGACAAGGCAGTTTCTCTCCACCTCATTATATTTTGCCTCATATGCTATCAGTGCATGACTTAGGTAGTACACTGGTATCTCAGAACTGTCATTTTGTTTTTGACATAACAGTGCCACGATAGATGTGTCTGAGGTGGCAAGGTAGATGAAGAAAGGCTTATCCCTCTGTGGTGGGTAAATAGTTGAGAGGTGCAAAAGATCTTTTTTTAGATCATCAAAGGCTTGTTGGCATTGAGTTGTCCATTCAAAGTTAATCCCTTTCTTCAATAGATGTTGTATGTGGTGTAACTTGTTGGTCAACTTTGCTATAAACCTTTTGATGAACTGAATTCTACCTTGTAACCCACACAGCTCTTTAAGATCTGTAGGAGGTTTCAGGTTGACGATGGCCTTAATTTTGTCAGGGTCCACCCGTATCCTAACCTCTGATATTACAAACCCTAACATGCACCCGGTTCTCACCTTGAAGACACACTTTTTAGGATTGAGGTGTAAATCATGAATCTGGCAACACTTGAGGACTACCCCTAGATCGTGGGGATGATCAACATCCTCTTTAGATGTGACCGCTATATCATCTACGTAGTTGTTCGCATTTTTTAGGATGTAGTCATTAAAGATGTAGGTCTTGGCTCGCTGGTAGGTCGCTCTAGTGTTTTTGATCCTGAAAGGCATCATAGTGTAACAAAAGGTACCCCATGGGGTCATGAAGGTTATTGTTAATTGATGCTTGGGGTTAATGCAAATTTGGTTGTAGCTGGAGAAACCATCCATGAAGGATAACAGAGCATGACCAGCCGTAGTGTCAATGAGTTGATTAATACTTGGAAGTGAGAAATCGTCTTTGATCGTTGCCTTGTTCAGATCCTGGAAGTCTATACAGATTCATATTCCTCCCATTTTCTTAGAAACTACAATGATATTGGACACCCATTTCGAGTAATCAACTACCCGAATGAAACCAGCTTGGTATAGCTTGATGATTTCATCCCGTATGAACAGTGCAATCTCTGGTTTAACCTTACGAGCCTTCTGCTTGACTGCTTTTATGCATAGGTCTAAGATGATGTTGTGCTATATCAGCCTTAGATCTAAACCTAACATGTTGTTGTATGACCATGCAAAAACTTCAGTGTTGTCCTGCAACACTTTGGCTACATCTTTATGCATTTGCGAATACAAGAGGGAACTAAGTTTCAATGTTTTTACCTTCCCCTTGGATGTGGTCATAGGTGTTTCGATGAGTGGGTCCTTAGTTACATCCCCAAATTCTAAATTTAGAGTTTAGACCAGATGCTCAGGCCAGTCTTGGGGTGTTCCTAAGAATGTTATGGTGTTAACATGTTTTTACCTTCCCCTTGGATGTTCTGGGTTCAGTTGTCTTGCGAGTTTGCCATGTGGACCTGCTAAAGCTAACGGTGAAGAGAGATCACGATGGAGTTCCATTCTCGCTCAACCTACCAAAATGAGATGAAAGTTTGATTAAGAGGTACCTGTTTGTAACAATTATGCATGGTGAAAACTTGCAAAATAGCAACTAAATGCCAACGATAGACGTAAGTATAAAGTATGATGTAGAGTCATAAAATTTGCCAATTTAAATTCGTGGCGGACTGTTAAGATGTAGAAACATAAAACTGCTAATCTAAAAGTGTAAAACTGCCGATGTAATAATGCGAGACTGCTAGTTTAGCATCATTGCAGACTGCTTGGACAGAAAAATGCAAAATTGATAATATAAATAATGGAATGTTGCTAATGTAAAAATGCAAAATTGTTGATGTAATGGTGCAAAACTGCTAGTTTAATGTCATTGCGGACTGCCAACTGGTTAGAGTACTAGTTTAAGGTCATTTCGGACCACCTAGATGTAGACATGTAGAACTGCTAATATAAAGAACGAAAAACTACTAATGTTAAAATGCAAAATTGCTAGTTTAACATCATTACAAACTGCCAATGTGTAGAAGGTCAAGATAGCTAGTTTAAGATCATTGTGGACCATTAACTAGATTGAAACTATGTGTTAGGGTTGCTAGTTTAAGGTCTTTTCGGACCATGGAAAATGCAAGATATTTTTTTCGTAAAGGTAAATAGTTAGTTTGAAGTGTGTCAAAGCTCTTCGCCCAGGCCCACTGGTGTGAATGCAAACAGTGCTATGATGTCATGGCGAGCATGCTACGCTGCACGAAATACTCTGCATTAAATGGAGAGAGAGAATGACAAGTTTCCTTTTCACCATTGTGGCTATAAATAGGGATTAACCCTTGGTAAACTCATCATTTTTACCGTAATACCGTAGAGCCCACATTTGGAGCACAGAGCGATTTTTTCCAACAGAGAGTAGGGCAATTTAATGTAGCAACGAAGAGAGAATCGACAAGTGAAACAATGGCTCCCAAGAAAGAGCACAAACACCTGGCACCTTCCAAGGTTGAAGAAGTAAAGGAAACCCTAGGGCGTGTGATGTAGGTGCACATCGTGGTGCATGAGGAGACGTTGTTGACTCGGTAGGCCACTGTGCTTCCTCTATTTTTTTGTCTCTGTTATTCATTTTTGTTTTTCTTGTTTTGCTCCTAGGATTTTGTTCAACTATTCGTGTATTTTCTGTCATCATGTTGTCATTGTTTTAGCCCTTACACTGTCGCTGCTGCCATTTCAGCCACGATAGATGTACATACGTTATGCTATGGTTGCATGCAAGATCGCGTGGACCGCCATCATTGCGGCTGTCATTACTGTAGACGTTTGGATGATTTGAGGCATTGGCATGTAGATAACATAGCGTAGGACCCTTGGGAGGGTTTGTCCATGTGTTATGTGACAGTGTAATACATGTTCTGTCATAGTGTAATGTTAATCGCTTTATTAGAGCTAATCACTTCATTGCTACGCTAAGCTATTTCCTTCATGTTTTTCACTATGCTATATGCCTGAAGGGAATCATGCCATGCTATATGCTAAAATGCTGGCCTTGCTACGCTAGATGTAAATTCCACTCAGACATGATGCTAACATTTGCTATTGTGTTGTGTAGGATAACGCTAAGGTCGATTTTGATTGTCCTCAAAATTGTAAGGGTCTTGTGCTGCATCAGCGAACCAGTGGCCAATGTTCCTCCACTCCATATGCATGTGGGATGACAAGCGGTCTGGTTTTGAGAAGGAGCCCTGGAGTTTCTACAATTTCTTCTCCAACACTTCAACGTGATCATTTGGTCACACCTAGTGGAGGAGGTAGCGGCCGCCATAACAAAAACCTTGATGCCTAGGAAAATAAGTGTATTTTGAGATTTTTGACAAATGGAGAAATCAACAGCAGGTAGGGAGAAGGATCTAGTCAATGTCCTAGAAATTTGAGGCATTTGACCTAGATCTGGGATATGCCCGAGTATAATTACTACAATCTCTACAATACCTTGTTTATCTCACGTCACATGGGAACATGCTATCAAAACCCACTAGGAACTGTTTACTGTGCCGACAGGTGAGTTTTGTAGCTGCGTTCCACTATGTTATGCAATATTTGCTATGGTAGCCAAATGTTAAGAGTGTATTTCTATTACCAGGTTTTTATCAATAAGGAGGGGCTTCATGACAATACATATGCGTTGACGTTAGCATAGATGGCGTTGCTGAGTTTTCCTCTGCTGAGAATATACACGTAGGTGTGATAAGTCAATGTGGGGGTGAGTACAAAGCCTACCTAACTTGGTATCCCAGATTCTACAATAGATGCAAGAAGTCTAGTTGGTTGGATGAGGGATGGACACCCTTTAAGCTAATCTTCATTGAAGATGTCTTGATTTTTCTTCCATCATTCCCATCACCATTCAAACTTGTTAAGCTAAATAATGAATTGCTACATGTCTGAGTGTCATTACTGCTAACTGTGCTAATGGCTATAGGGGTGAAAAAGTCCCAGGAGGTGATGGTGATTACCTCTAGGAACCAAGAGGCTAATGTCTTCTTCAAGTATGGGGATGTGGATGAGAGCCAACGCTGGATATGCAGCATGGCCTCAGAATCCCTGACCAGGCATCTTCAAGATGCTGGGCTCATGGATTTGTTCCTGGTCTCGAACCCAAGTGTCCTTGCCATTGAGATTCTCATCCTAGTGGAGTCCTTCTCCGAAAAGGCAGACCGCATCTACACACGTGTACACGGTGTGCGGGTGGTCCTTGAGATTAATGACTAGCTATTTGCAGACCTTTTCGGTGTCCCTGTTGACGGCATCCCTATAGGTTCAAGGACCAAGAGAGAGTTGAACTGTTAGAGGAAGGATATCAAGGAATGGCTAGGGGTTGCAAAGGAGCAAAAGGGGATCTCCATGGAGAAAGTCAAGCTGATCGCCGCCAGAGAGGTTTATCCCATCTTCTATGCTTGTGCTTTCCCCCAGCTGCTTTCCCAAGGAAAGATCATGGAGATTGAACAAGCTTGGATAATGCAGGAGGTTATGGAAGAGGGCACCCTCTACAACTAGGCTGGACATCTGTGTAAAGGCTTGCAGACTAAAGTGGTTGCGCTTCATAAGAAGTAGGATTCTTGCTTCAATGTACACTACACCTTCTTCATAGCCTATTTGCAGCATTTCACAGAGTTTTTGGTAGTCCATGAGAATGGAGTCTGGGTTATGTGAGATCACAACCAAATATCCAAACCATGGATCTACCAAGTCTTCCGAAGCACCTGAGCCCAAGATCCCCTAGAAGCTATTGGGGAGTCGTTCTCTATGAAGACCACGGATTGAGTGGCCCATAACTTTCGTGGCCAGGATAGCATGGAAGGGGCACCCCCTACCGTTATTGGTAGCGTATCATAGGGGAAATGCCTCATCGTTGAGATAGTGACTACTAAGTTTTAGCGAAGGAGGCCTTCTTCGACTAAGGAGACCCTCTGTACAGAAGAAGAGGAAGGGTAGACACTACGGTTTAAGGTACACAGGATGCAACCTCCTATCGGTAAATGCTTATGTTAATTTCTTTGCCTATTTTGTTAATGCCTGCTACATTATGCTGCGCTAAATAACGTAACATAGCATAGCACCTACTCTACGCTAACTTGGTTTAAGCTAAACAAAAATATGTTGCTTTTTTTTTGCTGCTAGAGGAAGAAGAAGAAGAAGAAGACGATGAAGAAGGGGTGGCAAATAAAGACGTGGGGGGCCTAATCATAGAGGAAAGGGCCCTAGTCAAGAGGAAAGGAGATCCTATCACTAAGTAAGGGGCTCTTGTTATTAGGGAGAATCCTCCTACTGATGAGGAGGACATTTTTGGAGGCACAAAAGAGTCTCCTATAGATGAAGAGGATGCTAGTACCTTGAAAAGAAAGGCATCAACTAATAAAGAGGAACCTTGCATCAATCGTAAGGGGATTTCTGCCGGAGGTCCTTCTGTTGAACACAGTCCAGCATCAAGGGAGCGAACAAGTGCTAAAGGTGCTACCATAATTTTGAGTCAGGATGAAGGGGAGTTGCAATTAGATGCTGGTGAGTTTGACAATATACATTGTCATTTACATTACTCTCATCTTTATTACAGCCCACCTTGGTTTCTACTAATGCATTTGGTTGCATGATAGACACCAATGTCGATACTGCAGAACCTATCTTGACTAACTTAGAACTATTGGCCGAGACTTCTGATAAATTTACATTCATGCAGGGGGTCGTCGATGACATGGTTAGCCATCTCAAACAGGTCGACCCCAAAGTGGGTAAGTAAAGAAGCTACGCTAAGCTCTTTTAGGTTTCTATACTACATTTCTTGAGCTGCTAACCTTGCTACGCTAATGTGACTGATGCATTGTTTGGATGTTTGTAGCCTCTAGACTCAAATGGGACCTAAACCATGCGTTGAAAGTTAGTGTTGTGCCTACATTCTCGTCCAAAGTGGCCGAGGTGCCTCGTCGCATATACAACGAGGCTAGTAAATGTGCTTTTCACTCAACATGCTCCTTGTGGGAGTGTAGGCGCTTCAACAAGGACTTGTGGAAATGGGTCCAAAGGGCTGAGAAAGAGAAGGTTGAACTAAGTGCCAAGGTGGGAGACCTCAAATCCAGGAACGAGGTTCTCATAACCCATGATAGAAATGACAACAGTTGGCGCACGATGATAATAGATTATGCTAGATATTGGATAGTCGTGTGACCCAACAATGAAGCCACCTGAGAAATAATGGAACAACAGATGCAGATGGACTTGTTGGCTCAGAATAACCAAGAGTAGAAATATTATAGCGCTAGAGTTTATGAGTGGGGGCAATCCTAGAAAAACCATAAACACATGTATAAACTAGAATGTTCCACCAACCACAAACTATACAGGGATGCTTTAGTGAAGGCATTTATCTATGAAGAATTCGTGAATTCTATTGACACTTATGAAGCTTACAACAAGTTCATGGAGTAGGTAACAGTCACTGAATTGCCTGAACGGGAAGTGGACCTTCCCATAGGTGTGACTGCTACCACCTCCTTTTCCTTGGGATTGTCGAGATGGACAGCTACCGAGAAGGAGAAGTTTTTCGCAGACACTGAACCAAGAGAGAAGCACTAGGCCAATATCATGGAGAAAGAGGTTTGGCACCACCTCGAGCTCCATTTGGATCGTATACCTTTCGAAATAGACTTAGGGCCATCTTGGGTTAGTCACATTCTGCTATGTAAATGCTCAAACGCTATCTTAGCTTTCATGTGTGGCCCTAACTGACTACTTCACTTTACCATGTAGGTTCCAGATAAGGACGCAGGGCCCATAGAGGGTGAAAACAATGAGGCAAAAGGAGGAAATGAAGAGGCAGACAGTGCAAAAGGGGATGATGTAGGGGCAAACGATGCGGGCGAAGATGGTGTAGGTGAAGATGACCCATGACAACATGAGTTTTTTTTATAAATTTTTGAATTTTGTGCGAAACTATCGAAAACATTGTTGAAGTAGTAAAAATTTTGAATGGAAAAGAATTATTTTGGAAAAAGCATCGATTTTATGTTGGCTTATGCATTTTCTATGTGGTTAATTTTATGTTAAACTTTCATTTTTATGTTTTAGTTCGAGGCCATTTCAGGCCGTTGCTAGTTTCAGGCCATTTCAGGCCATTGTTAATTTTAGGCAATTGAGGGCCATCACATGGTAGCGTAGTTTTAGGCCATCTCAGGCACTCGCTAGTTTTAGGCCATTTCGGGCCATCACTAGTTTTAGGCTATTTTGGGCCATCATTAGTTTTAGGCCATTTCAGGCCCCTATGTAGTAGCATAGTTTTAGGCCATTTCGGGCCATGAGATGGTAAAGAAGCGATACGCTAATGATTTAGAGGAAAGCTAATTGGTGCCTAGCATAGATGGATGGGTGCAAAAAAATAGGTGATAAATGTACAAAGATGCCAACTGGGCTAAAAGTAGTGCAGTTGCTACGCTATGTGTAACTACTTCTTGACCCATCATGGATTGGACGAGGCATAGGGCTGAGGCACATTGCCATGACCTTCGTCCATATCATTGTCCTCCTCTTGGAAGGGTAACTTACTCCACACATTTTTATCTTTTGAATTGGCTTGCTAAGTCGGTTCTATTGCTAGGTGGTTAGTGTCTACGGAGACAGGCGCTTCATTCTCAAAGGTTATGACCTTTAAGCCCTATTCCATGTCTATGTTATTGATGGCTTGTGTCACTATTTTGTTGCCATGGATCACCACCTCCCTGTTTGCATAGGGTAGATGGATCTCCTGATGAATGGGTGAAGAGACAGCCCTAAGTTGTGCTAACCATGACCTCTCCAAGATCAGGTTAAACTCGGGCATCTCTTCAACCACAATAAACGTTGCATTTGTGGGGAATTGATCCCCTACCATGAAGTCAATATGGATTGTGCCTGTACCGACCGAAATCATCGGTGCAAGGCTGGAACAATACGAGCACCGAAAGATCTACGGACAAGCACAGTCGACCCTGCCTCCGCTTGAGGGCAAGCTGGAACGGTCGAAGGCAGAGTGCCTTGAATGGTTCGCACGTGGATCAAACAAGGACTTCCCCAACGTTTGCCGCTACAAAACGTTGGGTTATATGTAGACAATGCACGTTAAATGTAAACCGTAAACAAGCACGATAATGTAAATGAGCCTGTAAACATAAACTGAAAGAAAACGAAGAAAACTGCAATAAATCTGAGCAAAATGTAAACTGTTTTGTATTGAGAATTGATTACAAAGTGCACCGGTCCAAATGCAGTTGTGGCTTTGACACAAGGCAGACAAAAGGCCCCAGCATGTGTAGGGATGACTCGGCTAGTTCGCAAGGCAGGCGGAGCGTAGAGACTATGTGTGCGGCGTACAGGTCTCTCCAGCGTAAGAGGGTTTTTGAGCTCTGATCTGCAGCGTAAATGTCTCTTGTGTTTGCTCCGGTAAATTTTTTCCACCTCTGAAAATGTGGAAAAATAGGCTTTTTATAGGTGGGGTTTTGCCGGGAAAATCAGGTTGGGAGACACGTGGCGTATCAACCGGGTGCTTACAATTTAGAAACATTGTATACGTTGGGCGTATACGCTAAATCAGGCCAGCGTATACGCTGGGCGTATACGGTGGACTTGCTGGGCGTGTGGACTTGGATGGACGCTGGTGTATACGCTGGGCGTATATGCTGATGGATGCTGGCGTCTACGCTGGGCATCTACGCTGATGGATGCTGGCGTCTACGCTGATGGATGCTGGCGTCTACGCTGATGGATGCTGGCGTCTACGCTGATGGATGCTGAGCGTAGAGGATGCCATCGTAAGCCAAAAATGTGCCCAGCGTATACACATGAAAATGCTTCATTTTAAGGTCAAAAATTGATTTTTGGGTGCCCAAGAGCTGCTGGAAACCCTAGGGAAGGTCCTAGGGGGTCTAGATGCTCAATTCTAGCACGTTTTGACTCATTTCTGGGGCCCAAAAGTCTCTCTACGCTGGGCTTACGCCGGGCATATACGTTGGGTGTAGAGGAATGAACGACCATCATTTGAAGCCCGAAATTTGATTTTCAAGTGCCTGAGACCTACTGGGGACCTTGGGGAAGGTCTTGGGAGGTCTAAAAACTCCACTTTAGCATGTTTTGATGAGTTTTTGAGCCCCGAAAGTTTCTATACGCTGGGCCTTACGCTGGGCATGTGTAGGCCAGCGTATAGGATGCATACTTAGTGAAAACCAAGTCTTTTGAGCTCAAAATTTGCCAAGTTTGATGCCAGATGTCATCATAGTCTTTTGTGGATCCCAAGGAACTTTCACTTGCTTGCTTTGACTTTGTTTGATGCTATTTTGAGGCTTTCAAGCTTGGTCATGCTAAGGACCAACATGACTTAGCTTAATTTCTGTCTTCCAGTGTTAGCCAAAATTTTTTGTGGTGTTTCAGTGTCATTTATCATGACTCGTGCCCCATTGAACAAATTTAAGCATGATGTTGTTGTGGGCCTGATCTGGTTGAACAAACCTAGCTTGTCCACAATAGGGAAAGGGATGACATTTGTGGCAGCTCCATCATCAACATGCACCCTTTGGACCTTGTGTTGGCCAACCCAGATTGTGATGAAGAGAGGTGTTGTAGGAACTTGACCCTTTTTAGGGTCTTCCCTAATGGAATTATCATAGAAATTCAATTGGAATGGCTTTGGCTTTGCAGGCACAAAAGGAAGCATGATCAAATGGATCGCCTTCTCTTCTGTTGGCATGTTCTCGTCAATCAGGATTGTCGTTAACATGCAGACCAAAGCCCCACGGTGTGCTGTAGATGTCATAATTAGGTTATAGAGGCTCAACGTAGTTTTTTATATTTTAGAGCTTGCTTGACTTGGGTGAAGGAACTCAAAAGGTCTTGGTGACTTTCCGGTTTACTACCTTTCTCCTCTTCCATTCATCCTAGAAGATGAATTTCCTGAGGAGGGAGAGTTTCAAGCCTATTTGGATGAGGTGGTAAGGACTGTGTAGGTGTAGCAACATTCCTTTTGGGTGATGAGGGTGTAGATGAAGGGGGTGAGGATGGAGGCTTACAATTACTTGGTGCAATACTTTCCCTTGACATCTCAATCGCAAAGCGCACTTCTCGTTTTTTAGGATGATAAGGTTGTGAGGCTGTCTTATGCGGGGTGGGGGCTACTGTGCATCTTGGCCCCCTAATAACATATGGTGCTAATGATGGTAGAGTACACGGTGGTGGTGTGGTTTTTTTAACAGGTGGTACGGGGGTGGATATGCGGGGAGGGACTCTCAGAACAAAAGATTGCTACGGACTTTGATTAGCTGCCGATGGTGTCGGTGCACTGCATTGAGGCACACGAACTACAAATAGATACTGGGAAGTTTTAGGATTATTTTCAATGCTGATGGTATTGATGATGTAACTGAAGTTGTTGGCATTGAGAGGATCAGTGTAGAAGTGCAGAGATTGATTGTCAGGGCGTACTTGATTGCTTTTGTCTAGCACTAGTTTCCCTTGATTGATCATCCTTTGGATATCATCTTTCAATGCCATACAATAATTTTTGTTGTCTCACACTATTAATGGTAGTCACAAAACCATTCTAGCTTGAATCCCTTAAGAATTGTGGGCTCATTGGGAAAGCCAAAGAGGGGTTCTTGAGGAGCTCGCAGTATCGCTGATGTCTCTTTGCTTCCTCTTTTGACATCTGCTTGTGTTGGATATACCCCATTGCTAGTAGTTGCTTCAGGAGATATGAAATCTTGATAGGTAGTGGGGTATACTTCGAGTGATCTTTGCGCTGAAAGTTCAATTTGGGTGGTGCAGATGTCTCAGGTGCGAATGTAGAGGGTTGCGATCCATTTCCCTGTTTGGGCGTAGGGTTAGCAACAGGTGTTGTTGGTTTCTTGTTGTTCTTGTTATTGTTGTTGTTAGGTTTGGGTTTGGCCTCATTTGCCATAGCAGCAAATGTGGGTGTTGTAGCCTTACCCTTATCCTTCTTTGTAAAGGTATTCTTGTATCCAACGTAGGCTAGGCCTTTGTTTGCCTCGGCCGCATCCTATATGCTCTTAGTCTAGGTGAACACCTGACTGAGAGTGCGCGAAGCAAGAGAGTATAGCTTAGACTTAATAAACTCATTTACTGCATCCTTAAAGATGGCCAACAAGTGGGCCTCCATGATAGGCTCGCAGATTTCATTAAGGGTTGCACTTTAGTGGTGGATGAACTTCTGGACTAACTCTAGCGGATCTTGTTTCACGCTCATCAATTGATCTAGCATGATTTTTGGTTTCAAGTTGTATTTGAAACATGTCGTGAACTGGGTCTAAATCTCCTCTAGGATTGCTATGGAGGAGCGTGGTAATGCACAGTACTAGTCTAAGGCTTTTCCGGTTAGAGACATAACAAAGACATGGATGATCATGTGCGAACATTGTTGTAGAAGAAGGGATTCAGACCTAAATGTAACAAGATGTGCATTGGGGTCCCGCTCCCCATTGTACTTCATGAAATGTGGGAGTGACATCCCTAGGGGTAACGTTAGTGCAGGGACTATCGGGTTGATGGGATCGTCTTGGTAGAAGTCCATGACTTGCACCATGTCAGACCCGATAGCCTTGATTCATTTTATTTTCTTAGTATGGTTCTGGATAAGTTGGAATGCTTGGTCTAGACCTGAAGATGATGTAGATGTTTGGGGAACTGCTTGGGAAGCTCCCATTTGTGGAGTAGTTGGGGTGGAAATGTGACCAATTGATGGTGTTGTTGGGGTGGCCCCTATGAACTATGTTGTTGGTGCTATCCACTACCCAACAAGTGGTGCTATTGCAGCAGCAACTGTAGATTGTGCTAAGGGATGGATTGCTTATGCTGTCGGTGGAATAGACGATAGTCCTGCACTGGGATGTACCGTCTATAAGGCTTGGTAGGTCTGATGGCCAGCATAACGAGACATCTATGATGGTAGCATAGCAAGAGGAGAAGTAAATGGGGTCCACCACATGGATGGGCATGGGTCGGCAGCTGGTTGTGGAATAGGTGTAAATGCAAGAATAGAGGTAAAAGCTACACGCAATTGTGAGGTAGGTATTGTGTGAATGTGTGGTAGGGTAGCCGTAATTGGCGTATGTTGCAAAGAAAAAAAGGATTGGTGAAAAGTCATCAGAGGAGTAGTGACCGGGGTTGAGATAAGGGTGTGGGTGTGTTGATGCTTAGAAGGAATGGTATGGCTACCCATTGCTGGTAGAATTGTGTATTGTAGTGATGCAGTTGTGATCATAAAAGGAGGAGCAGTGAAAAGTGGGCTTGTCCAGAAAGATGAGGCAGGAAGGATGGTGGTAGGGTTAACCTAACCTCCGCCCTTGGATTGGGAATCCAGTTCCTCTTGCCCATCCTAGAAAGCTTCATTGTGGTGGAACGTTGTATCCTGCAGCTCCCTAGACCTGATCAGCTGATCTATAAGCCATTGATGTTTTGCATTAGAGGGATAGAAACATTGGGAATTGAAATAAATTCCTTACCATTGCAATAGGTGAACTCAAAGCTACGCTTCTCTTCGAGCTCTTGCATATCTAAGGGCAGATTTACCTGCACCTTAGTATAGAGGAAGTTGTATTGCTCATATTGTTGGGCCAAACCCTTAGGCCCCCAGTTTTGGATCCTAAGCAATCTATGCGACCCTAGCACCTGGTTGAGTGGTTGTTCGACACTTGTGATGCCTTGAACTGTGAGGGGAACCTCAATGTTAGAGGTGTTAGCAACGGTGCTTGAAGAAGCCATTATGGTAAAGCTAAACGGGTTTGCAAACAAAAAAGATGAGGAGATCAGAAAGCGATCAAAAGCTTTATGTGTTGCAGGACTTCGAAAGAATTGTTGAAGTGACTGATCTGTATCACACGATGCGTAAAAAACCACCAAAGGGTATCAAGTTTATGCTAATGCATGTCAGGGTATAGAACACATGCAAGACTACCATGAAATAAGTGGGTCAAATGGTGATCGGATGATTTATGTCCTACAGGGTTTCAGAAGAATTGTCAAAGCAACTAATATACATCACACGATGCATAAAAAACCACAAAGGGTGTCAAGTTTATGTTAGTGCATGTTGGGGTGCAGAATGCATACAAGACTACCGTGAAATACAGAAAAGGCACCAAAAGGCCCTCCTTCTAGTGCTAGAAAACTGTAGCGACCGAAAACATCGGTGGCTGAAAAAGACTGAGAGATCATCGATTAGATAGTCTTAACCATAGATCCGTGTGAGGGCTGTGCTGGATAAATAAAAATGGGGTGCCTTGAATGGTCTAGTTGATCAGAAAAGGACTTAATTGGTGTTACTATAAACTTTTGCAAATGTGTGAATTGAAAACAATGTTTATTTGCATAAAAATAATGATTATTATATGCAAGGAAGCAAAAACAATGTAACATGCGATGATAAGCAGAAGAATAAAGTAAACTAGAGTTAGGAAATGCACCGCTTCAAGATTACGATTTTACTTTGCTAAGGTGGATACAATTGGTTACGTGACGCAGGGGCACACAGAGATCCCAAAAGTAATCAAAGAAGTTCAAAGCAAGCCAACTGTATGTTTGAATGCGGATCCAAGAGTTAACAATGCAAAATGCTACAAAGGCATTAGGAAAGAGCTAATAGAATGCCAGATGGGAATGTGCACTATTTGGCTTTGTCAACTCAGGAATGTTTACAATACTCAAGATTGCCAATTTAATCTTTGCCAAGCCAAATGTTTACTAAACTTGCCAATCGTTCAAAAATTCCCTTTAAATTGCTAGTTTACCAAACAATGCCAACAATGCTCAAAAATGCCCAAAATGTTAACCTTTAAGTTTTTCAAGGCTTTGAGCATTGCTCGTCGAGGTATTTATAGGGCTAAGAGCACGCGAATGATGCGGTTTAGATGCCACGTGTCCTGGGCCCACAAGGTGTTGATGTGTCCATGCCAACTTGTCATGCAAAGCTAATTGATTGACAAGCATGCCACACTGCAATCACGTTGTTGAAACTGAAGATGTGTGTCAATGATGCAAACAAAGAGTGAAGCAAATTGATGTAGCATTGTTGCCTACTACGCTATGCTGTGGAACGTAGCATGTTTGCGTAGCGTAGCTGCTTGATACCCTGTGCTATGTTGTGTAGCGTAGCATGTTGGCGTAGCGTAGTTGCATGCTACACTATGCTACGCTATGGAGCATAGCATGTTGCCGTAGCATAGCTATTTGCTACACCGTGCTATGCTATGTAGTGTAGTATAGCGTAGCCACTAGTTTGAAGAAGAAATTTGCTTCAGAGTTGATTGCATGTGCTGGAAGTCTTTGAAATGTATAGGCTAACTCTTTGCTATGCTATGCTATGCTACGTAGTGTAGCACAGCGTAGCAGCTGGCCTTAACTGCAATTTACAACCTTCTCTCTTTGATGATCACGTTGACAATCTGCAACATTTGTCATCTGCGAGGTGAAGCTTTTGAACTTGTTAATTCTGCATTTTGGAGATGCCTTTTGCTGTTCTTGCATCGTTGCTATGCTGTGCTATGCTACGTAGCAGGCATTATAACTTGATTTTTTCTTGATATGCTACTTTTCTAGTGAGAGCAGCTTTGCTGAAGGGCTTGAGGTTGAGTGAAGAAACTATTTTTGAAGGCCAAAGGTACTAACTGAGTGTAATTGAGATTACTAAGTAAGCTAAGCCCTCTTAGATTGCTCTTGCTACGCTATGCTACGTTGTGTAGCGTAGCATAGTGTAGCAGTTTGTCTTGCAATAGTTCGTAGTTGATTGCCTGAATAACTGTCTCTTGAAGCTTGCTATGCTACATAGCGTAGTGTAGTGTAGCAAACTTCTTAGCTAGAAAACTTGCCAAACTATTTCATGCATCCTGAGCACCATCGATAGCTCCATGCATCGCTTCTGAGTAGGCTATCAGCTAGATGAGCTACCCAGGTGGGCAGGCTAGAGAGTCTATCAAGCCTGTCAACATTGGGCATAGAAAACTTGCCAAACTGGATAGTCTAAACTCAGAGCATCCATTTCTTGTCGAAGTGTCATGACACTGCTTGAATTTTAAAGACCCGGTGAAGCAAGAATGACTTAAAAATTTAGGGTGTTTTACTAAGGATGTAACTACTTGTTTATAGAAGGGTTCTTGAGGTATAGTCATGTATTCAAATTTTCCTTTGATAGGGATTAATAACTCTGAGAAATCTGACCTAAAGAAGCCCCCAAACTTGGCTGCAAAAGTTCTAGATAGGAGCACACCATAGGTAGGTGACATGTCAACTAGCAGGATATCTGTGTAACATGTGAATGTAAGGTATTGTTTAAGTTTCACTTTCACTCCTTTTAATGACCCTACTATAGGTACATTGGACCCATCGAGTTGAATCACATTTTTCATTTGTGATATCATTTGTGCTCCTAAAGTCTTACATACCTCAAGTGGCATGATATTAAGAGTTACTCCAAAATCCATCAAATAATTGTGAACATTGATTCTTAAAATAATTAGAGTTTTTAGAAAAGGAGGTTGTTCTTTCCTACTCATCATAGAATTATTTACATTTTGTATTGATAAGGTGTTAGGAATTTTTGTGAAGTGAACTTTCTTTTTAGTGGTTGTCGATTTTTCTTTATTAGTTTCTAGTTTACGAACTATCTCTTGAAATACCTCATTCATTTCATTAAATTGTAAAAGGTCATACATGGAGATGTTAGATTTAATTGTCTTCAAATCCTCAACTACATTGTAAGTCTTAGGTACATCTTTGACTTCTTGTTGAGGTGGAGTTCTTCTAAGTATAGAAGGTGGATTTGGTCATTGTGGGGTGTTTGTTTGGGATGACTCAATTTGAGTATTTATGTTACTTTGACTAGGAGCTCTTATGTTTGGAGGAGTATAAGGGTTAGTCCTAGTTTGTTGCTGTGTGTTGTTCATGATGTCACTAAGTCCACGGTAGTGAGCGTTATGTGGGTTGGGGTTGCTTACTGATGAGTGGCGAGGTACCTCTACACTCAACCATATGAATACGAGCATCTCATGCGTGATCCGGTTGAACTCCAGGAACTAAGTTCTTACGCGCGTTAATGGAACACTTAAGGTTAATCAATCGCTGTCTTCCCAAACTTACTTGTATTGTCATAGTTGTATGGTTAAGTAAGCTTGAGGTATATGATTTTTATATCTTTTATCTTTTTAATGTCCTATGCTAAGAGGGGAAGGTGAAGAGAACTAAATGACTAACTTTCATTAATTACTCACTAACTAAGTTCTAATTATCTTAGCACCAGCATTTGTTCCCACTTGCCACACACACCCTGAACCAGTGCAACGCTGTTGGGATTACCAAGTGCTACTCGTTACTGGGTTACCAAGTGTTACACACGTGCTCGAAGCAGTCGTATGGAGTGCACTTAACTAGGAGAGTCAAGGGTTGAAAGAGATTACTTATCTAGGAAAGCATTTAAATATTTAACAATAATTAAATCCTATTTAGCTTAGTCCACATGCTGCAAGGTTTATCAGAAAGTTCATCTTTATTGTCGTACAAAAATGTGTGCTTAGGTACAATTTGCTCGAATAAAGATTCATTCACTTTAAGACTCCTACTACAGACACATGGAGATTATTCTAACTCTGGAATGGTAAAACTACTATAGTTTGGCTAAGGGTCAGAGTTTAGATACCTAAAATAGGGAAAGCTACCTATTATTTATAGACATTGTGGTGGGCTGTAATATTGCATATGCGATATCGCATGAGTGGATGCGATATCATTGCTCATCATACCCCCATGACTGAATGAAAAATCGTCGTCGTGTTCCTTACAAAATATTGGGAAGGTATGGGATCATTGACTTGAATGATACTAATGGTGAATGGGGTGACATGTGAATGGATCATCATTACAACACATGAAAATATTAGTGTTCATGACAACAAGAGTGAACACTATACATATTTGACATCTAGCCTTATTTGGTAGCTGAGAGAGAGAGAGAGAGAGAGAGAGAGAGAGAGTGAAGTCTGTTGCTGCCGATGCCAAGATTGTGCCTTCCGTTGTCTATCCATAATTGCGCCATTGATCTTGTTCCTTGCATAGCTGCTCCAGCACCAGTCCATTCCAAGTGTTCCCTCTAGATCTAATTTGTTGGTGTATGATTGTCATCTGTAGACACAACACAGTCTTATATTAGCAAGAGTAAATGAATCACAATGAAGTTGATACCTTGCCTAAGTGTAAGGTCCATTGGTTGAGTTGTAATATGGCTGATGTGGATTCTAGAGATATAATACTAGTAACTACCCACGGTGTAGGGGTTAGGAGAAAATCGAAAAAATTGGACGAGGACCCCCATGACTGAGAGCGAACCTCCAGTAGTGAGAGAATGGAAAAAGATAAGGAATAAGAAAAATGGAGAAAAAGAGACAACTGAAACACTAATGAAATGGATGTTAGAGATGGAAATGAAAAAAATAAATGTTGATTGCAAAAATGTTTAAGGGAACGAAATTAATTGATGCACCAAATAGGAATGCCAGTGGGTCCTCCCCAAAGCAGGCTCATGCCAGTAATGCCCTGACATTCCCACATTCAAAGAGTCTGTAGGCTCTAGAAATGTCATTTGGAAGCAAGAGTTAAAGTCTTAACCACAAGAGTTTACCAAAAATAAAATAATGCATCAACCAAAATATAGACTACTAATACAATTGGAAATGAGGTAAACAATGGAGAAAGAACGATGGAAAGAAGAGAATGGAATGGAGTCTCAAGAACAAGGTGGTGTACAACCCCTTGTGTGTTAATGGTTAATGTAACTTAGTAGGTCTCATTCCAAATCCAGCCTCAAACAATCCACATCGAGTGACTTCACATTAATACAATTGGCCAATCCATCCACCTGAAGTAACAAGAATTCCTCTCTCCAAGAGTCACCACCATTTCAACGAAATGAGAAAGGAGAACATAGGAAGCAAGAAAGGACCTTAGTTAGAGAGAACATGTTTGTTTAGTTCCATAACCAATGCTTGTAGCCGAAGTGATTATTTTTTCTAAGGTTTGTGTTTTGAATTCTCACTTTTCACTCTCTTTTTTTTGCGTGAGAATCACACCATGCAAAGGCTTATTATTTCTATTAGCTCAGCTTCCCGATAATGGAACAACGTTAGAATGGTAAGGAAAACTCAAGAAGGAAACATCCAAGTACCTAAGAGAATGGCCAACAAAAATGCATCAAGTCCCCTTCAAGTCACACCCTTTTCAATCCTTGAGTCCTTCCTTAGTTTGAGAAATGCCTAGTCACCAATTTGTTGATAGTTCTTATTATTTAAGAAAAGGGACTGTATAGTTCTAAGCTAAGAGAGACCATAGAAAATCATGGATGCATGGGTGATGTGGACTCATTGCCTGTTATATCAAAAGAACCATACCTTAGTATCAACATCATAACTCAAAGGTAAAAACCAAACATTAGCAACCAATAGAATACAGTTCATACCATCTTCAGGAGCACTTATTAGGTGACAAACTTAACAAAATAAGAAAACACACAAATAAATGAAAAGGTATGAATGATGTTGCAAAACAAAAACAAGAAAAGTTAAAGAAATCTGCAAAACAAAAATGTGTAAAACAAAAACTTAAAAAGGAACTAAGGGCCTCAATTGATCAGCATAGGTGGCCATCTTCCCCATGACTAAGTTGGAAGGAAGAGATCCGAAATAATGAGCAAGGTCATCATTTCTCCGATGTGTTATGTGCATTAACCATTCTAGATTCATGGTAAGGTTTGGTCTATTGCACACTAAGTAGTATTCTCTTATCGAAGTATTTGTTTGAATTTTTTAAGATTTTCCAACTTCCCCTAATTGATGTTTTCAAGGTAAGGTTTGGAAGTCAACGACAATCTTGCTCCAGTGCATCTATGCCTTCTACGTGGGTGCAAGTTGGTCCCCTAGTTAGTCCCATGCACATTGGTGAGTTTCTCTCTTGATTAGCTATCAACCATTGGGTGTCTTTTTGTTGTGTGGTTGCTACATACAAGCACTTTTGTATGTTAACTTCCTAGGCACACCGATTGCATGCAGGTAATGATGAACATTCTTGTACGCCATCACCCTCTATATCACTGTATGTTATGCATGGTGAAACACCACTAATTTTGGCCTAGCACTTTTAGACAAGAATCAAGTGAAGTCATGCTACTACCCCACATGAGTACAACATGACCAAACTTGGAGGCCTCCAAAACAGCCCCCGAAGGCCCATGATTCAACAAGAAAGGTTCCCCCGGGGCCCACAAGTGATTGCACTAACTTCCAGCATCTAGAATCAAAAGTTTCGGGTTCAAAATGTTTGGTTTTGGCTAAGTACACTTTAGTTACTTTTTCAGACGCTGCACAGCGTAAGGATCAGCGTCACCAACTTTTGGAGCCCTGAAATTGAGTTAAAATAGGCCAAAATTGAGCACAAGGACCCCCCATGACCTTCACCAAGGTCCCCAGCAGCTCCCAGCCTCCAGAAAACCAAGATTTGGGCCTCAAATATGTCATTTTGACTTGGTGGCGCTAGGGTTACGTTTTCAGACGATGCACAGCGTAAGGATCACCGTCACCAACTTTTAGAGCCTCACAACTAAGCCAAAATGACTTGATTTCAAGGGTGCAAGTCATCCTAAAGGTCCACTATTGATACTATGGGACCCTGCCTTTGGAAATTCCAGATTTGAGCTCAAAATTACAAGTTTTTGAGGTCACATTGCAGGTCACGCTGGGTAGTCAAATTTCTCTTGTTGTACATTTCATTGTAAATCCCATTTGTGGGCATGTCAGGCCTCCACGGTCTAAATTAAATGTACTTTCATGGGCTTGAATAACCCACGAATTGTAAAATGCAATGTACCTGGTCAAGAATGTAGCTTGCCAACACACATCCAACTCGTGCACAACTATCTGACACAAATCCAACTCTTGCCAACAAACATCCAACTCATGCACAACTATCCATTGGATACATGTCACTAGATCTGCTTTCCTCTCATCTCCCAGTTGTTGATTTCATTCTTGAATTTTGTGCCCGAGCCCGGCCCAACCCTATAAATACCTTGTCAATTCACATAAATGGGGGAGGCAAAATTGGAGAGATTGGCAATTCTGAGAGAGGACAGAACCTGCAATCCTTGGATGCTAGACACACCTGACTGTTGGCATCCAAGAATTTCTCACATTCACCACATCACATCATCTCATCATCACGTTACATCACCTTGGGGCTAGGCATTTGACTTGCCATCTACACGCAGCTATGCTTTAACCGATGCACATCCTTTCTACGCAATAGATCATTTAGGTTTTGCCAACCAAACATTATTTCCATTTTTTGTTTTACGTTCTGCTTACATTTCTACTTACATTTAGTTTACATTTAGTTTATAGTTTATGTTTTTTTACACCTCACGTTCTTATATCTTACGGCTCATGTTTACATTTTACATGCATTTAGATGTTCTAAGACATCGTTTACAATAACCCCAATGCTAGTTGTAGCTTATGCTCAGGGAAGTCCTTGGTTGATTTGCGTGCAAACCCTCCAAGGCACTCTACCTTCGTTTACTTTTCTTGTTTCTCCTCGGGTGAAGGCAGGGTCAGCTGTGGCTGCCCGATGATCTCTCGGTGTCTATTTCCCTTCCAACCTTACACCGACGATTTAGGTCATTACACATGGAACTTTCTTCTGCTTGATCTTCCCAAAAGTGTTTTCCTTAGATATTTCTAGGGAAAGATCATAGATTCCAAGGCATGCATTTATGGTACTTAGCCATGCCCTCCCCATTATTATTGGGAAGTTCTCTTTGTCATTGGTTACTTGTATCACTAGGAAATTAGCTGGGTATGACTACCCACACATAATGGTAACGATGTCCTCCACCAATCTCAAGGGAATAATGATGGACTGGTCAACTAGGTCTAAGAGAATATTACTCTTCTTTAGTGGAGGCAAGTTCCAGGCTTTATACATCTCTTGTGATATTAAGTTAACTTCGGAACTTTAGTCCAGAAGAGCTTTACGAGGTTCATTGCCAGTGACTTGGAGATAGATTAGAGGACTTCCCAGATCAAAGAATTTCCTGGGAAGGTGGCCCACCTTAATCCAGTCAATGACAACATGCGTTAACACAACCATGTGCATTGAGCTCTATTTTTGGTTTGAAGGGAGGTCCGAAGCCTTATTTGATGGAGAAGCGTTCAAAGGCTCAACCGCTTGTGGTTGTGAGAGCTTGGTTGGACTATTGGTTTTGAAGAAAGATCTTCTCTTTGTACGGTTGTCAAAACTAGCAGCAAGTTGAAGGTTCACATCTCTTGGAGCATTATGTTGCTATGGTTGAGTGGGGAGTTTCCCTTGCATTGCTGGAGCGGGTGGTAATGGAGCTATCAGCGTGAGAGTTGTGGATGGGTTTGGAGGATGGTATGTTTGTGGGTTGTCTCTCCCAAGAGAAGGAGTCCTATAATACTCTTGAGCTTGGTAGTGACGTTGTGGGGTCACGTGATAGGCAGAGTCACGTGGAGAGATTGGCTGCTACATGTAATGGCCATATGGATTCGATTGCCAGTAAGGGTATTATTGCCTTGGTGGTGGCATCCCCCATGACTGTGGGTATTTCCACTGCTAGTGTTGCTCAATAGGTTGTGGTGGAGTTCCACTTGGGTAATACTTTAAAGGTTGGTGGAACTGCCTTGGATGATCTTGGGGATAAGGTAACCATCGGGGTGTTTGTCGTTTGTTAAGTCTTGGGTTGAGTGCATACACCCTAGACTCTTGTAGATGTGAGATTACTGGGCAACATCCCTTAGGATGGTCGTATTGGCATATCTCACATCCACCATCATTGGCCATATCAGAATCCACAACCTCTTTGGTGATGGCCATTTTACCCTTACCTTTGTTACGTGCATGGTCCAAATCCCTCTTTTTTTATCATAGTTACTACCTCGCTCCTTAGACTCCTATACGATTTTGAGAACAGTTTCAAATCTACTATCTAAGGAGTCCCACATTTGGTCTACCTTCACTGACACCTCTATTGTTAATTTTTGGAGCGATAAGGTTTTACTATTCACCATCTCTTCAAGTGGTGACTCTTCCTCCTCCTCACAGAATCTCACTCCCCTTTTTCGGAGGGAAGGATTGTGGTTGTACTCTTCCGCACTTTCTCTCTTATGTAGCTCCCCCTCTTCCTTGGCTACTTGCTCTAATGATCTATGAACCTGATGGGACCTAAGCTCTAATAATCTCCCTTGGGCATATGTTCCAAGGGTTCTCCTACTTTCATGCCTAAGCCCATCTACGAGATGGCATAGTTGATCTTGTTGTGCGTAACCATGGCCCGGAAAATAATGTAATAGTGCATAATAACAGTTCATTGTAGCATCCAAGGGTTAGTGATTTCCCTGCTTCCATCCTTGGATTTTCTTTCACAGGTTGGACACTCAAGAGGACATTTGATATTTATCATTAAATAGTTCTAGCATCATAGTCCACCTTCTAATGGATTTCAATTCTAAGGAACGGTACCAGCTTTTCGCTTCTGTCATTAGTGTCCTTGGGAACAACTTTAATTTTTGCCACTAGTTCTCAATGTTCTGCAAGGCACATGCATCATGAAATGCTTGTAAGTGGTTCTGAGGATCAGCATTGTATCCCCCCTCAAATCGTGGGATGTTATTCATGTCTAGTCTCTTGATCTTGCTATCTTTTTGGTTCCTTGTGGGTATTCTTACAGCCTCCGTGATGTTTAACATGCTTCAGGTTGCAAGTAGGTGTTCTTTGTGGTCATTTTGTTTATAGTGTTTGTGATGTCTATGTAGTTCCCTGTTTTCCTTTCTTCTATGCTGTGATTCTCTAGAATGCCCTTGTCTTCATTCTCAACTCTCTCGTCAAGGTTTTTCACTTTGTTTACCCTTATCCTCACAGTTAGGTTCCCTATGATTGCATCCTGATACAGAAGAAGAGGGTGAATGTGACGATGAAGGTAAAGAGGAAGGAGAACCATTGCCATGATAATGTTTCGTACCTTCTCTTAAGTGGTCTTGGCCTTGATCGTGATTACAATCATACTGCCCACCCTTATCATGTGTTTGTGTTCCCTCATTGAACACTTGGTGTTCATGGGATTCAGAACCAGGGTTGTGAATCGTAGAGTGAAGGTTTTAATATACCACCTCCTCACCATCATTAGGAGGAGGAACATCATTTTGTGAAGAACCTATTGAAATAGGTTCACCACTCTTAATTTCCCTTAAGACGGGTGGAGCGTTATGTGGTCCTTTGCCCTTCAACGATGTATAGTATCTCTCCTGTCACAAGTCCCTTTCATGTTGTGCTTCTGTGGAATGGTAGTTCCTTGTGTCATAATCACATGTAACGTACTCTACATATAACTGTGACATGCCTATTCGTGCGAGAGCATGAAGGAGCATGTTGGGGACTACTCGGTCTGGGGGCAATACTATGTTACCCTCCAAGTCTCTCCAACGCAGTTGTTCGTCTTGATGGAGAATAAAGGTAAAGTCGGGTACATATTCATCATGATGAATATATACCACATGGAATTGTTGAGGAACTGGCAGATCTTGGTTATGTATGTTGTGCCGCTGACTGTCTCTAGTGTTGGTCCTAAGCGGTGAAATGCTTTTGTGCAAAGAAGAAGACATTTTTGTCTTGTTTAGTGTGCTATTTACCATTGTCTAATTTTTATTTTTGATCAATCCTAAGGGTTCGTTCTAGTGTCCCAACGATGTGAATGATTTCCTATGTTCTACGTAGCGCACAAACAACTAAGTCCTTGGCAACAACACCAATGATGAGTGGCGAGGTACCCCTACACTCAACCATACAAATACGAGCATCTCACGCCTGATCTGATCAAACTCTAAGGACTAAATGCTTACGTGCCTTAATGGAACACTTAAGGTTAATCAATCGATGTCTTCCCAAACTTACTTGTATTGTCACGGTCATATGGTTAAGTAAGCTTGAGGTATATGATTTTTATATCTTTTATCTTTTTAATGTCCTATGCTAAGCGGGGAAGGTGAAGAGAACTAAATGACTATCTTTCATTAACTATTCAGTAACTAAGTTCTAATTATCCTAGCACCAGAATCCATTCCCACTTGTCGCACACACCCTAAATGAATGCAACGCTATTGGGATTACCAAATGCTACTTGTTACTAGGTTACCAAGCATTACACACGTGCTCAAAGTAGTCGTACTGAGTGCACTTAACTAGGAGAGTCAAGGGTTGAGAGAGATTACTTATCTAGGAAAGCATTTAAATATTTAACAATAATTAAATCCTATTTAGCTTAGTTAACATGTTGCAAGGTTTATCAGAAAGTTCATCTTTATTTCCGTACACAAATGTGTGCTTAGGTACAATTTTCTCGAATAAAGATCTGTTCACTTTAAGACTCCTATTGTNTTTCTCGAATAAAGATCTGTTCACTTTAAGACTCCTATTGCAGGCAGATGGAAATTATTCTAACTCTGAAATGGTAAAACTGCTATAGTTTGGCTAAGGGTCTAAGTCTAGATATCTAAAATAGGAAAAGTTGTCTCTTATTTATAGACATTGCGGTGGGCTGCGATATCGCGTACACGATATTGCATGGGTGGATGCGATATCATGGATGTGATATCACGTACGTGATATCACAACTCATCACTTACCATAACTTGCTCCAATGATAAAACCTCTTCATTTTTTGTTTCATGAGGTACATTAAGGACCATAATAGGAGGTTTTCCATTTTTTTGATCTTGGATGTGATCGCCATATAATGCCAAGAATTGGGGATAAGTCCTCTTAGAATGTTGCATCGTGTTATGGAGGTGGCAATAATTATCATCGGCTGATGAACTTGGCTTTTTTGGTTGTATAAGATCCTTCTTGTTATTCCGCTCTAGTTCAACTACTTCGTTGGAAAGCTTTTGAAGTGAAGTTAATATATGGATCATTTGATATTGAGTTTGAGTTGAGGGTTTAGTAGGGTTGGATATCCCATGTGGGTTTATGATTGATTGGATTAAGGTCTTTGATTGATCACCATTCAAACAAGTGTTAGGTGATAGGAATGAAGAAGATGTGGGATCTTGAAAGTAGTTGTTTGTAGGTTGAGTCATTTGAAGGGGAATGGGAGTTTGGAACATAGTATTGGACATTGAGAAAGTTGGTAGAGGTAGAGGATTAGATTGCATGGGATTACTAATGCTTATCATCCCAAACTGGGTTTGAATGTTGTTCATAAGGGTAATTTTTTCTAGCTCCATGGCTTTAGCCATTACTCCCTATATTTCCATTATGTTTGAATCAAATTTGATGGCATATGCAAAGAATGGATCAATGGTAGAAAGGTAAAGGTTGAGGATGCCATTGGGTTGTGGACACATCTCACTTGGCACATAGGCTAGCTAGTGAAGGAATCTTAGGTTGTAATCCTAGACGTTCTCCCCAGGTAGGTTTCTTAAGCTTGTGAAGTTACTTGATGCTATGGCAGGGCTAGTGAATTTGTCAAATTGGATCAAAAACTTATTTTTGAACTCCTGTCATGAGTCATTGGAAGCATTGGGGAGCATTAAGAACCATTCACTGGCCTTACTCCTGAAAGTTGTCACAAATACTCTACATGCCACATCATTTTGGACAATGTTGTGGATCTCAAGTAAGCTTTCAAACCATTGTCTATGTTGGAGGGCATTGCTAGTAATGTTTGTGGGATTGAAAAATAAATTTATATTTTGAAGTGATTTTGGGATATTGTGATAATTAGTGAAGTTGAAGGGGTTGCTAATGAAGGGAGTTGGGGGTTGATTAGCTACCATCCTAGTTCGAGGTCTCTTAGGAATAAAACTCGGAAAATTCCTTGATGTGAAGACATGGTTGGTTAGAAGCAAAGAAAAGTTCACTCATAAAACAAAACTATAAAATATAATTGTTAGAATGAAAATATAAATTGCATAAAAAGAAAAGAAAATACTAAAATAATATTTTTTTGTTAAAAAAAATCCTAAAATATGCTATATTTTTTTGAAAAGAAAAATAAATGCATAAAATTGCAATACTTATAAAATTAAAAAGGAAATAGTAAAAAGCAAAATTTTAGAAAAAATAGATTTAAAATTACATAACTAAATAAAACCACCTTACCTATTCTAGGACCAAGGTAAGGACCGCCAAAACAAAAATTCAAAAATGGGACTAAGAAAGAAGGGCTTTTTATTTTTTTTAAAAAGGGATTAAAGAAAAATGGGTGATTAGACACAAAATTTTTAAGGAAATAAAGTTTTGAGAATAGGAAATAAAGGGCTTGAAAATTCTGTAAAAAGCTTTTTCAAACTAATGGCTAAAAATAGAAATTTTAAATAAAATATGTATCAAATTAGAAAAATGAAATTTTTGGGAAACAAAATAGGGATTGGAAAAGGACAACAAAATAAATATTTTAGAAAATGGGATAATAAAGGTAAGAGAGATGGCCCTCTTTCTAGTTCCAAAAATGCGTTGATGCACAAATTTTGGTCACACCAACACTGGGAAAGAAAACTGATTTTAGGAGACTATTGCCTAGGGTGCCTCCTGTATGGGTAGGGAAACCCCCCTTTTGAAGACTGCCTTTGCTGCCATTTTATAGAACTGTGATGCAAGCTCGTAATGCCTACCATTAATGCCCACATCCTCCACCACGAATGCACATAACAACCATGAAGTAATTGCCACCATGTTCTACTTGTAACATTCACCACTAATGATTGTAACTTCCACCATGAATGGCCACCACCCAGTAGTTCAAATGCCCACTACTCGCATGATTTTTACTGTGGTTATTAAGAGAGAGAAATAGAGACATTGATAAGCATGACCCCATGAGAGCATGGGAGTGTGGACATCAACATGTTCATGGCATAAGGTTTTGCTACTGGCTCAAAGACCTTGGAATTAATCCTTCAAACTCATTAAACGATAAATTCAGATGTTGCAGGTTGTTGCAACCTCCAAGATCAGATGGAATAGTGTCACTAATTTTATTTGTTAAAACATTTATGGCTTTAGTGTGAATCATCTTACCAATTTCTACTAGCAATCTTTAATGAAAGGAATTGTGTGACAAATTGAAGTAGATTTAAATGTTGTAGAGATTTGCCACTTTTAGTGGGATGGAGCCATCGAACTTATTTGAAGAAAGGTCCAAAAGCTCTAAATTATTACATTATCCTAACCTAGAAGGAATGGTACTTGGAAAGGTTATTATGAACCATGACTAAATGTCTTGGGTTTTTTAGGTTACCAATTGCATCAAGAATTCCCCCCCCCCCCAACAAGTAGTTATTTTGTATTGAAAGCTCATACAGAGTAGAGGTAAGCCTCCTAATTTTGGAGGGTATGTTGCCTTGCAATTTGTTGTTCCCTAGAGAAATTCTCTAAATTTTCTTGATTTCTCCCATCGACCTAGAAATATGACCTGAGAGCTTGTTCTCAGACAAATCAAGACTTATCAAGTTTTCTAGGCTTGCCAAGGCCTTCCAAGGAATTGGACCACATATAAAGGTCCCATTCAAAAGTAGTGTTGATAAGTTGAGCGGGAACCCTTCTAGCAACATCCAAAACATTTAAGCTGGAGGAATTTAAAAGAGAAAATTAAATATAAATTTTGGCATAGCCATCATTTACAACACAATTGGACATTACATTGAAAACATTTAGCAGCAACCTTCCAAGCTGCAGAGGAATGACTCTCGTTAGCTGATTTTCATCAAATATAAGTTTATGAAGATTTTTGTAGTTTCCTAAAGATGGGGGAATGCTGCCTATCATGTTGTTTTTCCACAAGTAGAGTAGAGATAGGTTTTTTAGTGTGCCCAAGTAAGAAGGAACATAGCTTGTAAAAGCATTTTGATGCATGTCTACAAGGAGAATAGCAAGAGGAAGTGTATTGAGTTGCAGGTCGGTTGAAGGAGGAATATGAACAAGTGCGGATGATTCTTGTTGAGGTATTTGTGCTTGGGTGAATCTAAATGGTTGAAGGGATGTAATTTTCCCTATGGTTGGATGAAACAATGGGTTGACATAGGTTTGTGGACTAAGAGTATGGTACGAATCTTCATGCTCAGATTGGGCTACGAAGTCATCCTCCTCTTCCGGTTGAGGATTTACTATAGGCTGGTCTAGAGACTGGCTCCTTTGCAGGAGTTGTTATGAGATGAGCTCAGAGTAAGGCTCTAGAATAGGGATGATATCGTACAGGGAAGGAATGAACTCTTGTCCTCCCCTATAGAAAAGTTTGTATTGCTTCTTAGCTTCCATTTCAGCTCGGTCCACAGCTAGGCCGGCTTGTATTTTCATGCATATGAAATTGTACTGGTCTTGAGTTATAATATTAGACGAGGGGTTCCTCCCTTGCAATCTAAGAGACCAGCGGGGCCCCACTGTGGGTTGTACCACAGGCTGTTGAATGGCCATGGTGCCTACAAGGTCTGTGACTGGTGTGGTTGTAGCGTTGGAGTTTGCGGTGTTCATGATGAACAGTTGAGAATATGACACAATGAAGGGATATGAAACTAGTATACCTAATGTGGTGTAAACCTACGTTGGTGGCGTACAGCATATAGACTAGGTCTCAGTGTATAGGCTTGAATGACCAGCGTATAATGATAGCGTATAGTGGCAGCGTATATGCTAAGCAGCATAGACGGAGTCTACAGCGTAGAGTGTGCGGCATATACTGAACAGTAGCGTAGAAGAGTCTACAGTGTAGAGTGTGCAGCGTATACTGAACAGCAGCGTAGACGAGTCTACGACATAGAGCGTGCAGTGTATACTAAACAGCAGCATAGAAAAGTTTATGGCGTACAGTGTGTAGCATATACTAAATAGCAGCATAGACAAGTCTACGGCGTAGAGCGTGTAGCATATACTTAACAGCAGCATAGACGAGTCTACGATGTAGAGCATGTAGCCTATACTAAACAGCGTAGACACTCAACAGCGTAGACGCTGAGAAGTTTGTAGATAAGGTCAGCGTATACTGAACAACGTAGACGCTAGAAGTTTTGTAGCACAGTAAGTTTTAAGCAGTTGTCCCTCCTTCTAGCATCAATTTCTGTACCGTCTGAAATCATCGGTCTTCGGCTGGAAGGAAACAGAAACTTGGAGATCTCCGGACACGCACAGAAGACCCTACCTTCGCTTGAGGGCAAGCTAGAATGAACGAAGGCAGAGTACCTTAGGTTGTCCACACACTGATCAGGCAAGGATTTCCCCGAACATACACTGATGTGCTATACGTTGGGTTATACGTAAACGGCGTAACTGAGGTAAAACGAAGCATAAACAGCGTAACTGGTGTAAACGGAGCATAAACATGCAATATCATAAACAGTAAACATGCAATAATTAATGAAAAACTGTAACAGATTTTAGAAAGAAAGTGTAGCAATATTATTGCAAAATGAGAGTTACAATGCACCGGTCTAATGTAGGTGTGGCTTTGACACAAGGCAGACGAATAGCCCAAGTGGATGCTTGGATGACTGTGTGCTGGTTCAAACTGCAGGCACAACGTAGAGGCCGGATGATCAGCATATAGGGTTGAGGTCCAGCGTATAGGATTCCCTACTCTGGTTCTTAGCATCTCTATTTTTCTCTCTATCTCTAGTTTGCTCCAAATTGCCCACCCTGATCTAATGGAAAATTGGGATTTTTATATAGGTTTAGTCGTTAGACTCAGGTTGGGTGACATGTGGCGCATTGACCGGGTGCGAAAGAATAAGATTTGACAAGTGTACAACATGTTGTATCTACTGGGCGTATACACTGTATCTGGTGGGCGTAGACCCTGGACGTATACGCTGGGCGTGCATGATCTATACGCTAGGCATGCACGATGTATGTGCTGGGCGTATACGCTGTGTCTGCTAGGCGTATACACTGGACGTGCAGGATGTACATACTCAGCGTATAGACTTCAGAATGCTTGATGTCAACACTTGATGATTTCTCTGTTCATGTGAGTTGATGCCTTGTACCAAATTTTTCTCTGCAGTGTTGTTTCCATGCCGTCTTCGGGGATTACATGTAGGGCGTATACATCAGTCATACCTGCTAAGCATACGTGTGAGGCGTGTACGCTAGACATCTACGCTGGGCGTATACACTATGAATATTGGGCATATACGCTGAGAATGCATACTTAGTGTAAACTAAGTATTTTGAGCTCCGAAGTTACTATGCTTAATACCAGATGTCACTGTGGTTGTCTGTGGACCCTCAAGCTTTAATCGTGTTGGAGAACATCATGACTTAGCTCGATTCTTGTTGGAGGAGTACTAAGCTCGAAATTTTGTGGTGTTTGACATTAGCATTCCTTCTTGGTGCAATTGTTAAGCTCTTTCCCTTTGACATTTCTTGCAATCAACTATTTCTCATTCACTCGATCAATGACATCCATTTTTGATTTTGTTTTATTGGCTTCACCATTGTTATTTCTCTTATCCTTCCTATTCTTTAAAGTTTTCCACCCTATTGCTACCGGAGGTTTGCTCTTAGTTGTGGGGGCCCTGTCACAAATTTTTACATTCCATAATTATCTTACCCCTACACATTTAGTAGTTATTAGTCATAAACCTCTAACCCGGTATCTGCCATACCCACAACCTAGCCAATGTGCTTTATGTCAAGGCAAGGTATCAGCTGCATTAGGTGTTATCTACCCTTGCTAATCCGTGAGTGTGTTGTGTGTGCAGATGCAAATTACACGAACAATAGACTAGGATAAGAGGGAGCACTCAAGATGGACTAGAGCTGGAGCGTTTATGCAAGGAACAAGTTTGAACATGTGGCTATGGATGAACAATGGTGTGCACAATTTCGACATCGGCAACAATGCATCTCATTCTCTCTCTCTCTCTCTGTCTCTCTTTCTTCAAGCTATCAAATGAGAATCTGGATGTCATCTATATACAATGTTCACCACAATGGGCATGAACACCAATGCTATAATATATTTGTCGATCCATTCCCTGAGCACTCTAAGTCTATCATCCCATGTCATTGTTAATTGTCATTCAGTCAATAATCCCATACCTTTCCAATATTTTGTAAGGAACTCAAGGATGAGTTTTCATTCAATTGTGGGGATATGATGAGTCATGATATCAGGTCCGCGATATCATATCCTACCAAGTGATATTGGACATCCGATATTAGGACTTGTCTCGTTGCCTATAAATAAGAGGCAGGTGCACTTCGTTTGGCAGTTAGTTCTTAGTCCTTTACCCAAACTCTTGTAGTTTCTCCCTCTCAAAGTTAGAATTATTTCTAAGTACCCCCAGTAGGAGTCATAAAGTGAACGGATCTTTATTTGAGCATTGTGAACCTAAGCACACCTTGTGTTCAGAAATAAAGATGAACTTTGTGATAAACCTTGCAACATTCAAAATAGCTTATCTCTCATCCTTAATGCTATTTATAGTTCTTTAATGCTTTTATTAGTTAATTAATGTTGCTTTTATTGATTCGTTAATTTTCACAAGTAAGCACACTCAGTACGACCACTTCGAGCATGCGTGGAACACTTGGTAACCCAGTAACAATTAGCGTTTGGTAATCCCAAGAGTGTTACACTAGTTCAGGATGTGTACAGAAAGTGGGAGCAGATGCTGGTGTTAGGACTAGTTAGGACCTAGCTGATTAGTTAATTTAAATTAGTTATTCAATTAATTCACTTCTTTCCTCTTTAGCACCAGGACATAAAACATAAAAAGCATACAAATCATATACCTCAAGTTTACTTTGACCATACAATCATGCCATATGAGTAAGCTTTGGAAGACAACGATCGCCTAACTCATCCTTGTTTTGTGAAGGTGCATAAGCACTTAGTCCGTAGAGTTCAACCAGATTGCACGTAATGCTCATATTTGTATGGTTGAGCATAGGGGTACCTCACCGCTCATCACTTTTATATTGAAATTTTCTCTAAATTCAAAATTTCTTGGCCATTTTGTGAACCAAACTTTTGGTTTTAATTGTTCAAAAACTTGTGCACTTCCAAAGTTAAGATCATTTATCATGGAAGGGTTAAGAACGTACTTTTGAAATTTTTCTAACACCCCATTTTGAACATTATGGTAACTAATAGCAAAAATAATCAAAATAACTTGAATAACTTGATGATTTTAGTTACCTTAGAGCCTTGGGAAATGTTATTATGAAATCATCTTGGGCTTATATGCTAAAATGTTTTGGAGTTTTAAGCTAACTAAGGATTCAGAAAGGGTTAATCATTAATGGGAAACTATCAAAACTAACATTGATTCTTTGGTGATTTTAGATAATGCCAAATGGAATCCCTAAGGTTAAAGGTCTTGTAAAAGCAAAGGACATGAGGCTAAGAGGAGAACAATGGAGGCTATTCCCATGGACAAATAGTAGCACATAAAGAGATTAAAACTCAAACATCACATATTTGTTAGATCCATGAGACGATGAAAAGAAATTTTAGTTCATCCCTCAAAAATGTTCTACATAGAGCTCAAATATCACATATTTGTTAGATCCATGGGACAAGGAGAAGAAATTTTAGTCCATCCCTCAAAAATGTTCTACATAGAAGAGAAGCATCAACATAACAATCAAGGTTGGGAAGTCTATTACCACTAGTGACAACAAGAAGATTCATCTTTAGTGGATTTTTGAAGACCTTTGCAATTTTGCAAACTTTGATGTTTGTCCAGTCTTTTCATCATTTTGTACTACATCCACTCAAATAAAATTTTGCAACACGACACTCCAATTTTGTAAATGTAGACAATTTAGTCTTGGTCACCCCACAATGTTTGTAATGAAACTTTGTCCATTTATATTTAAATCGAGGATGAGTTTTTAGCTAGTTGTGGGGGTATGATGAATCACTCGATACATGGGTAGATGCATCAATGCAGTGTCTGTCTTCGCCTATAAATATGGAAGCACCTGTTGTGTATTTGGCATCATTTGGTTAGTAGTGTAGCGAGACTCTTGTAGTTTTCTCCCATAATCCTAGCAAACAATCAATGAGTGCCTACAACATGGATTTGAGTCAATTGTACAACATCTTATTTGAGTGGCATTGTGCCTAGACACATTCCATGAATGATAATAAGATCAAGATTGATTCTGATTCATCGCAACACTTTAACTTAGAATAGATTTACTTTCAACATAATTTATTTTCTATGTACTTACTTAACATTTACATTTTCGTATATGTTAATTAATCGATGAAATCAGTGTGACCACATTTAAGCATAAACATGTATTCACTTGGCAATCCCAACAGTGTTATTTCTTGGTTCACCCAGTAGCATAACACTTGGGAATCCCAGTAATGAATAGGTGAGTTCAGGACATGTACAACAAGTTGGAGACGAACATTCATCATCCTTAGGCTAACTTAAAATTTATCTTCTTGTTATTAATTAGATTAAATAATTAATTTCTATGTTATTGTTAAGGTTAGTTTAAGGCCTCAAGAACATCATAATCATATGCCTCACTTTGGACTAAACCATACATTATAAAGCTACCACTAGTCCAAGTGAGAAGACAATGACTCGTGATCAATGCTTAACAATCTAGATACCACACTAGTTCCATCCATAGAATTTGACCAAATTATACGTGAATGCTAATGATTTGTATGGTTTCATGTAGGGGGTACATGTTGCTCATCAAATGGGTAGGGAAGATATATGACTATATATAAACAAGACATTTAGCCAATATGAAACTTTCATAAAACTTAAAAAGAAAACTTTATAAATTAGTGTTACCCCAGTGATTTAGAGCTTTTAAAATTTAAGGAGTTGCTTATAAATTAAAGCAGTTGAAATTGAAGCAATATTAAGATTATGTAAGTAATACCAAATGTTGGGTGTTTAATATTGGTTCATGGTTTATTGTTTATTCGAATCCACCGAAGAGATAAAACATGAAACATGTGTGTAAGAACTTTTATTTTACCAATGTTCTATGAATCACTTAAAAAATTCAAGTCTTCCAAATATACTTTAATGCTAATTAAACTTAAAATAAAACTACCATTAAGAAAAAGATTTCAATTAAAAATGTGAATGCCATATTTTTTAAAAAATAATTAGTGATGTGTTACCTTAGTCATAAGACTCAAGGCATTGAAACCCAAGTCACAGGTTTAATTTTAGCAGATAGCATTGAGTTATGGTTTAAAAAATTTTGTACAAAAGTATTCTAAAATTGATGCATTCAATTAAGCATTTAGCATTGCATCATTGTTGTCTTTGTTAAAAGCATTAATATGAAACTAAGTTATTACTTCCATTTTACTATGTCCACTAGAATCGCCAACATCAGCTTTTGGGAGACATGATAGATGAGTAAAAGCTTAAACTCTTTCGAGTGGTTGCATCGAGGCCCAAACCCAAGTCTTATGACTTGAGAAACAATTACCTTAACATCACTCCAAGTGGTGGTCCCTTTTAGTGTAATTATTATTCCAAAAACATTATAAAGTAGATGCTCAATACCATTATAAATACCTTTACAAAGGCCTTAGTAAGAATGATTAGTGTCAATTTGGCAACTTGTAAAACCATGCAAAATCTCATTACAAAAGAGGCATGAACAATAAAAAATCAATGTGGCAAACATAGGAATGCTTGAATGGATGTTAAATGTTAGTAGAAGAGATAATTTGTACAATCGAGACATTAGATAAAGTAGAAGAGATAATTTGTACAATACATAAATTAGATAACAACTCAAAGTGATAAATCATAGGAATGGAGTCTTAGATGTTCTAGGCATATGCAAAGAAGATCACATAACAAGGTTAGAAGGAACTAAAATTTAATACTAACCTATATCTAACCTTAAAGATGTAGTTATCACTTAAAACTATTATGGGATTTAGTAAATGCAAAATATGAGCAGCAAGTTATTGGAAAGTAACATGAAGCAAAATTAGCTAAAGTGATATTTGATTTGGAAGGACTGACGAAAACACCCACCCTTTCTGTAGTACACAACAAGCAAGGCAAGAGACGAACTAGAACTGAATTCTTAATAACATAGTTTTAGATTAAGCTTATCATAATTTTTTTAACTTAAATTATAAGCTTCCTAAAATCTAGAGGGTAAGTAGATTTTTTTTGATGTCTTTGTAAATTCGATGGAATGTCCAAGACTAATAAAATATTAATAAAAATTAGGTTCTATCTCAAACCTACTTGACAGACATGATGTTTGTTTTGATCTCATCATTTATTCTTCTTTCAAATATAGTGCCTAATGAGCGAGCAAAAATACTATGAAATGGACATTCTGGCCATTCTCGAAACTCCTCGAATGGTGATTCTTACGGATGATTTCATGCTTCTGTTATTTGCAATAAAAAATCCACGAAGCACAAATTCCTTTAAATCCATAAAAAGCTGTGTTTTTATAATTTAGAAAAAAAAACCAGCCCAATACAAAATGTCTAAAAAGAAGTTAGGCGGGACAATAATGGGTTATTGATTATTTTCTAAAAACTTAAACCAAAATTTCCAATAAGTTTAACAACAATGGTCTGCTACTGTAACTTCCAAGTTGCAAGCCCCTACCTATTTATTCTTAGACACTATTCAGCCAACTTTTATCAGAAACTAAGCTTTGGAAACCATCATAAACTTTATTGTCGGATACGTAAGCTACCCTTTATATGGGTAAACCTTACCCATCCAATCATAAACTCTATTGTGCTGTATATATTAGCGAAAAAGCATATGCCCATCCATATGGGTTATGTGTACATACAACCCTCTTATGCCATGTCCATGATGTTAAAACGATAGCATGCATGCTTTTCATTCTCTTAAGTTTGGTTAATTCAAATAGTGTTATTAAGTTTGGTTGGTTTAATTAGGGTTGCTAACTTTATGAAGATCTTTATGCCACATTTTTCACCATTTTGAAAAGGCCGCAGCCATGAGAGCGATATTCAAAGTTCTGCAGGATTTGAGGTAGGTTTTGTTTGGTTTGGGTATTTTGTTTAGTTTTTAGTAGATCCACAAAAAATTGTTTCTGTGGATTAGTCGGTTGTTTTTTCTTGAAAAGGTCAAGTGTATTAATTCCAGAAAAAATGCAGCTATACATCTGTACAGCTCAGGCCAGAGCTGCTGGCCCCATGCCACCCAAAGGTAGCGCCCCAAAAACAAATCCCCAGGCCTGCCCTACCGCGACAATCCCACGGTGGTCGATCTACTCTGAAAGGGCCGTTATCTGGTGGACAACCACCCATCAAGAATTACAAATGAAACTAAGGTTGCCCTGGTCTAGCCTTCAGGCGATGTTGATTTTTCTGAACAATCTATCTGATGCCCATCATGTGGTTCTGAAGGACGCCTGCAATCCAGACCAGTGGCTGGATGGACGACTGGTTAGGGGAAGTGGATGGTTGTCCTCTCGTGTTGCCACAGGTATGATCTTTTATTGTTGGTGCTGCCATATGAACCTCCTCATCAGACTCTTGCCTCTTTCGCTAGTGTTGGTTCCCCATGTTCGAAAACCAGCACTTGGAACCCGTGAGCCATTGGAGGCTAGTCACAGGAGACTTGAGGTGGGCGTAAGGATTCATAGCGTCAGGTTCAGCTAGCAAGAACGGCCATGGGAGGGAGGGCCCTCTTTTTAAAGATACAGTCGTTCCTGGCCTTCCACAGAATCCAGAGTGCAGCCAGCGTCGGTGAGTTGCCAGAGAAATCTGGGGGTGAGAGGCCAGTCGTACGCAAGAAATTCCTGGTCACGTTGCACTCCTGTATGAAGTGCCTTAATGTTTATATGTGTTGGTTACACAGAGGGAAGTTGGGAGTGATTGGCAGGCCGCAGCAAGGCCCGGATTAGTCGGTTGTTAGATGTTCAAGGGCAGTGGGCTTTTCAACAAGTTGTCCGTTTTCTCTAAGTTTGGTCTATTGTACTTCCAAATCTACATAAAGCAGAATAATTTTTTTTATTTTTTATTTTTTTTTGAGTTTTTGGTTGGGACAAGTTTTCTGCGTTTTCAGTGAGAATGAGGGACGAAGGAAAGAGGGGCCTGCTAAGCAGGGGCAGATCTCTGGGTTTTCCCAAGGCTAGGCAAATCCAAAAAACTCTTCACAATATAAAGAGTCTAAAGTTATATTTTCAGATAAATGTTTGGCCAACAGCATGAATAAATTCTATTACAAGATTTTGGTTTACATAATGTATTCATTTAGCAGCCAAAAAAAATTACAACCCCAAACAAACATACAAATATTTCATGGGAAAGCTCCAGACAGTTGAAAATTTGCTTAGCAGTCATAACATACTCAGGAGCTGCATATCCATAAGCACCCATTACTCGTTTGAAAACATGAGTTTGGTCACCTTTTGGTCCATCTTTTGCAAGCCCAAAATCAGACAACTTTGCAGTGAAATCCTGCAAGATACAAGATTAGAATAATTTAGCTAGGAATCTTTCAAAACAAATAAATTAAAATAAAATCCACATAGCAATCAACTTCTAACTCTAGCATAGCAGTGAAAATGATTGAGATCAGTTTTAACCACTAGCAAAGGTGTTCTATATATGATACTTACCATGTCCAACAAAATGTTAGTTGTTTTGAAGTCACATGTAGGAAAGCATGCCCTTTAGCTGCTCTAAGGACAATCTTCATTCTAGCTGACCAAGGTATGGGAACGCAGTAGAAAATCATCAAATATCCTTAGGATCATTCAATAAAGTGCATGCTTATGTACAAAATGGCTTTAAAATTGAAAAAAGCCATATAGTTTATTGAAGCCATATCTTTCTTTAAAATGGAAAAGTTGAGTTTCTAAACTTCCACAAGGCATATACTTATAAACAAGGATCATATGTGCACCTTCATTGCAATAGCCTATGAGTTTCACCAAGCGTGGATGACTTAGTTGTCCCAGAAAAACAACTTCATCCTGGATGGCACAAATCAGCAGTTTAATTAAGTTCATTTTCAAATTCCAAAATCACATACTTTGAATGCTGAAAATTTAAATATTCCAACCCCCAAAATGTTATCAATGAAAATTACCAGCCTTTCTTTATGTCCTTGAAGGCCCTTAGGATTGAGAACTTTGACAGCCACTGGCATAGATTTTAAATTTTCTCTAACATGCTCATCTAAATGACCCTTGTAGACAATCCCAAAACCTCCTTCTCCAATAACTTGATCATGTCGGAAATTTTTTGTACACTGACTTAGTTCACTATATGTGAATACAAGAGCAGTGCTATTTGAATTCTGGCTCAGAAGATTTACATCCCTGATAAAAGCATCCCCGTTGCTGAATTCTGAAGTAATACTAGAACAAGTTGAGCTTTGCTTTGTACGTGTCTAAGATGCAATTTGAATTATTTTACATTCACCTATATCAAAAATGTAAGTGATTCAGCTCCATCTAGAAGTATTTATTTTAAAATTTTACCAGATACTACAATACATGCTATTTTCATTTTTAAAGAAAGATAAAAACCCAGGCTAACAAAAATCAGATAGAAAAGATGCAATATCAATCATTCTATCCGAAACACCAAAACAATGAAAATTTGGCAATGACATTAGAACATAAAAAACAAAATGGATTTCTCACAACTGAACACAACATGCAAAGATTTTGGAAATTGAAAATGGAAACTTTTATTACGGCCAAAGATTTTGATAGAAATTTTGACAGTTAGTTGTTTACCTAAGCTAGCCTGAACGTACATTGTTCCTATTTCTCCATGTATGCCATATGTATGAAACTACAACCTTATGGTTATAGGCAGAGTGCTCCATGGAAGCAGACAGCTGGTACACAACATAGGATTTGGTCTTTATATTAACATGAGATTTGGATGGGAAGGCCCAAACAGATGGGACAAGTTCTGGAAGGTGATTACAATAGCTACATTCAGTTCTTGAATGGAGCCCAAAATAAGAAAAACTAACAAAAATTCCACCTCTACGGCAAATCTAATATCCCGGCATAATACAAAATCTCATTCTATAATGCATCAAAGTATTTGTTGTAAATATAAAGCACAATCGAAACTCGTCTGCGATGTTGTTCCAGAAAAGCCATAAACTATGACCGTGCGATTTCAGGGTTTACTTAGTAAACAAAGACACTGAAATATTAATAATTGCTAATGTGTTTTAGGTAATTTGAAGAATTTATCTGGATGTAACTGCAGATTTATTGTCCTTCGTACAATTTTTTTTCCAACAAGTACGAAGCTCATCTCATGGACATGAACTCAGTTCAGTGGCACCCTCGTAAATTTGCTTATATTTGAATTTAGTATAACATATTTTCTCTCCTTAATGATTTAGGTGTCTTTTTTTCATTGCTATTTGTAGGATAATCAATGCTTCTGCAAGTGACGATAGACTAGTCAAAGTTTAGAATTTTGGTAAAATTCCTAAACACGTATACGAAGCACTATCACTACATGCACAAAATATTCGACTGGTTTTTATTGAGCTTAACGTAAGAACAAGGGTGTGTTCTGTATCTGAATATACATATAAATGTTGACCATACAAATAGTGAAATACAAAACTAATTGTAGTATTAAGAAATATGAAGTTCTAATCTCGTTTATATATTGAAATAGTTGTATTGTAGTTTAGTAATCAATACAATCATGTTATAATGTTAGTTGCTAACTTCATTGAGGTACAATGTGACAAGCTAATTAATGTTACTCTGTATCTATGATAACTAGAAAATTTTAAACAAGAGTTGATATGATATAATTCAATAATTCTACCAAAATTCATAAGTTTCAAAAAATCAATAGATGAGCAACTTTCAATGATGACTGAATGTTCAACAAATTAGTTCCCTCTTAACATACTACCTAAAAACATTATGTGTGAAAATCTAAGATAAATTGGTTCTTCAGCAATAACATGGTGAACAAGTGGAGCATCCCTGTAAAAACAAGTAGGTTTACTTAAGCCATTGATAAAATAGTCAAATTCTTTAAATTTTAAAATTTTTCAGTTATATTGGTTCCATGTTGCTCAATAGTCTAGACATTAGATGCAGCCGTGGCCTATCAAGCATGGGTAAGCCTACTTGAGAATGAGGCATGAAAGGAAATGATAATGGTTATTTTCATTTGCACTTGCATTAGAGAGGGAGTTTTGAGAAACTAATACAACTAACAAGAAATGAAGCGATAACACCGTTGCATACTTTTCAAAAATAGAAATTTCTTAATATGCAACTTAATAACAAAAGTATTTTAAACCTAATATATGCATTATTGAATCACATTCACTTCCACATAACCATGACTAAGCCAACATAACCATGACTAAGCCAACTTCAGAATCTATCATTTACAAATTACCATTTCATGCATTTAACAATTCTATTTTACCAACAGGAGGTAAGTTTAATAATATGAACTCTAAGAGTTATTGAATCTTATTAAAACACAAAAATTGTAACTTGTTTCTGTTACATATAAATACAACCAAAGTTCATTTCTAAAATAGCTATCTTGCAAAATTGTTAGTATCTAAAGTTTAAATGTAAGAATAGTAAAGATTCTTGCATCAACATATGAAGATACATATAACAATTATGATTTCTACTGTGTCAATGTGTAGATCATAACCAAAATGCTTATAGATGCTGATCATTTATTTGTCTTAAACATAACAACACTAGCAAAAATTTATCAAAATTGTCAACATAGTAAATTGAAGAGACTGTAACAACATCAAATATGTCAAAGTTGTCAACATAGTAAAGTTGTCAACAGAATTTGTGGTAGAGGAATTTGGTCTTGATGAAGCTCTAATTCTACTAGCCTTTTCAGGACTTGTCCTAAAGAAAGGACATTTCTTCATTTGGCCCTTAGTGTTGCTGGTAGGATTCTCTATTTGATTGTTCACTACCCTTGTAGCTTTCCTCTATTGCAATTATGATGGCAACTCACCTTGCATAGCAGGTGGTGGCACTGGTGGTAAAGGATTTGAATTGTGATTTTAAAAATTATCTACTTGTGGATGCACATATGAGTCTGACTTAGTCCTTCGTGGCATCAATCAATGGTATTCCGATGAATAATATTGTGGAGTTTGAACAGTTGCATTTACCAGTGAGACTGGATGTTGGACATATTATCAATAAGGACCAGGTTGTCGATATGGATACCATTGGCAACATTGTCAAACGTCAGCTCAAATCAGTTGGCCTTGTTAGGAGAAGTGTTTTTTGCTTATACACATTTGGATGCTAGACGTGGCAAACCTGGGCCATTTTGTCTAGTGATGAAGGCATGTTTTTGTATAGAAAAGTATTGGCTACTGAAGCCTAACATTTTCTCATGGAACAACTAAATTTTGTATGTGATCTACCTGCATTTCTTTGTTTTAATTCTTAAATACAACCCCAAAGTCTCTATAAAAAGATAACTTAAATTTTCAACCGTTAATCTACAAGCTCATGTTCCAGACCTAGTGCTCAACACTAAATTTTATAAATGAAAATGTCAGAACCAGTGTGAGTTGGGAATAACTTAGTAAAAAACACATAAGTGGTTAAGCTAATCATGAACTTAGCTTGGAAATATGTGAATAAATATCAATCCTGGTTATTGTTCATTTACAATTCAGCATATCAGTTATTGCTTGACATGCTTTCTGCAGCAGTTCGTTAGCATTTTTATGTCCTACCAATGACTGCCACGTCAACATCCTTGTTCAAAGCTCTTACCCTGTCAGGTCATCCTTCCTAGCATATATTAGCAATAAATTGAAAGACTACTGAATCATTATTGATTTTTTAAAATTAAAAATACAACATCAAACAATTGAAATAAGCACTAACACCTTCATTGAAACAACTGAAATATTAGCAAATGCTTGTCAAACCCTCGAAAAATGTCCGAAAATTTCAGTAAAAAGAATATTTTAACATAAATGGCTTAATCGAGCATCTAATCTCATAATGCTTAAAACTATAAAAACAAAGAAAAACTTTAAATTAGCGGCATACTACAACACCAAAACGAGTACAACATTTACCTATCGTCATGTTCCCTGATATCATGTCAGGCGGTTTCTACATATCAGCCAAACCCTGTAAACCATGCCATAATCTCATGGTCAATTGCTCGATTTCCCCATTCAAAGAATCCAGCAATCCGCAGTAACATACTGAAATTTGAAAATATACAAATTGTTTATTCTTGGAATTATGAAACTGAAACTTTATTGCATCAACAGACCCGCTGAATCTTTTGACAGTAGAAATGTATATCCGATGAGTTTTCAAAACATCCTTAAGAAAATTATATTCCACCAGGGGAAAAAAACACAAGACGAAAAAATTAAATAAGGAGAGAATGTTCACAGCAACTATGAAACCCCAATTGGCGATGGGGCCCCAAAAATGTGTGGTTTTAGGCCCAATGAAATGAGATTTTGATGTAGCACAACAAAGTCAGATGGAATCTACCTCCTTTGCTACGAAAAAATTGTTGCCTTTGTTTGTAGTTTATCCGTCAGGATTGGAAGGAAATCAAAACTTCAATCGAATTTAGAAATGCACATTGACATACCGGATCGTAAATGCAGTATATCATTTTACCACATGTATGGGAAAAGTACGATACGAATTTTATTTGATTTTTCTATGCGCTTTCAATTTCTGCTTTTATTGAAATTCAGAGTTTTAACATTTAAATGTTTTTGTTTGTTTGTTTTCGAGAGGTTAACGCGTGCTTTGTTTGGAACCAGGAGTTAGAAATTAAGAATCTTATTACTAGGTCATTGTTTTTTGAAAAAGAGTATTTAATTGTATCTTTGCTTGAAACAAAATGCAGTATATCCTTTTAACAAATGTCTTGGGTAAGTACGATACAAATTTCATTTGATTTTTCTGTGCCCTTTCAATTTCTACTTTCTATTAAAATTTGAAGTTTTAACATTTAAATGTTTTTATTTGTTTGTTTTTGAGAGGTTCAAGTGTGTTTTGTTTAGAACTTGGAATTTTGAATCAAGAGTCTTATTACTAGGTCAACACCTTATTGTTTTTTTAAAAAGAGTATTTAATTGTATCTTTTCTTGAAACATGTCATCAAGTGATATAGTTGACATGATACTTTGAAGTAATTATAAAAAAATATAACAATACTTTAATTGTGTTTGAAACTAGCACCCTCTTACCTAGCAAGACTATGAGCTAACCACTTAAGCTATCTCTCACTAGCAATTGTACATTATAATAGAGGTGTCAAAATCCACAACTTTTTTTAACAATATTTACCACGAACATGTATAATCAAATTAGAACTTCATAACTCAAACATTCCCCACCAAATCGAACCCATGGTGCATCCAAATCAAAAGTAATACCTCATTGTTATTTTTGTATGTTATAAGAATAGTATGTTGATCAATAAAAGAGTGCCTTGAGGAGGGGTTGGAACCTAAAACAAGTTGATTCAATTTCAACCCAAGACATATAGCCAATATGATTGATGAGCCACGATATCGTGTATGTGATATCACATACATGATATCACATCCACCACACGATATCGCGTCCTGCCTCATCTTCTATAAATAAGAGGCGGCACCTTTGGTTCCAAGGTAGTTAGACTTAGACCCTTAGCTAGATTCTTGCAATTTTTTTATTCTAGAGTTAGAATTATTTCTGTGTGCCCGCAATAGGAGCCATAGAGTGAACGGATCTTTATTCAAGCAATTTGTACCTGAGCACAATTTTGTGTACGGCAATAAAGACGAACTTTATGATAAAGATTACAGCATACAAATTAAGCTAATTAGTAATTAATTATTGCTGAATGTTTAATGATTTCTTAGTTAATTAATCTCTCTCTTAACCTTCGACTCTCTTAGTTAAGTATACTCAGTACAACCGCTTCAAGCATGCGTGTAGCGCTTGGTAACCCAGTAACGATTAGCGTTTGGTAATCCTAGCAGTGTTGCACTGGTTCAGGATGTGTA
>MNCI01020554.1:186474-200625 GCA_015680685.1 Gnetum montanum | reverse complement strand
GGAGATCCTCCTTGCATAACTAATACCTTAGTTGCTTTGTCCTTATGGCTTTAAAGATGGAACATAACATCATTGAGTAATGTTATCAGCTATGGATTTATTCCAAGTAGGTGTTATATAGGTTATGCCATAGTGATAGGTGAAGTAGTACAAGGTGAACATATGTATGGAATTAACCTAAGTATTGTGGAAATGAGTAGGCATAATGAAACAAAATTAGATAGATACATATAAACGGATTATACATGACTAAGTTGGAAAGCGCTAAACATGGATAGCATAATGGTAGTAGGCATTGGAATGAAGGGAATTTATGATACAGTGGATTTTGTTTGAGGGATGAAATATGAGGTTCTAAAAAATAAATTTGGAGATTGAAAGAATGAATTAAAATTGCTAACATTATTGGGATGTAATAAGTAGTATAATGGAGGAATGAAGCTAATAGGAAGGCTAAGGCTAGGTTGCCTCACATTGTAATAAATAGATCTAGGCAAGGAGTTGAGTAACTATAACATTAACATTATGTATATGGTGAGACAAAGGATTGGTTTTACTAGGTTCTTCAACTAGTATTTCTTTATCTTCATCAATTAGATGAATATCTAATTCTGAGGCTATGCTTCATTTTTTTCCTCTAATAGTGATGTGAGGGCTAAAAGGTTGGTCTATGATAGCTTTCATCCTAGCCTCTTTAATTTTCAAATGTATATTCTCTTGATTTTTTTCTTACTTAATGATGAATTATATGATTTTCTTACCTTCCTCTTGATTTAGTTCAATGGATTGATATGGGTTAGAGAGGAAAGGAGAGAGCTCATTTATCCTCTTGTATTCTACCATCAATTCAAACATGTTTGATGTAACCAGAAAGCCTAGCTCTCATTTAGCATAGGCTATCTTGTAATCCAATTTACTTAGTCTTTTAGATAATTCTTGTTTCCTTCTCAGGTCAACAAGCCTTTGTAGTTTGAAAAAATTAGAGTTATAAGATGATGTCATTGTAGTAGACATCTTTTTTTTTTAATAATTGTGACTTGACCAAGCTATATCCAAAGCTTTACTTTTACCTAGAAAAAAAGTTGAAAACTTGAAACTGAAAGTCAAAGTATCTATTGAGTAAAATGTAAAAGTGATAGAAGAAATAATGTGATGTCAAATTTTGGAAGTGATACATTAGATAAACTTTGTAGAAATTTTATTACTACACAAATCCTAGAAATGATGTTAATTTTTATAAACCTATTCTACTTCTTGCACCAAAAAGATATTACAGTTAGAGTCATCATAAATTTGTTATTTAGAGTACCCCTAATCAAAATGAGCTTAGCATCTCAGAGCCATCAAATAGTTTAAAGAATAAATATTTATATCAAAAGAGGCTTACAAATTGTAGAAATTTCAAAACCTAAATTAGATTTTTTTTCAAACACAAGCTAAAATAAAGCAAAAAAGCATATATGAAATAGCTAAAAGGAGAAAAGTATACATAACATGAAAGAAACAAAGAAAACACAATGTAATATAATGATGTTATGTAGAATGAGATATGTGAGTAAAATAAAGTATATGTAGCCAAAAAAGAGAACATATAGTAGAATATGAAATAGATCTAGGAAAATAAAAATAAAATTTCTTCCTGAATCAAACAAATAGCAAAATAAGATAGATTACAAATTGGTACAAATAATAAAAGAAAGCTAAAATTTAAGAAAACATGAAGAACAAAATAATCAAGAAAGAACCTAATAGAATATAATAGAAATTTTTTAAGATGGAGTTAGGGGATCAGGAGTAGATGATAAGAAGGTGTGTTACCGTAGTTCTCTCACTAATGCATGTACCTGATGTAGATCTTAAGCAAATAAGAACTATTGCAGGTGGAAAAATAGTAAAGTGCAGGGGAAGAATTGAATCAAATCTATGTGTAGATTCAAATTCATTGTGCACTAAGAGGACAATGTCATGAAGATACAAAGTGCAAGTAGGATGGACAAAGAAAATAAGAAAAACTTTAATGAATTAAAAAGCAATTAGAAATTTTAATGTTCAAGGAAGAATTTGAAGAAGTATCATTACAAGAGAGCATTCTCTTCATTCAGATATTGAGCAAGTAACTATGTCTTTATTAATAATGTCTAATTGATTGGTAACAATACCCAACTAGTTTTAATCATTTTTTTTATTTAGGGGCACCTTCCTATTTAGAGACCATCAATACCTTGTAGATCATGAATAAATAATGCATTCAAGCCTACAAAATCTTCTAGAAGGTTCTAAATAGGAGGAATGACATGCATAGATGTAGCAAACATTGAATGTATAGCTAACATAAAAATTGAAATTAACTGTCAAAATCAAAATTGACGTTGGATGTTAGAGAATAAAAATAAAATTTAATGTTGAGTATAAAGCTGTTAAAAAGGAAAAAGTCAAAATAGACATAGGTGATGACACTAAATGTAAAAATTGAAGGCTAAGAACCATCCTAATATGATGTTGCAGATGACATGAAATGTCATTTCTAGTAGATGTTAAAAACGATGACTAAGAATGATATTGCTCATAATGTAAGACATTGAATCTAAAATTGCTAAAGATAGATTAAACTTTAAAAGTCATAGAGTGTACCTGAAACTCTAACTTATACAAAAAAATCCAAAGTGAGTACAACCATTAGTATCACTTATAAATATCAATCACATACTCTATTGAATGTACCACTTAAGTCACATAATGTTCCCATTTTGACAATTTGCTAGTTATGCATGATATAAACATTTTCCTATTTTGGAAATTTTTTGTTTTTATGTGATCTAGAAGTTTTCCCATTTATGTTGTCATTCCCACATAATTCAACACCTTTCAAATTTCACTAGTTTGCTAACTTAGGGAAACTTCAGGCTAATAAACACAAGTTGAGCACACAAAATAGTGGGGGATTTTTTTTTGAACTTTTGGCTTCTTGGAGTGGAGAAAATAGAGAGAGGAAAATATCTTTGTGTACAATATAGATTTTTTCTACGTGCAATAAAAAACTAAGATCAAAAGAATGAGCACCTACCACCATCATAGCCCTCACATGCTTCTATGCCACCTTAACGTCTTCCTAGATTTTCAATGTCACTCCCACATATTGAAATCTCAGGCTTTTGTAGTGCTTCTAGAGTTAGAAATTTTAGTCATTCATGTCATTTTTAAGCCATTCCATCACCAAGAGGAACCTTGGCCAAAATAGCTCCGTTTTGGCCTAGAAGCAACTTTGAATTGCATTAAATTCTTTTCCATCATTTATCCAATCTTTCAAAGGCTTTATTTTTCCCTTTTAATTTGCATTTTTCTTGAGATTTGAGCTCTTTTTATCACTTTACCCCTCTATCTCTTTAGTGTTTTCTTTTCTTGTATCAATTTGTGGTTTGGCCCTCTATAGAAGATGAATGCTCTAATTTTTCTTTCTTTTTATTAATCAATATAACATTTGCATCTAGGATCTTTGCCCACATTGATGTAAACTCTTTGTTTTATGCTTGCTTAGGCACATTCTATACTTGGTTAATCTTTCTATCTCATCACATTATTTTAATATCATGTCAAAATTTTAGGGTTTTTAACATTTCACACTTAGCTAATTTTCAACATTGTATGCTTTGTCATTTATAACTCATTTTACATAGAGTTTATTTTTTAATAAGCTACACTTGATCATTTGACCATTAAAAAACCTTACTTTTTATCATTTCCTATCATTCCTAGTTTACATATGATAGGCTAAGTCTATATTTTATTGGAGGATTTGTGCTTTTTCATTTCATAATTATTGATTTATAAAGGATTACATCAATCTCAAGATCTTTTATAGGTATGCGCTAAGTGTCTCAACACTTAGTTCATGGAAGTGTCCTTGTAGAAATAAAAACAACATTTCTATAGGAACATTTTTGGTGCTAAAAGTAGTACCAATAGGAGTTCTAGTGTCATAAATTTAAGCACCTATCATCCTATAGGTCCTTTCTATTACTTAGAGTTTTTCTTATTTTTAATATTTTTATTGGATTTTATTTCATATTCTCATTTGCACTTAATGCTTATTTTCTTTTCTTAATGTGTGCATGGAACTCTCTTTGACACCATGATAGGGTAATAATTCAACTTCACTCAAGGCTCTCAATTTTGTAAGCTAATGGAAATGTGAAAAGCTTAGGTACTTACAACACCTATGATGTAGCATGACTACAAAGTTACATATGCTAAAAGGAAGCTAAGAATCATGCTACCTAAGAACGAGTTAACGAGGATGGCTAAATATGAGGTAGTCAATGGTTTGGGGCCTTTTTTGCTTAACCTAAACCATTGTATTAAGCTTATCTAGTTTGAGTAAGCCATACTATTACAATATTTGCTTACTAAGGATGAAATTCAAGTGATGGTAAGCAACATTGAAGAACATCTCATTATTAACCCCAATATCAATGTTAGCAACTGGAATTACCAATTTCATAATTGGTAGAGTGAGAAAAATGGAGATATTAGTGTTCACGATGGAAAAAAGTAAGAGCATCCTTATGTTACTTTTCCTACATATCCTTTTCATAAATCAAACACCCCCATGGATCTATCACCTACATAGAACAACTCTTCACTACCCTTGTGGAAAGGTTCAAGTACAATATCACTAAGGATGGTAGTTTTCAAAAACTCTTGGCCAGAAAAAAAATCCATAATGAGTCCATCTCCAAGTTCATCTCTAGGTGGACATCAGTGACCATGGATCTTACACATCAATCACTTGATGATTAGCTCATTGATAATTTTGAAGGAATTATAATTAACTATATTAGAGGGAAGTTGTTCTACCCGAAGTCTCTTAGCCTCCACAATGTAGTCATCTTTGGTAAACACATTGAGGAGATGGTCATTCAACATAATGATCCAACACGGGTCAACTTCAAGAACAAAGCAAACAAAGTAGTAGGTAAAGACAAGTATGCCCAAAATACTAGTTAGATAGTGGCTTTAGTAAACCAAACTACAACAGGTTAATCATCAAATGGTGATACCAATGATGGAAGTAAGAACATGAGCCCCAATATTATGTCTAATAGAGATTAGCAAAATATATTTAAGAATGCTAGGCAACCAAGGAGGCCACTAAAAGATTAGTCTTGCAACACCCAAAAAAATATGAGGTCATTCTTGCTTCACCAGGCCTTACAATTCACGCAGCACTACAACAGTTCCTCAAGAGGAGAACGTTTGGAGTTCAGGCCAGCTAGTTCGGAAAATTTTCCAACTTTGGGCATGGACAGGCTCTACACCATCCTACCTGTTCACCAAAGTAGCCTACCCAGTTGACAGCCTGCTCAGGGACGGTGCACAAAGTTGGCAACAGCATTCTGGATGCACGAAAAATAGTTTGGCAAGTTTTCTAAGTCACAAAGTTTGCTACGCTACGCTACACCTCACTATCTAGCATAGCAAGCTTCAGAAGATGATTGCAAAATGGAGCGCTATGCTACACCACGTGATGTAGTGTAACATGGCAACAGCTCCATAGCCAATTCCCATGCCCAGTTCCAAGTCCTTCAGCAATGTTCCTTTCCATCAGGAAGCGACGGACCATGTTTGTTGCTACGCTACGCTGAGCTACAAGGTGCAACAAGGCGTAGTAGTCTTGCGAAAGAGATAGAAGGTAGCCCGAAGGGCAGAAACAAGAAAGTTCGTGAGACTTACATCATAGGAAGCAAAGTCTGTAAATCGGAAAAGCCTTCGTGACTAAGGCCAGTTGCTACACTACGTAGCGTAGCAAGCATGCATCACACATGTAGCAGAACGAATGACAAGATGCTATGCCAAGCATGCTACGCTACGAAGCATAGCAAGGCATGCGGGTGGTTGTGCGACATCAATGCACTTCATCTAATTTGACTATTAGCACACGTCTCCAGATGTTGACAACACAATTACGATGTGGCAGGCTTGCAGTTATGGCATGATAGGTTTGCATTACAACTGCCTTGTAGGTCCAACAGTCATACATGGCACGTGTGGCACCAGCAAGTCAACGTGGACCCAAGGCGCATGGCATCCAAACCACTCCTTTTGCGTACCCTTGGCCCTATATATACCCTAAGAAATAGCATTCAAAGGGTTCAGAAATTTTCTAAAAATGACATTCAAAAGAGGTCCAATCCTTGGTTCGATTGGCACTTTTCTTGCCAAGTCTCCTACTCTTTTTCTCTGGCATTCAAGCTCCCTCCCTAGCACGTTGTAACACCAAGCATTGTAAGCTTTATGTTTGACACTACAAATAGTTGGCATGTTTAGCTAACATTTTGTTCTATCCCCTTTCTACCACCTTGGTAGAATCCCTGCATTGTTAGCGCCTAAGGCCGCACCCAAGCACAGAACTTATTTTTCTCTACACGTCCTGGTTACACTCGGGATCTCTGCACTTCGCCACGTTGTGCAACCAACTATATCCATCTTGACAGAACAAACCTGTAGCTTCAGAGTGGTGCAATTTTCTAACTGCATTTTTACTTTATTTCCTACTTATTCTTGCATCTTGCACTATTTTTTCTGCTTTATTTACTTTAAAGCATTATTTCACATTTCCATTCTGTTTCAAAAAGTATATGTTGCAAAAGGCTATATAGACGTTGATTAAGTCCCTGTCTGATCGACTAGACCGTTCAGGGTGTCCCATATCCGCACACACCCAGCATGGCCCTCCTATGGGTATGGGGTCGAAACTTTCGTACCTGCTGATCCCTCGGTGTTTTCCAGCCACCGACATTTTTGTTTGCTATAGTTTTTTAGCGCTAGAAGGAGGGCCTTTTGGTGCCTTTCCACGTGTCATGGTAGTTTTGTGAGCCTTCTGCACCCTGATATGCATAAGCGTAAACATGACATCCTTTGTGATTGTTTGCGCTTTGTGCAGTGTAGATCGGTCACCTCGACGGTTCCTCAGGAGCCCCATAGAACAAAAGGCCTCTGATTGCCAGCTAACTAGCTCACCTTATGGTTGTCTTGCATGCATTCTGTACCCCATTTCCCATGGTACAGATCGGTCACCTCGACAGTCCCTTGGGGATCTTGCGAAACATAAATCCTTCCTGATTGCTAGTTAGCTTGCCCATTTTTATAGTAGTCTTGCATGCGTTTCGAACCCCATCTCACGTGGTATAGAGTGGTTGCTCCAACGATCCCACGGGGATCCTGCAAGATGTGAAGCCTTCTTGGTCACTAGCTAGCTTTCTCGTTTTACGGTAGTCTTGCATGCGTTCTACACCCTATCGCGTGTTGGCATAAATGCGACACCCATTTGTGGTTGTTTACGCCTTATGTGGTGCAGGTTGGTCACCTCAACAGTCCCTCAAGGACCCTGCAGGATGTAAAGCCTTCTTCTTCTTTTTTGCTATTTTCCAGTTTCCTTGTTCGTTCACACTCTTCTGCATAACTTTTACGCTTTTTTGCATAACTACTCAGCTTGCAATGGCTTTTTCAACTACTGGCATTGATGCCTTCAACATGGAAGTTCCCTTCAACGTTGAAGCTCCCATCATGGTTCAAGATACAACTGGTGTCAAAAAACCATTGAATCCAACATTGGAGATGCGTCAATCTCTCAGAATCCAAAAAATTGAGGACTTGAGGGATTGGCCTAGCAACATGAGCATTACAGTTTCCTCTGTGCAAAGGTGCAGGCAAATCTACCCTTCGATTTACATGAACTCGAAGAAAAATGCAATTTTGAGTTCATTTACTGCAACATGAAGGAATTTGTCCCTATTCTCGGTGTTTCATTACCTTCAACACAAGCATGCCAAAGGCTTCTAGACCAGTTAGTCCAGTTGGCTAGGCTTAGGGAGCAACAGGACATAGCATCCAACCAAGATGACGCTTTCCAAGATGGGCAGGAAGAACTCGATTCCCAATCAGACGAGGGAGGTCCAACCAGCCCTGCTCCTGTCCCTCTTACCTAGTCCTTTTGGGCCAAGTCGTCTTCTCTTACTTCTCCCTTTTTAATTACACCTATGCTTTCTCAACCCACAATTACGGCTACTATGGGAAGCCACGCTAATCTTGCAACACTTCCATGCCTGTTTTCGCCTATTTCACCTATGCCATTTGCAGCTACTTTCCCTTTGTAGGTTGTTCAGCAGCCAATTCCTATGGCACGTAACACGCCAATTATGGCTACCCTGCCACATGTTCATACCATACCAACTTTGAAAACATATGTGACTTTTACCTCTATTCCTACATTCACATCGGTTCCACCGACTGTAATGGGCCCCAGCCTGTCCACATGGTGGACCCCATTTTTTTCCTCACCTATGCTACAACCGTTGCAAATGTCTCATTTCGTGCGCTCTCATGTACACCAAGCCTCACAGAAGGCACCGCCTAACATGGGGCTATGGTCTACGCTGCCAGTGACACAAGCAGTATACCCAACAGCCCAACCAGTGACTGTTGCCTTAACAACAACACTTGCTAGGTGGTGGAAAACATAGGTAGCACCACTCGCGGGGGTCATCCCAATGGCACAACCAATGGATCATATCATCGCTCCCACCATATTGCAAGCAGGAGCTGAGGAAATAAGTGTTTCAACTCATCCAGACCCTCACTGAGGAAATAAAATGCCTCAAAGCTGTTGGGTCCGACATGGTACAAGTCATGGATTTTTACCAGGATGACCTCGTCAACCCTGCAATTCCTACTTTGAAGTTACCCACGGGGATTTCTATTTCTCACTTCACAAAGTATGATGGGGAGGGAGTTCCCAACGCATATCTTGTCACTTTCAGGTCTGAGTCTTTACTATTTCAACAATGGCCGCACACGATCATTCGTGTCTTCGCCATGTCCCTAGCCAGGAAAGCCCTACATTGGTACCGCGTGTTACCACGCTCATCCATTTCAACTTTGGAAGAGCTCTTGACCCAATTCATGACACACTTCAAGTACAACTTGAAGCTAGAAACCACGCTAGATCAGTTCATGAGCATGAAGCAAGATCTACTAGAACCAGTCCAAAAATTCATTCAACGTTGGAGCGCAACCCTTAACGAAATCCGTGAGCCCATTGCAGAGGCCCACTTGCTAGCTGTCTTTAAGGGTGCAATGAATGACTTTATCAAGTCCAAACTGTACTATCTCGCTCCTCGCTCTCTTAGTCAGACTTTTGCTCAAACTAAGAGCATACAAGATGTGGCCTAGGTGAGCAAAAACCTAGCCTACATCGCTTACAAGAGCACCTTTGCAAAGAAGGAAAAGGGTAAAGCCCTAACAACCATAGTGGCCACTGTGGCAACTGAGGCCAAGCCAAAACCTAGCAAAAATGGTAGCAAGAATAGTAAGGAATCAACCACATAAGCAGCTAACCCTGCACCCAAACAGGGCCACGTGCTGCAACCTGCTGCACCTATGCTTGAGACATCTGCACAACCCAAACCCAACTTTGAGCACAAAGACCACTCAAAGTACACCCCACTGCCTTTAAAGCCTTCAGAGCTTCTAAAGCAATTGCTGGCAGTAGGATACATTCAGTATAAGAGGATGTTAGAAGAGGCAAACGTGAGACATCAACGCTATTACGATCTCGTTAGGAATCCCTCTTTGGCCTTGCCCAATGAGCCTCTAGTTCCTAGGGGTTTCAGGCTAGACAGGTTTTGTGACTACCACCAACAGTGTGGTCACAACATGGATTATTTTCTATCATTGCAGGATGACATCCAAAGATTAATTGACCTAGGAAAACTAGTGTTGGATGAAAGCAACCCGGTGTGCCCTGAAAACCAATCTATGTATGTCTACACGGATCCCCTCAACGCCAACAATGTTGGTTACATCATCAATGCTATCTGCATTGACATTGATCCCAGGCCAACCCGCCAACCATTTGTGATCCGTGTGCCTCAACATGGGGCACCAGCACCACTAGCGATTGGTCTAGGCTTGTAGCAGCCATTTGTCTAGAAAGTTCCACCACGGGCATCCACCTTTGCGCCACCTGTTAGTGGAGTCACGCAGCCCCGTTGGTTAACACCTCTAGCTCTATTCATCATCAGGGGGCCGATGCCTTTGATGGCCCCTATCTCGTGCAACAAAGCTGAATAGCCTCCTCTCCCTGTAAGGCGATAGGTCCACTAGGTGGATGAGATGTCTAAGGGAAGTACTGTCAAGGGTATCCCCAAGCCTACGTATTCACCCCTCACATCTGCACCTTCACCCTCAAAGATGAAGGTCAACATGACTACGTAGCCTGCATCACGTTGTCAACAAAGGTCTAAACCCAGATTTGAGGTCACCTCTCCTTGGGAGATTCGTCTCCTAGGATGAATCGAAGAGGAGGAAAATGTCAAACAAGGGGGTGGCCAAGACCTTCTAGACGTCCTCACCTAGGTCAAGTAAGCTCTAAAGTAGAAAAACACTACACTAAGCTTGTACGACCTAATCATGACATCTGTACCTCACCGCGAGGCTCTGATCTGCATGTTAATGGCAGTTCCGATCAATAGGAACATGCTAGCAGAAGAGGAAGTGATCCATTTGATCATGCTTTCCTCTATACTCATAGATTCTATGGCACCGCAATTAACTTTCCATGATGACGCCATTAGGGAAGATCTCGAAGGGGGTCAGGTGACTACAGTGCCTCTCTTCATCACAATTCAGGTCGGCCAACACCGAATCCAAAGGATACATGTTGATGATGGGGCTGCCACGAACATCATTCCCTTCCCTATTGTGGACAAGTTGGGATTGGTCGACTAGATCAAACCTAGAATGACATCGTGTCTAAGGTCCTTCAATGGGGCACGCGTCTTGGTAAGGGGCACAGTTCATGTAAACTTCGAAGCAGGGGACCGGTTCCCCACATACGCAGCGTTCATCGTAGTCAAGGAAATGCCTGGGTTTAACCTAATCTTGGGAAGATAATGGTTGGCACAACATAGGGTTGTCTCCTTGCCTATACACTAGAAGATCCACTTACCATACGTAGGTAGGGAGGTGGTGATCCATGGTGATGAAGTAGCAGTGCAAGTAGTCAGTAATGTAGACTTGGAGCAGGGCTCATAGGTCACAACCTCCGGGGGTGAGACACCCCTTCACACATGCATTAAGCATCTGATGGAAGGATCGACCCAGTGAGTCGACTCCCAAATTGAAAATGCATGGGTTGAATTACCCTTCTAAGTAGAGGATGATGATATGAACAAGGGCCCTGGTGAAACACCTTGGCCTTACATTCTAGTCAATCCATGATAAGTTAAGAGGTAGCTATGCATAGCTTAGCAACCCTACTACTTCTAGCCCAGTTGCCATCCCTTGTACATTCACCACTTCTATTAACATGTCGTCCTATTGGCATGCAATGCTATGGCTCGAAATGGCCTAAAACTAGCATCGTTGCTTTCTGCTTTGGTAGCATGCCATTCTTCTAGCATGCTACACTAACAGCCCAAAATGGCCTAAAACTAGCATCATCATTTCTTTTTTACTTTGTTAACATACTATCTCTTTTGACAATGGCCCAAAATGGCCTAAAACTAGCATGGTTGCTTTTCGCTTTGTTTACATGATATACAAGCTAACGCAAAATTAGTTTCTTTTCTAAAGTCTTTCGTTTTATTCAAAACTTTCGCCTATTGGCAATGTTCGTGAAATTTTTACAAAATTGCAAAATTTCAACATTTTAAAAATTGCAAAAATTTCAAAAAGAAAATCCCATGCTATCATGGGTTGTCTCTGTCTGCATCGTCCTCACCGTTCACCTTCGCTTCATCTGCTCGTGCATCATCCTCCCTTGAGTTGCCTTCTATCGGTTCTTCATTCCCTCCCTCTACGAGCCTTGCATCCTCATCTGGATCTTGCATCATGGGAATGAAGTAGTCAGTTGAGGCAACAAATGCAAATTACTACATAGCATGAGCATCTACACAGCAAAGTGACTAACTTGAGAGGTGCTCGCGTCGGTCTCAAAGGGTATCCAATCTAGACCGAGCCTGAGGCAACACTAGATCTCCTCTGTCGTGATGTCCATCAAACGCTCATTGCTAGGTTCAGCTTTCACAGCAGTGGCTCTCTCCCTTTCTACGATCATCCATATTAGAGGTTCTAGGGAAAGGGAGGTGGTTGCGGTCTCCCGTGTAGGAAGGTCCACCTTCAAGTCAGGAGATTCTGTCACCCTCACCTACTCTTTGAACTTAGCGTAGGCCTTAGAAGCATCGATGGCATTCACGAATGCTTCATACGTGAATGCCTCCATAGTAGCGTCTTTGTACAAATTTTGATGGATGTCGTTCTTCATCTTATACACATGTTTTTGGTTTCTCTGGGCTCACCCCCATTCGAAAACCTTGGTGCTGATATCTTTCATGTCTTGACACTTCTGGGTTAGCAACTTCATCTGCATTTGTTGTTTGACTATCTCGCGAGTAGACTCAATGTTCTGATGAACGACAGTCCAAAATCTAGCGTAGTTGTCTATAGCTTTGCACTAACCCTCAATGTCAGGGTTACGGTTCACGAGGAACTCATTCCTTAACCTAAGATCCTTCACCTCTGCAACTAGTTCAGCCTCTCTTTGCTCAGCCCTTTGGACCCATTTCCATAGTTCCTCATTGACATGATTATACTCCCACAGAGAGCATGTCAAGTGCAAGACGCACTTGTGAGACTTATCGAACACGTGACAAGGCACCTAGGTCACATTAAGTGAGAGTGTAGGTATGGCACCAACTCTCATGGGTCGAGCCGAGTCTCATTTGACCTGAGAGGCTGCGTCAACATGAAGAGCGTGGCAATCGCATTAGCATAGCAAAATCAACAAACTCAAAATTTTTTAGCATAACAACATATGAGAATTTAATATTGCTACTTACCCGTGTTAGGGTCCACCTGCTGAAGGCATTTGATCATGTCATCGACAAGTCCCTGCATGAACGTAAACTTGTCAAGGATCTTGACCCATGACTTTTCACGGATCGAAGGGGGTCCTGCGACATCAGTAGTAGTGCCTGTTGCATAACTAAGCATATCATCAATGGCCAAAATGGACTAAGATAAGGCAGACATCCCACCAACTCACCAGCGTCTGGCTGCAATCTTTCTTCTTGTTGATGCAAGACGATGTCGGTAGCCTGGCAGAGGGCCCTACCAAGTCCCTATGGGCCCCTTCCTCATGCACTGGTGCCTTTCCTTTCAGGAGACCAGCATATTTTTTATTCAAGGGAGGTGCTTGTTCGATAGAAGGAGGCTCCCTAATGACAAGAGCCCTTGCCCTAGAGATAGGAGCTCCCTTATTCCTGATCGGGGCCCTTTCTTCCAAGACTGGGGCCTCCATATCTTCATTCTTCGTCCTCATCTCAGGGGTCGACACTTCCTCATCGCCTTCCTCCTCTTCTTCTTCTTCTTTTGCAAAGAAGCATGTTTACATGAGTCTAAAACAAGTGAGCTCAAAATAGGTGCTACGCTATGCTACACCACCTAGCGCAGCATAGCATAGCAAACAATAGCAAAGTAAGCATTACACGAAAACGTTTATCAATGGGGGGTTGCGTCCTCTACAGCTTAAGCCGCAGTCTTCATCCCTCCTCTTCCTCCACATGAAAGGTGTCCTTGGCTGGGGGAGGTCTCTTCCTTTGCAACTTCTTGGACACGGTCTCAGCCATGAGATGTTTGCCCCATGTCACGCTACCGGCTATGGTAGGGGCCGTCTCTCCCACACTATCCTGGCCACGAACACTACAAACCGCCAAATCTTTAGTCATTACAGACAATGACTCCCTAATCATTTCCAGGGGATCTTGGGCTCGCATAGTCTGGAGGATCTGGTGAATCCACGGCTTGGAAATCTAGTCACGATCTCGCACAACCCAGACTCCATCCTCCTAGACCACCAGAAACTCCACGAAGTGCTTCAGAAAACCTATGTAGAAGGTATGGTGTATGTTGGAATGGGACTCTATGTGCTCACGGAGTCCCAAAATCTCAACTTGCAAGCCACTACATAGAAAACTGGCCCATTTGTAATGGGCGCCTTCTTCCATAACCTCCTGCATTATCCAAGCCTACTCGAGCCCCAGGACCTTCCCCTAGTTGAGCAATTGGGGGAATGCATGGGCACGAAAGATCGGG
>MNCI01020554.1:154154-186149 GCA_015680685.1 Gnetum montanum | reverse complement strand
AAAACACACTTAGCATAATGATGCAGAAAACATGTGGATTGTAAAAACACTTGAGAATGCACCACCTACCTTTTGACCCACCGGGTCTATACGGTAACGGGAATAGTGGGAGTTCAATCATAGCTTCTTCAACCGTGACCTGTTTGAAGGGTTCTTTCCATTCCTTATCCAGCCAACCCTTCTCCCTACACTGATGGTAAAAAGTATAAAATGTGCTTGGATAGGTATGGTATTCTCCCCCACATTGACCGATCACACCCGCCCACAAGTTCTTCGCAGAAGAGAACTCCTATAGGGCTAGCTGTGCTGTCATGAGCAGACTCGGTTGGTCGTGAACCCCATCATCATCGATATAGAACCTGGTGATAAACACACACCATTAGCATTCGACCAGTATGACCAGAGTTGCACAACACAGTGGAGCAAAGCTGCAAAAAACTCACTTGCCAGCACAATAGATAGTCCCTTGTGGGTTCTGAAAGCACATCGCCATGTAACGTGCAAGGAACAATGTGTTGTACTGGTGGTAGTAGTTGAATTCCGGCATGTCCCAAATCTAGGATAAATGCCTCAACCCTATTGAGTGTTGGCTAGATCCCTCTCCCTTCCTACTCATGATTGCCTCATCGGTAAAATATCTCAGGATGTCTCGACTTTCCCCTGGCAACATGGCTTCTATTATGCTGGATGACTCCTTCTCCTCTAGAGAAGACCAAACGATCACACTAAAGTGGGTGAGAAGGAATTGCAAGAAGTCTTGTGCCACTTCCTTGAACCAGACCACTTGCTCTCCCAAACATATCTGGGGAGGAGCAGCATTGGCCACAGGTCTGCTCACATGGCATAGGACCCATCTGATTTCCAAAATGATCAGCCTGGGCCTTGGCCCTGCCCTATACAACACAATTAGTGAATGTTAGCATCATGCTTAAAGGAAATACACAGGCAATGCAGCAACATCTAGCAGTCCATGTATGTAGCATAACATAACCCTCCACTCGCACATAGCATAACAAAGCCTAACGTAGCAAGAACATGCGAATAAGCCTAGTGTAGCAACAAAACAATTGATGACATGCCCTAACAAAACACGTGTCGCGTTGTTGCATCACACCATGGCCTAGCCCCCTCAAATATTTTACGTTACAGCATGCTAAGGTCAAGAAACTTAAACTACCCTAGCCTCCACGGTTACGACAACCATGGTGGTGGTGGTTTCAGCAGTCTTGCATGTAACCACGACGCAATGTTTATGCATTTTCCATGGCCGAAACGACGATCGTGGTGATGCAAAGGCTAAAATGATGCAACCATAGAAAATGAAGATAGCCAATAATGAATGAAAAACAAATAGGATGCAAAACAAGAGCAGAGAACAAAAAAAAGTGCAACACAAAAAAGCAAAGGGGACATAGTAACTTACTGGATCAACGGTGTGCTCTGTCACGCCGCAATGCACACTTGTGGTGCATGCCCCAGGGTCTTCTTCACCTCCTCAACCTTTTCAAGCACCAAATGAGTCTTAGGAGCCATTTCCCTACTTGCAGATTTACACCTTTCGTTATAAAAACTCACCTCGCTAGTCAATCAACACAATTGCTTCGCATTCCAAAATCGCCTTGTGCTCCGATGTGGGCTCTGCACTTTTATGGAGAAAATGATGAAATTGCTAGGGTTTAACCCCTATTTATGGCCGTAATGACCAAAGGAGGAAACTTGCCTCTCTGTCTCTCCGATTAATATGAAGGACGTCGTATAGCGTAGCATGCACGCCACGACATCGTAGCACTATTAGCATTAAAGTCTTGACATGCTTCAAGCCAACTACTTGCCTTCCCAAAAAATATATATATATATATTTGTTTTTGGTTAAGAGTCCGAAAAGACCTCAAACTAAGCAACCCTAGCATAGGTTCACCCCTAGTGGTCTGCAATGACGTTAAACTAACAACACCACATGCTTACATCAGCGGTTATCTCATCTTCTCCGCATAGACAGTATCACATTTTTTAGTGGTTTCATGATTTCATTTTCGCATTGGTGATTCGATAATGCTCATACTCGCAATTTCCTATTCTACATACTATTATTTTGCATGTTAAGATTTTTCATGTTGCGATTTGGCAGTTCGAAATGACATTAAACTAGTAGTTTGGCATTTGCATATCGACAGTCATACAACTTTACATTTTACGATAGCAGTTCCATGCTCTTGTGCCTTGGCAGTCCGCCATGACCTTAACTTGGCAAACTCATAATCTTTACATCATCACACTTCACAAGTTGCATCACATCACTACTTTGCAAATTTTCATTACACACAATTCCTGCCAATAGACGCCTCTTAACCAAGATTTCATCTTATGATGGTAGGTCAAGCAAGAGATGGAAATCCCTCGCAACCTTTCCACACCTTTAACATTAGCAAGGCCATAGGGTAAGCTCGCGAGATAGTTGAACCCTGATATGATCGACTGGGGGTCGACCACAACTAACATCGTAGTAGCCTTAGAAGCATCCCCAGACTGGCCCAAGCATCTAGTCCAAGCCCTAGACTTAGAGGTCAGGGATGTAACCAAAGATCCTCTTGTCGATACGCCTGTGACCATGTCAAAGGGGGAGAAGGAAACGTTAAGACTTTGCTCCCTCCTAGACACGGAAATGCACAAAAGCATAGCTAAGATTCTACAAAACAACATTGATGTCTTCGTATGGTCGTACAGTGACATGCCAGGTCTAGATCTGTGGCTGATTCAGCACAACATCATCCTAGATCCCCACATAAAGGCAGTCAAGCAAAAAGCTCGTAAAGTTAAGCCAAAAATCACACTAGCTGTGAGGGATGAAATCACTAATCTATACCAAGCAGGTTTCATCCGCATGGTTGACTATTCAGAGTGGGTGTCCAACGTTGTTATGGTTTTGAAGAAAACGGGAGGGATACGGATCTGTATAGAATTTTGAGACTTGAACAAGGCAACAATCAAAGACAATTTCCCACTTCCCAACATAGATCAACTCATCAACACCATGGCTGGCCATGCTCTGCTATCCTTTATGGATGATTTCTCCTGGTACAACCAAATCTGCATTAACCCAGAGCACCAATTGTCAACAACCTTCATGACCCCATGGGAGACCTTCTACTATACCATGATGCCTTTCGGGCTAAAAAATGCTAGAGCAACCTACGAGTGAGCCATGACTTACATTTTTAGTGACTATATCCTAGAAACATTAAACAACTACATGAATGATATAGCGGTCAAGTCCAAGGAGGCTTCTGATCACCCACGTGATCTAGGGGTAGTCCTCAAATGCTGCCAAATGCACAATTTATGTCTCAATCCTAAGAAGTGCATCTTTGGGGTGAAAACTGGATGCATGTTAGGATTCATAATATCGGAGGTCGAAATATGGGTGGATCCTGACAAATTCAAGGCCATCATCAACCTAGTGCCTTCCACAAACCTTAAGGAGTTGCGCTATTTACAAGGTAGAGTGCAATTCATTCAAAGGTTTATAGCAAGGTTGATTGATAAGTTACACCCCATGCAACATCTTCTAAAGAAAGGGGCTAACTTTGAAGGGACAACCCAGTGTTAACAAGCCTTCAACAATCTGAAGAAGAAGCTCTCGCACGCCCCAACAATGCACCCGCCACAAAGGGAAAAGCCTTTCTTCATATACCTTGCCAACTCCAACACATCCATAGTGGCACTGCTATGTCGGAAGAGAGAAGATGGTTCTAAGATACCATTGTATTACCTAAGCCATGCACTAGTAGCGTATGAGGCGAAATACAATGAAGTGGAGAGGAATTTCCTAGCCTTAGTTTTTGCATTAAAAAATTGGCGGCATTATCTATTCCGCAGTACAACCAACATCATTTGCAAAAGTAGTATACTCTGGGCTATCACTAACAACTTATACGAAAGTAGCAAGATAGCTCGGTGGAGGGCAATAACTACAGAATTTGACCTATGCTATGTAAGTCAATTGTCGACAAAGGGTCAAGCCATAGCAACCCAACTCACAGCCTCGCCAATCGACGACTAGGCAACCATAGACCTTGAGTTCCCAAACGAATACGTTAGTAATGTCAACATCGTCTCATCACATTTCGAAGCCACTTTACACTTTGACGGTGCCTCAACCACGCGAGGAAGTAGCACCACTGCCATGATCATGTTCCCCTCTAGGGAAATGCATCTATTCGCTTATCGTTTTGCTTTCCCTTGTACCAGCAACGTGGCAGAATATGAGGGGCTACTTAGAGGCCTCTTAACTACCCAAGTGCTACCCATACAACACCTGGAAATATGGGGAGATTCACAACTAGTTGTGAATCAAATCACAAGGTCTACGCCTACAAGGCTACGCACCTACAATCGTACTGCAACCTAGCAAAAATCCTACTTAAGCAATTTGCAACCACAGATGTGCAACACGTGCCACGCAATGAAAACACTGTGGTATATGCCTTAGTTACCCTTGCATTAAACATTCCATCAAATTCCCTGGAAAACCTACCAACCTCGATCATAGAATGTGCAAAGCCTATCACTCAGGTGGAACATGTGGCATCTGTCAGTGCTGCGGATACCCAGGAGTGGTATGCCAACATCAAAGCTTATCTACAGCATTGTGAGCCCCCAGGTGGATTGACATCTACCCAGAGAGATGCAATCCATAAGCATGCCCAGTAATATGTGCTCATGGGAAATGATGCCCTATGCTGATGCTCCTACAATGGGATATTGCTAGCATACGTGGGTGGCGAGCAGGTGCAAAAGGTAGTTAATGAAGTACATGAGGGATTATGCAGTGGACACATAGCACCTAGGGCTATGGCTACCAAAATCAGACGCCTAGGGTACTATTGGCCCTACATGGAGCATGACTACCTATTGAAAGTCAAGACATGTGACACGTGCCAGAGATACACAAATCTCATACACATAGCACCTACAGATTTATACCCAATGCAAATCACGTGGCCCTTTCAATGATGGGGATTAGACCTCATAGGGCCTATCACGCCTAAGTCCTCTGCAGGGCATGGCTTCATTATCACCATCAAAGAGTATTTTACCAAGTGGGTGGAAGCTATTCCCCTAAGGAAGACGACGTCTCAGCAAATTTGCCATTTCATCCTCGACAACATTGTGAAAAGGTTTGGGCTTCCAATGACTATTATGATCAACAATTGGCCACAGTTTAGTAGTACGGAAACCTAAACCTTTTGTAGCAATCTAGGCATTAAACAATCATTTTCTTCCCCTTATTATCCGTAGGTGAATGGGCAGGTGAAGGCTACAAATAAGTCCATCATCAACTTGCTGAAGTGGATGCTCAACAACATCAAGAGGCGGTGGCACAAGCAAATCTTCTACGTCCTCCGGGCCTATCGAACAACGTGCAGAATTACAACAAGTAAGATCCCTTACAGTATGATTTACAGATCTGAAGCTGTATTGCCTCTTGAGTTGCAGGTACCATCACTCCGGATGATCCTTGTGGATGTTGTGAGTGAAGCCCATAACAAAAAGTCATGAACCATTGACCTCAACTCAGTGGAGAAAGAGCATGCATAGATGCTGAAATGCATCGAGCACTACCAGAGAAAACAGTAGCAGAAGCACCGTGTAGATCCGCATCGACGACCAGTGTAGAAGGGAGACCTCATCCTCAAGGCCATTTGAGAGCATGTGAGAAAATTCTTAGCCAACTAGGAAGGTCCTTATGTGGTCACTAAAGCCTTCGGGAATGGAGCCTTTAAGCTGGCGGACATGGACGATAATGAGTTCCCCAACCCGGTGAATCACTCATATCTCATGCCGTACTATGTCTAAAACACAACAGCAACAATGACAATCGTCCACTATGATGATAAACTAGCAACAACACCAAGCAACATCTGCAATGATGATAAACTAACAGCATCGAGCAACGCTCGCTATGGCATAAAACTGGTGGCAACCATCCGCTATGACGTAAAACTGGCATTACTAGTCCACTATGAATATAAACTGGCATGTACGGTCCGCTAGGATCTTAAACCAACACAACGATTCTTTGGGACCTTAAACCAGCACACGGTCTACCAAGACCTTAAACTGGGTTTGCGTTGCATCCCCAGCATGCACCAGCACCAGATACACATCGAACGAGTGGACGCGATGCTAATGCATGGGTGGGACATCGTAGCTTTGGAATGTGATTCACGATGCACTGAGAATGCGGTCAAAAGCATGTGCGATGTCACCACCCTTGGCATCATGCTGACCCTCTGAAGATGCTGTATGGTGTCAAATTGGCCCTTCGAACCTATCATTGCCATGACCGATCACCCTGACGGTGGTTCTTAGGCTAGTTTCCGCATCTGGAGTTTCAGTAGTATTGTGGCCTAGCCATAATATTGTTACCCCAGCTCCCTGCCAACACCTGGGCTTGCACGAAATTAGCTATGTGGTAGCTTACCCCATGGTTGAACCAGGAATACAAGCCCCTGGCAAGGATTTCAGAGCATCCGCACCCACAGCAACTCTCGTTGCTTTCGAGGCCAGCTCCTCTACGCCGGTGCTTCCAAGGCCATTGTTGGCCTTCCTACTTTGGACATCGTACAATAGCAACGATGTCCAAGAGTTACAATAATGCCAGCAGCCAGCAAGCCTTTTACCCTTGTGGGCACATGTCGCAACGGCAGCAAATGCTACAGCGTCACAAAGCTAGTGCCTTGGCTAGCCTAGCTACTTTAGAATGAAAATTCCATGATGTGCGTAACGGAACTTGCTATATGGAAGGCATGTGTAGGCAGGTCAAAACCCTTCACAGATGTAACGCAACTCATCCTGTGAAGGAAAGTCTTGCCCTACAAGAGGTTGAAGAACAGCGCCAGCCAAAGATGAAAACACAAACGAGCCCCTTAGAGCACTTCGACGAGGGACTTTGCTAAACATCATCTTTGCTCTCTACCTTAGCCTCTTCCAAACCAATGCAACACTCTCAAGTGCAGCCAAGCGACGTCTCGAAACTCACTGAGCAACAACATTAGCATTTCACCTACTATAGTGTTTCATATTCTTTGCTAACATCTATCAAGCCTGTTCTCCAGATGTCGACAAAGAGGGGCCAATGAAACACCGAAAAAAATGTGAGGTTATTCTTGCTTCACCAGGCCTTGCAATTCGCATAGCACTATGGAAGTTCTTCAGGAGGAGAACATTCTAAGTTTAGGCTAGCTAGTTCGACATGGAAAAGCTTTACGCCATCCTGCCTGTTCACCAAAGTAGCCTGCCCAGCCAACAGCCTGCTTAGGGATGGTGCATGGAGTTGGCAGCAGCATTTTAGATGCGCAAAAAATAGTTTGACAAGTTTTCTAAGTCACAAAGTCTGCTACACTATGCTACGCCTCATTATGTAGCGTAGCAAGCTTCAGAAGACAATTGCAGAATGGAGCGCTATGCTATGCTATGCCACGTGACGTAGCATAACATAGCAACAGCTCCACAGCCAGTCCCCACGCCTAGTTCCAAGTCCTTTAGCAATGTCCCTTTCTATCAGGAAGCAACAGACCATGTCTACTGCTACGCTACACTAAGCTACAAGGCTTAGTGAGGCGTAGAAATCATGTGAAAGAAACAAGAGGTAGCCCGAAGGGAAAAAATAGCAAAGTTCTCAAGACTTGCATCGTAGGAAGAAAAGTTTGTAAATCGGCAAAGCCTTCACGACTAAGGCCTATTACTACACTACGTAGCGTAGCATAGCGTAGCAAGCATGCATCACACATGTAGCAGAACGAACGACAAGATGCTATGCCAAGCACGCTATGCTACGAAGCACAACAAGGCATGCAGGTGGTTGTGCGATATCAATACACTTCACCTAATTGGACCATTAGCACACGTCTCCAGATGCTGAAAGTACAATTATGGCATGGCAGGCTTGCAGTTATGGCATGACAGGTTTGCATTACAATGGCCTTGCAGGTCCAACAGTGATACATGGTGATACAGGGTCGAAACTGTCGTGCCAGCCGACACCTCGATGTTTTCCAGCCGCTGACGTTTTCTGTCACTACAGGTCTAAGTACCATAAATTCATGATGTTGCACACTCAATTGTATAGCATACTATTGAAGGATGGACATATAATGCCTCAACATGTTTCTGAAGAAATGATGGCATGATTCAAAAGGCTTCAAACCTTGATCATTGATCCTTCCCATCATGTGGAACAAAATCCACTAGCTCCTACATGGTATAATCTTAAGTTTTACTACTATCATGAGGGACCAAGTCATGATGCTGAGGATTGTAACATCCTTAAAGATTATGTTAAGGAATTAGTAGAAAAAGAAGTAACCATGTTTAATGCATCCCAATAATTAAAGCATGCATATTTATTAGGATTCTTTGAATTATCATTCAAGGAGTATTTCAACCTTCCATGTGGAATCAAGGTGAAATAACCATGTTTAATGCATCCCAATAATTAAAGCATGCATATTTATTAGGATTCTTTGAATTATCATTCAAGGAGTATTTCCTCCTTTATTATCCAAATGGATCCCTCTTATTACCAGTCTACCTCATCCTCTCATTTTACCCTATTCAAACCTAAGAAGCCTTCTAATCAACCAGAGTAGGTTGAGATCCTTAGCTAGTCTCTTTTAATACATCTAATCATGAAATAGCTAGGATTTTAGGATTGATACACAAGGCTATTTTTTTTATATTTACAAGGGAAGTGTATTTCTTGATGTAAGGTTGATGCAACAACACATTGGTACACTAACCAAGGCCATCCTAGAATAGCATTAATTCTAGATGAATCTCTAAGAACAATTAATATAGCCTCAAACATAATCTTATTCTCTATAGAAAAATAAAAATTTATTATTTCTACTTTAGTGTCACTAAATGAAATCAAAGAAGATTTGTACTTAGAATACGTAACCTATTTTTTAAGGTTGAGACACTCAGTGACTATCCATGATATGACATTGGTTCCAGCTCCAATGTCCACCAATGATAGCAATACACTATCTTTGATTCGTATGATGATGTAAATCAAAAGTTGAAAAAGGATGAGTTTTGATGTTTTCCTCCTTGAAAACTAAACAGTCAACTTGATAATTGTTGGCGACCATTTAGGACATGACTGCCAAGGAGTTCCTTGAACAAGATTTAGGTGCTCATTGGTCTCTGGCAACACCAAGGCCTAGATACCTCCAAGTAGACTCAGTAGTTAAACATTAGTATGTTTTTGTTGTTTTAAACGTTGAAATAGTTGGATTGCATATAAAATTGTAATCAGTTATCATGAAAGAGATTCAACTAACTTTGTAAAATACTGAGTTGTTGGACATTCCTATTTTGATCAATTACTTAGTCTATATGGCCCTTATAATATGTACTTATAACACATAAAATTTTGCAAAAACCACTCAAGTACAACTCTACCAATCTACTCCTAATTTCCATTAGAGAGAGAAAGTTCCATAAGAAAACTAGAAATATAGCAAGATTCAATGGAAAGAGAAAGACAAGAAAGAAAATTTGTGTAAAAATCTCAAATATTTAAGGTAAATTAATACAAGGAAACACTTCACAATAAAGTTATTATTAATTCAATATCTATGAATTGTTAAAATTTTCTAGGCTTAAATGAGCAATTTGTTAAAGACAATCCTACTATACTACTAAAAATTGTTGTGTAAAACACCATGTATGAGTCTCTATTTTGGCTAGATAATCATTTTAAATGATTGCATACAATAAGCTTTCAAAGATTTGACAATTTCTTATTGAAATACCAAAGGAATATACTTTAAAAATCAAAAACCTATTTTAGTCCTATCAAAATACCAAAGATTTTTATGAACCCTCTAAATTATTGAATTGCTCAACTAGCTTGTCTACAGTAGAGGCTCTCTTATAGCAATCTAATTGTAGCCTTAAATATTGCATAATAATAAACTTCTTTATTAAATTACTCTTGAGGCTTCCCAACATGAGTTGTTCTATGGTAAATCATAATAAGAGCTTACTATCATGCAACAAAGAACTATAAAAGCGATCTAAAAAATCCAAAATTTAAATGCCAAGCATGATACTACCTAAACCACTAGCTAAGCAACTAAAACTAAATAGGAAAGAATAAACTCACAAGACTAAAACAAAGCAGCTGAAATGATGTCTTTAGCAAGCTATCTTATAGGAAATCTTTAAATTTCTTCTTCCCAAAAAGCTTCCCCCTTTAATGCCCACCCTTAAGCCCCTTTTATTGTGACTTTAGGGTAGTTACAATTATCATGAAATGTTGAGGTGGGTTACAAATATCTATGGGATTGATTTATAACCATCCTAAAATTTATAACTTCCAAAGGAAGTTATTAGAAATTTAAGTTATGATGGCCAAGTGTATCTTTAGTAACAAATATCATGGAGATTACCATGGGAAGTTATATATGCCACAGTTGGCAAGTGTCCCATCCATCAATAACTTCTCAAGACATACAAAGTTTCAAATGATCTAATTATTTAATTGGTACATGACCAAGGGCTAACCACATTAGCCAGGTTAGGGAATAAAATAATATACAACTTTGAAGTAGAAAATTAATTTATTTGTAAATAATAGCCACATACTTCTCACTCTTGATAATATACCATTATTATTTTTAACTTTGCCAAAGTTTAAAATCCAATGTTTTTACTAATGGAAACTTGAATTTGTCCTACCAAGCATCAATCTCTAGCCATAACTATTGGACGTGTAACTTCACTGTTGTTACTCGTGCCTTACCTATTAATTTCATAATCATTTTGGTTTAGTTTTTTTCTATTGCCTTGGTTAAAAATGTATTTGTGATGTCATTGACAATGGAGATTAGGCAATGCCTACAAAGTAGAAGTAGGTTTTTGGTTTATAGTTTTAGGTTTTCTACTATCAGGGATGTGTGAAACCCTTGACTACACCTATTGTTGAATACCTTTGTTTGTGTGTTGATTCTCTTCATAGACTAACATCACTATAACTCCCTCGTAGCCCATCATCACACATGAAGCTTCCATGAAAAAATCTACTGAGAAAGTTATCTTTCCTTCCACAACAGTAGCGACTAAAAGCATTTTGAATATGCTATTCTTTCTTACTACCTCTATGCAAAGCAAGGGAAATTTAACTACAAACACAGACCATAATAACCTTTCTTTGTTTGTCTCTATTTTGATGATACTAGATTGAGTAGGTTGAAGAGGCATGTGTTGATTAGGTAAGAAGTTGCAATGACTCATAGAATTATGAGAAAATCCAATGCCTTATTCTACCATCTCTAGGTAATTCTACAACCATGTCATGTTTTGCACATATCCTAAAACCACAACATTCCAAGAACCAAAAAATTCATAAGTATTTCCTTAAATTCATTGGTGGCTTCATTGGTTTCATCAGTTTGCCCATCATGATCTAGAACTTTGCATTTGATTTTTGATAAATCTTTTCTTGCAGAATGAGCATCTAATGGTGCATCATGTAACTTATTCAATTGTTTAAAACTGATTTTTACTTAACATTGTAATCTCTAAAGTGTAAGGTTTATACACTTTAATAGATTTGATTTTTATCACTGTTACGTGTATGCCAATTATATCAACCTTTATTTTTAAAATTTGAGGCTTTTTTGTTAATTTTTCCTCACTAGCATTCATATATATTTAATTATTATGCGCTTTTTCATTGTCCCAATCTTGATTTTTCAACTATCAAAAATAAATTGGGGAAATAAAAATCTTCTCCATGAAATGGTTTAAAGGTATCAACATTTTCACCTCCCCCCCACCTCCCTCCCCTTCACACATTAGTGGAGAAAATAATTTTATTAAATATTCTTTACATATGGAAATATTTTATGAGGAAAAATTCCATCAAGCTTAAGGTTTGATGTAATAAAAACTTCTCTCCTAATAAAACTTAAGGAACTGTACAAACAAAGATTTATACAAGCTATTCAATGGATGGAAAGTGGATAGTTAAAATATATTTCTTGGGCATTCTCTTGTCTTGAATCCTTTCACATACTATTTTGGCTGTAACTAATATATTGTCTTCATCCTTGCTTTCTTCAACTATTCTTGTTTCCTCTGCATCCATCTCCTTTGCATCTACCTCTTTTGCTGATTCTTGTGGCCTATTCCAATTAGATACCTTTCTATCTTGAGATACAAATTCCTATCCCCAAGAATCATCTTGGTTAGAATTTTCTTGATTTTCTACATGACTATCACATTCATGAAATCTACCCCAAACATTGGCTTCTATAGAGAGTCCACTAGTAAGAAACATGAACTCATCAAAAAACAAAAGTAGGAATGGACTTTCTCTTGATGGTCCATAGGCTTTTCCTTTGCAATAAGTTCTTAGAACATGTTCCAGGTAGCATCCCATTATATATGGGATAAATGGTCATCCCATTGGTGTCTCACCAAGAACCATCTTTTCTCAAACCTACACTCTTTTCTAGCTTTCTTTATTTACACTTTGAACTGGAAAATGATGTAATCTTAAGAAATCCATGTCTCTTTTTTATAGTAGTAAATAAATTTGAAATTTTCACCAAATCTTGCAAGCCAACCTTACCACCTTTGTCCATATTAATTACTTTCTAATCATTATATGTACGCTAATTTTAATTTTACCATTTGACTGTTGGAATTACTTCCCACTAAATAATTAATCAACCACCACTTCTACTTTACTCATCTTAAGTAATGATTACTTAGAATAATATAAATTTAGTAATTCAACTAATATTTTTAATTAAATATCTTTAAACTCATACTTAACATGAACATATGTTAGTTTTTATTTTATTTTATTTTCAAATACTAAATAGACTTACTTAACCATATGGATAAAACATATATGTCATGGTTAAACATGACATTAATCTAATACATGTTACTACCAAGTGCATACATAATAATACCTATATACAAAATTTTATTATTTATTACTATATATATTCAACAACATTATAATTGCATACTTATATATATTATTATACTATGTACATATATTGATTTGTATAAAGATGTTTAAATCATGGGTAGCTATCCAAAATAATGTTTTATATGTAAAACATTATATGGAAACTACAATTCCATACCATCTAATGTTGATAATTTATAAGTATCCTTGAACAATTATTCCATAATCTGAAATGAACCAATCCATGTTGGTGTGAACTTATTTGATTTCATCATATTCCATAGCAGGACAAGGTCTCATATTCAGAAAGTTCTTTTCAAAGCCTTTTTATCAAACCATCTATTGACTTGAGACATACTTTTTAACAAATTATCCTTTGCTCTATCTATCTCAGCATCTCCCTTGATGAGCAAGGTCATAAAACTTCTATCTTTATCAATTTTCTCACAATACCTTTGTACAAAATCTGAAGCTAAACTTATAATCTTATTTGTAATTCTTGCAGGTAAACCATAGACTAAATTATAAGGTGATGTTCCAATAGCCTTATTAAACCTAATATGATTTTTCCATAATTTAGATTGTAGATAATCAATCCAATTTCCTAAATTTGCATCCATCGATTTCTTAATGTAGGAAATAAGCTTTTTAGTTGTAGATTCAAATAAGCCATTTCCTTGAGGATAATAATTGGAAGAAGAAAATATGAAAATGTATTTTTCTAATGCCCATGTCATGAATTTTTCAGACTAAAAATCAAACCCATTATCAAATACTAATACTTCAAGTAGACCAAAATGACTTAACAGTTGATCTTCCAAAAACTTGATTAAATCTGATGTTGAACTTCTTCTTAGAGATTTTGCTTTAGACCATTTAGTGAAGTAATCAATAGCTATGAGAATAAACTTATGCCTAGCTCTCGAAGGAGAAATTGTACCAATGAAATCCAAACCCCATTGCTAAAATGGTCTTTCCAAAATTATTGGTTTTAAGGGAGCTCTAGCTTTTTTTATTTTGGGTCCATGGGTTTGAGATTTATAACATCTTTGAATTTTCAAAACAATATCTTGATACATACTAGGACAATAATATTCGTATCGAAGTATATGTTGCATACTTGATTTAGGGAATTCATAAAATAAATTAGAATGATTGTGGAATTTTTCTAAGATGGGACCAATTTGATCATTATGAACGCATTCCAACGAAACCCCTCTAAAATTTTTTCTATAGAATATATCATCTCTAACCATAAATTTACCTTCTTTTTTGAAGAAAGTTCTTTTTTGACTTGCAATTGAATTATTTGGGACCTTCCTTGTATTAAATAACTTTAAAATTTCATCATACCAATTTCCTTCATGTGTATGAAATGCACATATTTCATTTTCTCTAGCGATTAACTTGGCTAATCCCATTTCCTTAACTATTTTGCATATTCAATGAAAATCTGAAACCTTGGAGCTTTATGAAACACTTTCCTCTTTTCAATCCAACTTCACTTTGTGCTAAGAATTTTTTTACTACAAATTTGATTAGCATAATATGAACTAATGAACTTTATAGATAATATTTAAAATGCTGAAGTGCTTTAATGACTATGAATTCTTGTTTTTCCAAGTCTAAATAATTTAATTTAGAACCTTTCAACTAATACCCAAAATATCCAATCGGTTCATCTTGACCTTCATTCTTTTGAGTTGAGATAGCAACAACAGAATCATTGGAAGCAAAAGCATATACCAAAAAATCTTCCTTTCATTTAGGTTTTATCAAATATGGAGCCTCTTAATTGGCCCTTTTAATTTCTACTAAAGCTTTCTGATGCTAGTGTTTTCTCTACTTGGATGTCATTCTTTAGCATATGTATCAAAGATTTAGTAATTTTGGTGGATCCAGGGATAAATTTCTTAACGAAGTTTATCTTTCTAAAGAAATATCTAAGGGATCTTTTACTTGTAGGATGCTCAATATTCTATACTTCTTGGACTCAAGAATTATCTATAGCAATTCCTTCTTGATAGATCACTTAGCCTAGTAAACTCCTAGATTTAACTCCAAAGATACACTTCTTAGAGTTTAATGAAATACCATACTCATGAAATTTGTCAAAAAATTGTTGAATATGACCAATATGATCTTACTTTCTTTTTGAATATATGGTAATATCATCCAAATAAACCATAAAAAATTTACCTATTAAACCCTTAAAGGCTAAATCCATTGCTCTTTGAAAATTAGCTCTAGCATTTGACAATTCAAATAACATTCTTTGGTAAGCAAAAGTTCTCAATTTGGTGATAAATGCTATCTTATATCTATCATTTTTATCCATCATGATCTGATTTAGCTTGAAAAAATTTTTTTAAAAAATATACTTGACAACCTAATAATTTGATTAATGAAACACCACCAAATTCGGGCTACCACTTCTTAACTGCAAATTTGTCTAAGTGTCAACATGAGGTAGATTTTTTCTAAGTGTTAGGACTATGCTCTCCATAGCACCAGAGCATAGTCAACCCAATGGAGAGCATAGTCAACTCCAAGGATTGATTTTTTTTTGCAATTTTGCCTAAGTGTCAGCATGAAGCAAGAAGTTGCAGTTTTTTCTAAGTATTGGGACTACACTCTTCACTACACTAGAGCATAGTCAGCTCAATAGAGAGCGTAGTCAACACTAAAGGCCAGTTTGGAAATTTTTTTAAGTGCCAAGACTATGCTCTCCACTACACTGGAGTGTAGTCATGTGTAGTTGGCATGGAAGAAACAATTTGGTAGATTTTCTAAGTGTTGAGAATACACTCTAACTAGAGCATAGTCAATTGGAAGCTAGATTTTGCAAAAATTTTCCAAGTGTTGGAACTACACTTGACCCTACTTGGGAGCATAGTCAGCCTCCTGTAGAGAGCATAGTTAGCACATAGCCATTTTTCTGCAAAATGTTTCTAAGTGTTAGACTACACTCTCCCCCAGTCTAGAGCATAGTCAAGCATAGTCATGCAAAATAGCCTCCAAAGGTCTCCACAACATAGCAATAACATTCAAATCAACTCCAACACACCTTCACTAAGCAACATTCATCTTTTTGGCATCCTCCTTTATTCCAAAATTGTAGCTACGCTCGACACCACTCGAGATAGTGGATAGCATAGTCTTGGAGCGTAGTCTTCAAACTTGCATTTTTCACATTTTTTCAAGTACATTGTGGCCTTTTTGGCACATGAACATATAATTGGCAATGTAGTTATAGTCTAGTAGTCTCACAAAGTCCATTGGAGCACACCAAAGCACAACACTAGTTACTTTAGTGAAGAGTGTAGTTGGGTGTAGCATAGTCCCAACTGTCACAATGCCATGTGGTGACTGATCCACATTTTGTGGAAATCCTAGGCTTATAAATACCCTAGCCTTTTACATTTTAGGGGTTGGAAAATATAAAATGAGCATCACATTTTGGCATTTTGATTAACATCTCTGGCATTCGGCACTTTGGCATCCTAGTAAGGCAAGGCATTTGAACACCATCATAGCTTAGCACAAGACATTGCAAACCATTGCAATCCACTACACACTGCAGTGACCAACCTAGCAAGCGCAAACGTCACAGCAGACATTAGTTTTCATGGCCCAAACATCCCAAGACTATGATTACACTACCTATTATGCCTATTGTATACCATGTACCTTCTTAACTCTTAAGGTTAACTATGCTCAACCCCATTTGGGGTGGTGCTGCTTTCTCTCTCACTCTTCCCCTATGCTTTTTTTAGGATTTTTACTCACATTATGGCATTTTACTTGCATTTTGGCTATTTTTTCTACATAGCCATGAATTTACACCTTCATTTTGCATTGAAACTTTGACTACGGTCATTCTCGTTGACACCGTGAACATCATGAAAACAGTTAACATCATCTGGTATTACAGTTGGTAAGTCTCTGTTCGATTAACAAGACTATTCTAGGCACCTCGTCTTTGCCTCTAGTAGGCCCTCACGTAGATGTGGGGTTAAAGTTGTGCACCTGTGAACCTCTCGATGTTCCATTTTAGCCACTGATGTTTTTGGTCACTATAGTTTTTCTGGTGCTTGAAGGAGAGCTAGATCTATTTCCCTCTTTTAGAACTCCATGGGTTGTTGTCTTAAGTGCTCTCTATGTCACCATTGCTAGCTTTGGGCTAGCATAGATACAACACCCCTATGAACCTGGCATGTTTAGTAGTAGTTGGATATTAGGCAAGCATAGGCATTGTCTACAAACTGGTGGGTGTAGACTGGACCCCATTTTCGGTTCCCCTGGAAACCCATGTAGCAACCCCAAAACACACATTCCTACACTTAGCTAAATTCTAGGCTATCAATAGGGAGTGTAGTTAGCTCTCAGCATAGAGAGCATAGTTAGCTCTCAGTGTAGAGAGCATAGTCTCTAGACTTAGTCATTTTTCTATGATCTTTGGACTTAGCCATTTTCTCTAGAGTTAGCCAATTTTCTGCAGTTTTCAGACGTAGCCATTTTCTGCGATTTCTAGACTTAGCCATTTTTTTGCTATTTTTACAGTTGTCATTTTCATAATCATTTTCCTTCAATTATCACCATGAATTCCAAACATCCTTCAGCATTTGTTCTAAGCACACTTGTTGTCCTACCTACTCAATGAGAAAATAGGGTTAACCACCCTACCAGTCTTGTCATGGCAAATTCTAGGCAATTCCTTAGGTTGCGCAATGCAAAACCCGAGTACACAATACCCAATGATGAGGAGTATAACTTTATCTGCATAAAAATCCAAGTGGGCCTATTTGTAGACTGTACAAACATGAAAGCCAAGCAAGGCTATGAACTCATCCACCAAAATAGGTAGGAGTAGGTCCCTTCCTCTATTGTCTTGATCCCACTTACTGAACCCTACTATTAGATCCTAGCCTAGCTCATCTGAACAAATGAGCATGAGGTAGGAACAAATTACAAGGAGCCCCTACAAGAAGAGCAGGATGAGTTTGAAGCTCATTCTAATCATAAGAACTCTTTTCATACCTCCTTCCAATGGAAAACCCCCAATTTAGTCTTCCCACAACCTCGTCCACTTATCTTCCTAGAGACAGTTATAGCCCTAATGTCACCTCCTAGGTCAACTCCTATGATGGTGATCCACCAAATGTAGTACACATGCTAGGATGCAATACCTCCAGTTAGCTTGCCCTTTGTGGCATTCTCACAACCTGCTCCATCATCCTTTCCAGCAACCATCATGCCTACACAACCCTACATGCACACCATGCATATCCCTTAGCTACAAATGACTTAAGCATCTTATGCTCTACCTATCTCATTGGCACCTTCCATAGTGGTCCAACCCACACATGTGTGGTAAGCCCTAGCCACTATGCTTATGGCACAACCAATGTAATAAGCATCTCATGTGGCCCCACAACTTGTAGCCATGTCGTGGACCACCTAACTAGCACAATGGGCAACACAACCAACGTAGCCCACTGTTGCATCCCAATGCTTGGAGCAGGCATTCCAACTAATTCAAACCTTAACAGAAGAGGTCAAGTAGCTTAAGGTTGCTTCCTCTGAAATGGTTCATATGATGGACTTTTACCAAGATGATTCCATAAGTCCTAATGTTCCACCATTGACTCTCCTAATGAGGATCTTTCTTCCTCACTTCACCAAGTACAATGGTGAAGAGGATCCTAACACCCACCTGGTGATCTTCTGGTCCAAATTCCTACTACTACAGGCATGGCCACATGCCATCATATGTGTCTTTGCCATGTCACTCATCAACAAAGCACTAGATTGGTACCAAGCATTGCCCAAAGCCTCAATCTTCTATTTGGAGGATCTACTGAGTCAATTTGTCACATGCTTCAAGTACAACTTGAATCTAGAAACCATCCTTGACCAGCTTATGCAAATCAAGTGAGGCCATCTAGATCCCATGCAGAAATTTATTCAATGCTAGAGCATTTCACTGAATGAGATTCATGAGCCAATCACTAAAACACACCTTCTGGTAATCTTTAAGGGTGCAGTGAATGACTTTATTAAGTCAAAACTATATTATCTAGCCCTGTAGTCTTTGAGTTAGTTATTTTCCCAAACTAAAAGCATACAAGATGCAATGGAAGCTAGAAAGGACCTAGCCTACGTGGCCTATAACAACTTAAACACCAAGAAGGATAAGGACAAGGGCAAACAAACTATAACCATGGAAACTATGGCCAATGAGGCCAAAATAACTAATCCAAAGCCAATGACCAGAGCACCCAAGGCCCTGGCCAACAACAAAATTACTGACTTTAGTGCAAAAACCAACTAGCCTACATCATTGGTGAAAATAATGCAAGTAGCTCCAAGGCCCAGCTTTGAGCATAAGGATTACTCAAAGTATACCCCATTGCCCCTTAAACCTTCAAAACTCCTAGACCAACTACTCAAGGTTGGATGCATCTAGTACAAGTAGATGTTCAAGGACACTCGCAAGAGATATGATAGATACTGCAAGCTCCTAAGGAACCCCTTACAAGTAGCCCCAAATGAGCCACCAGTGTCAAAACATTTTAGGCTAGATAGTTTTTGTCACTATCACTAGCTACCCAAGCATAACACTGACCTTTTCATGGCCCTGCAAGATGATCTGCAATGGATGATTGATAGAGGCAAGTTGGTGCTTGATGCTACCAACCTAGTGAGGCCTCAAAACTAATCCATGAGGGTATATAAGGATCCTATCAATGCATATGATGTAGGGTATGTCATCAATGCTATCAACATTGATGATAACCTAGAGCTAGTACAGTGGCCATTCATGATCTGTGTGTTCTCAGGCAACACAGCGGCCCCCTTAGCCTCCATGAGTTTGATGGGTAACGCATTAGCCCCTTCTTGCCCAAGAGCCAATCTTACTGGCAACACCAACAGACCATCTAAGTCGCAACTTGGGAGGCCTAATGAGCATCTCACTGATAAGATGGTTAGACAACATCAAGAGCAGAGAGTGTTAGGTTCCCCCAAACTAGTCCCCCTTTCTGTAATCCCCATGGCTGAAGCAACTAAAAAGGCCATCACTAGTAAGCCACAACTAGGCACTAAGACCCCCAAACATGCTAAACAAGCCAAGCCTAAGTCTCCTCCATAAGAGATTCGTCTCTTAGGATGCATAGAGGAGGTCAAAGCCAATAAAATGATAGACACTAGTAAGGATTTCCTGGATGCATTGGCCTAGGTGAAGCAAGCCTTAGACCAAAAGAACACAATGCTGAGCTTATATGATTTGCTTATGACCTTCTTTTCCCATAGCAAGGTGCTAGTCTGAATGTTGACATCCATTCCTATCATGGAGGACATCCCAGTAGATGAACACTCTATCTATTCTTTGATGTTACCTCCTACACCACAAGTATTAAGCTTAACACCCCTAGCATTCTGCAAGAGGGTAATCAAGGTTGATCCTGAGAAGGGTCAGGTCATCACAGTGTCCATGTTCATCACAGTACATATTGGGTAGTGCAAAATCAATAGGATGCATGTCGATGATGAGGCCGCAACAAATATCATCCCATATACCATTGACAAACTAGTCCTCATCGAGTAGATCAAACCAATGAAGACAATGTGCCTAAAATCCTTCAATGGCTCATGCATCATTGTTGGGGGAACTATCATGATAGCCTTTGTGGTAGAGGAAGAATTCCTCACTATTGCTGAGTTAATCATTGTAGAGGAGATGCCAAGCTTTAACCTAATATTGGATAGACCTTGGTTGGCCTAACTACAAGCTATTTCCTATCCCATCCACTAAGAAATCCACCTTCCATATGAAGGTGGTGAGGTCATTATCCATGGTGACAACATAGCCCCTCTAGACATTAACAACATTGACATGAAGCAAGGGTTAGAGGTGGAATTCCCTGATGATGCATCCATAGTAAAGGACGAGGGTGAAACACATGAGGGTAACACACTCAAATAATCAGAAGAAGCCAACAACCTCCTAGAGGACATCTTATGGGTATAATTTCCCTTTGACATAGGAGATGAAGGTCAAGGGAAATACCACATACTACCATCTAGGCCCTATGCACCTCTTAATCTACACCGAGTTAGGAAGCAACTGCACAACTAAGGTATCTCCTTAGTCTAACACATGCTAAGTGCCTACCTACCCTTTACTTTTACATTTAGCCATGCATTTCACTTTTTGCTTATATTGCATTTGTTTACACGTTTACATTTAGCTTTATTACTTAGACTATGCATTGTCTGCTTTATTTATGCATTTATTTTCTCTATTTATACCTTTTTTTTTAGTCTACACATTTTCTTATTTAGTTTATCCTTTAGCAGTTATTAGCTTACACATGAAAACCAAAAAAATGCATAAAATTAGAAAAGCCAAAATCACAAGAAGAGAAATAGCATCACTATGGCCCACCATGGCCTTAAATTGGCAACATGGGGCCTGGAATGGCTTTAAACTACCATTGTTAATCCTATCACCATGGCCCAAAATGGCCTTAAACTAGCAATACATGTGGCCTGAAATGACCTTAAACTATCATTGTAGCCTGAAATGGCCTTAAACTAACATCAGCCCTCCCACTATGGCCTTTAACTAGCATGGGGCTTACAATGGACTAGTACATTATCACAACATAATTCCAACTTAGTGCATTAATCCATCATATTACAAGCATAGTAAGTGCAAAACAATAATAAAAATAGAGTTTGCACATTACACATATAGTGAACACATGTATTACACATCACATGAATAGTAGTACATAGCATGAGTAGCAAAATACATAACATAAAAAAAATGCAAAAATGCCAAAATGCCCTGTAGCCAAGCTACATTAGGTCATGCTCAATTGGTGGCACTAGGTGGAGCTAAAGGTTCCTCTTTCTCCATTGTACTGTTAGGGCCTGCAGCATCTCTTGGTACCTACTACCACAACCACAACAAAATGAGCAATTAGTAAGAAAACTTGTAATACTCAAGATAACCCAAAACATGAAAAAGAAAAAAATTATTTACTAACCTCAAAGGGTCTTGCATCGATGTCCTCCAAAGGTAACTTTTCAAGGCCATCCTCCAAGAATTAGAGGATTTTGGCCTCTAAAAGCTATGTCTAGTCCTCCTAGCCAAAGTTAATCCCTGCAAGGGCCTTGCCTTTGTCCACGATAGTCCATGCAAGTGGCTCCATGGAAAAGGTAGTAGAAGAAGCCTCTCCTAGAGGGGTGGCAATTTGCCCCTCAGGAGAGCCACTCACCACTGTATGCCAAGCAAATAACTCATAGGGCTATATCCCACCAATCATCTCAAGCAACATCTTAAGGTGGCAATGTTCGATAGAATTTTCCTTGTACCATCAAAGGTACACATTTCGCTTGCACTTGTAGTGGTACTTGTAGTTCTTCTGAGTTTGCCCCCATTGGTACACCTTAGTGTTGTAATTCTTCCAATCTTAATGCTTCTGGGTGAGTAGATCCATCTACAGCCATTGCTCAATCACCTCCCATGTGGCTTCATTCTTGCCTTTGAGAGCTGACCAATAATGAGCATACTCTATCTTAGAGGTTCTTTAGGTGCTATCTCCCTATGACTTGGCCACAAGAAAGTCATATTAGGATTGAAGATCTTTGATCTTTATATCTTGGTTGATCACTCTCTCCTAAAGCTCATGCACACATTTCCATAGGTGCTCATTTGAATGCTTGCATATCCAAAATTCTTTTGCACAGGAAAGCATGCACTTGCTTATTGTCTCATACATGCGACGAGACACCTGATCCACCTCAAGAGGGAGATTAAGGATGGCATCTACCTTCACCACCATGCTCAAATCTTATCGAATTTTAGAAACTATTGGCATGCAACAACCTATTAATCTTAATCAAAAACTAACATTCAATCAGTAAAACAAATAAAGCAAAGAAACATAGCAAACATACCGAGCTCAGGATCTACCTACTGCAAATGGTCCACCATGTCCTCCATGATACCTTCCATGAAGGCAAATTTGTTGGGCATGTCCACCCATGGCTTCATGTGGTAGGTAGATGTTTGACCTCTAGTAGACACATCTAAGGCTATAAGACAACGATGCAATTAGCATACAACCAAATAGCCAAAGATGCTAAAGTAAAAGGCAATAACAAATTGCAATGTAAGGTAGTTACCTGGCAAGCCCTTAGGTGTGAGTGCAAGGGGGTCACCCAGTTGCATTCCATCAAAAAGGTAATCAAAATCACCCCCATTTGGGTGGAACAACCCCTCCTCCAACTATTGGAGGTTCTCTGTTTCCTCCAATAGCCCATCTCCATGTGCCTCTCTTTACTCAGCTTAAGGAGGTGTTTCTTCTACTACTGCCTTGGCCATTGCTCTAGCAGTCCTCTCTCTAGTCTCTGCAATCAACACATGAACATAGCACATTAGTACTATCATAGTATCATAGCATAAAAAAAATATAAATATAAACATATAAATATTAAATGCATCTTACAAGTTACATGTATTAACTTGTAACCTCTGTACACAAGCTTTGAAACTTGATATAGATCTTCTTGCTGCTTGGCCTCTCAGCCCTAGGAGAAACCTTCTCCATAGCATGTGGCCTCTTAATATTTTCTTTAGATAGTTCCATCATCTCTATAATTTATAGGTCCACCTTAGCCATGTCTCTAGTGCCAATTCAAGGACCCTCACCTGCAATGTCACATGAATAGTATGATTGCCCCATAGGACCTTTAGTCATTAATGATAATGACTCATTGATCTCCTCTGGAGGGGTATTATGCCCATGTGGTCATGAACAAGTGCTTGATCCATGGATTTAAGAGTTGCTCGCGGTCCTACACCACCTATCATCCACCATCATGCACATGCAATATCTCCACAAACCTTCGTAAATACCCTACAAAGAACATGAAGTGGACGTGGGATTGCACCTAGAGTTAAACCATAGCCTAGATACCTTTTCATGTAAGATGATCATTATATAGGGAGCCCAATTAAACCTCTTGCCCTCCAGCAACACCTCTTTCATCATCCATGCCTACTTCACCCCAAGGATCTTTCCTTGGAAGGAAAACTTTGAGAAGGCACATGCACAGAAAAGAGGATAAGGCTCTCATACCTTGGGCACAAGCATATCCTTGATGGGTATGGCCTTGTGAGATTAGGTGGCCCCCAACCAATCCTTGATTTTTCCTTTGTGAGCCACCTCTTGGTTGTTCTTATCAACAATCAATGGGCCATTAGTGGAAAGTCCAAAGAGGTTGACAAAGAAGGCCTCACTGAGGTATAGCACTACCCTCACACCATGCACTCAAGTGACAAACTATTGGATGTAATTACTAAAGTAGTCAAATATGATGACCATCTTAGCCACTAGAATACTTAGGCTAAGGGACAAAAATAGGTCCATCAACCCTACGTGTGTGAGCCTAGTAGTCAATGCATTTGAGACCTTGTGGCACAACCAATATTACACACCCTCCACATCGCCATATTTCATGATGAGGGTGGCCTTAGCTTTTGCTAACCATCATCACCTTGCCTGAAGGAACTGTAGCTACAAAAAAGGAAAAACAATATTAGCATCATGTAAAAAGCAAACTAATAGGAAATACATGAGTAAGCACATGAGCTAAAGCTTAGATGCATACGTGGCACAAATGGGATGTGAGATAGGGGTGGCATCGCATCATCGGTGTTAGTTACACCAGTGATCCACTCTTCATCCAACTAGTTGTGGATCCTACACCACTCGTATGCCCTTAGGTAGCAAGTGGGGTAGACCTCCAAATCAAACCCCACCTTCTCAAGCATAACTTCCTGAACATTTAGGCTAAAAGAGAACACCTTCAAGGTAGTGCAAGTCAAAGCTAGAGCATCTACCTCATCATGTAGGCCCTCCTCATTAACTCTAAATCTAGCATTAGGCATGAGCTATTGGCAAGATAGCATGAGCAAGTAGTAAAAAAAAAATATGAAAGACATAAGAGTACTTACCCTCCAACATAGTAGACAGTTCTAGGTGGGTTCTAGAATAGGATGTGCACTTGCAACATGACAAAGAGGACGTTGTTCTTATTATAGAAACTAAACCCTATCATGCACCATACCATATAAAGATACTAAGTGCTCCTAGGGCCTTTGCCTAAATCACCCGCATCATCACTACTAGTAGTAGGCTCATCTAAAATGAACCTCAAGATGTCCTGGTTAGCCCCAGGTAGTAACATCTCGGTGATGGTGCTAGCATCCTCCCTCGCTAAGTGTGAGCACATGATCATACTAAACTACTATAGTAGGTACACTAGGAAATCATGAGCCCTTAACCAAAACCACACTGCCTAAACACCCACCTACATATCTAGCACAGGTGTGTTGGGAATAGCTTCACTCATGCAGCACAAGATGCCCACGAGCTTCACAATAACCAAGATAAGCTTCAGTAGCATCCTGCAACCACCAAGCAATAAAAAAAGTGTCAGTATACATAAATAGATGTAAATTTTGACATAAAATTATTAAATTAAGTTTAACAAAGTTAACATAATATAACATGAATTAACAAAATGTTTTTCATTTTGGTAATGCACCATGGGGCCTTGCAAGTATAGGATGTCAACCAACTTATTTTATGCACCTGGTCCTCATTGGGATACAACATGTTCGCATAAGATTACCATTTTGTTTCAAAAGTTTCATAGGTCTATCTTTAGCATGCTTTCATAAGTTTAGCATCGTTACAATTTCTAGGATTAGCATTGCTACATTTTGCAAGTTTAGTATTACACACAATTTACAAGTTTTTTCTAACTCCAGACTACCTCAATGAAGAGAGTAGTCCAAAAATCCCAAAATTTTTCTAACTTTGGACTCTCACAGTGGAGAGCATAGTCCAAACATTTGTGAAAAATTCTAACTCTAGGTTACTTCCATATAGAGCATAGTCCAAAAAGAAGGTAAAATTTTCTAACTCTGGGCATTTTGACTACACTCTCTATAGAGCATAGTCATAAAAGAAAACTAACTCCTAACATTTGATCAAACACTTGGTGTCAACTATGTCTCCAAGATAGGGAGCATAATCTTGGCTATAACTTGTAGGGAACAAAGTTTTGGTCATCACCCCAACACTCTCTACATAACGTACCCATCACACCCTTTCCACTTGTTGTGCCTACCACACCACACATGCCCTTTGTTTGCACCAGTCACCCTACTACCCTTTGAACATTGCGTTCCACACCTGTGACCTACCTTGTTAGTGTCAATTTTCAAAAAAAATTTCAATAAAAAGAAAGAGATAGAAAACACACCCTAGTGTTTGACACCCTCATTGTCCCTTGTGGCTGCAAGGCCACACTGCAAGGTGCAATCACCCCCATAGCCCTCGCTGTGCTATGGGGATGATCACCCCATGAGTCCTACAACCCCAATGCACTTGACACTTACCTGCACCTAGGAACAAAGTCCAACCTATCTTCTAAACTAATGCAAGATAAAACCCCTATCGTGCCCCTTGCCCTATGGTGAGTCATCCTTAGCCACTGTCAAATCGATCATCCCTATCCCACATCAAAAGAAAATTTATTTTTATAGAACCCTCATCATGCCTTCTACCTTGTGACCAGCCACCTCTGGCCATTGCCAAACCCTAATTCCTGCATTGCTCAAGCCATGTAAAAAACATAGAAAAATTTTACAAAAACCCCCTATGTGCCCTAGCAAACTGAATAGCAAGTAGACCCTACCCAGCCTTGTAGCCCTGTGCATAGCCCTTGTGTAAGCCCATGGCCTTCCCACTCATAGCTGCACTAGCCACCACTGTAGCCACAACCTTTGGAAACCCTCCCCCATGAAAACATAATTACTACCTCAAACTCTCATGTCCTTGTGTGTGCCCACCGTGAATCCCCACCCATGGCCCATAGGCAAAACACTCATTGAACAAATCCTCCCAACAATGCATCCCCTCCTACCTACGGTGGTCAAAATAGCCCACAGTATTGGCAGCCCTTGTGATGGCAAGGCATCAACAAAGTCTACATCCTAAACCCTCAGTGTAGAGAAAAAACAACAAAAAATGGCAAACAGGAGAGTGCAGTTGGGGTACCTAGCAAACACCGACAGTATCCTCTCTTCCACATGTGCCTGTGGTAGGCGAACTAGTGCTTGTTCCTCCTCATCCATGTTCATCAATCCTAGGTGTAAGCATCCACTTTGGTGCATCATCTTGGTCCAATTACATTCCCTACTGTTAGTGCATGACAACAATAACAAGTCTATGCTATGGATTTTACATTTTGCAAGTTTTAAAATGATAACTTACCCATGGTAAAATGCACTTTTATACCCTCCCATGGTCATTTAATGATCCATCTACCTAGGACTATGCTCCACACATAGCCAAAAATTTTCAAATTTTTGGTGGGAGCGTAGTTGGATGAGAGCATAGTCACTTATACTTAGCCAAAATTTTTAACTTTTTGTTGTCCAGTCAATGCCTTAATTGATTTCACTTCCCAATCATAGCCAAACTTTTCTAAATTGGCACATCTGATGCATCCATGGTCTACTAAGACCTAAAACTGGCATGCATGGCTTGCCAAGGCCTAAAATTGGCACACATACATGCTTACCCCTCTTTATAGCCTTTATTGCATACTTAGGGAAATTTTCATTGCATTATTTTTCATTCATTTATGCAAAATAATTTGGCTAAGATAGGTTTTGCTTAAAGTTTTACTAGTTTGTTTTGCAAGAATACAACATGGCCATGCCTAAGAAAATCCTTTTACCTCTAATCCTCACAATACCTCATGGCGACATCAAGTGATGCATTGATCCACATTGCCTAGACCTTGAGCCTACAACCTATGATGAATACATAACATCTATAGAAACACCACTAGATTGGCCCAACCATCTAGTTAAGGCTCTCGATCTAGAGGCAGGGGATGTCACAAAGGATCCCCTTTTTGGGATCCTTATGACAACACCCAATAGTAAGGTAAAAATGCTAAAACTAAGCTCCTTGCTAGATCCCCAACATGCTCAAAACATTTCCAAGATGTTAAATCATAACATTAAGGTGTTCGCATGATCATATGAGGACATGCTAGGTCTATATCCTTGACTAGTCTAGCACAATATAGTCTTAAATCCCTGCATTAAGCCAATAAAATAAAAAATAGACAAGGTTAGGCCTAAGGTGGTGTTGGCAGTACATGATGAAATCATCAAGCTTTACAAAGTTGGTTTCATCTGGGTTGTTGACTATGTAGATTGGGTTTCCAACATCATAGTTGTGCCCAAGAAAAATGGAAGTATACATATTTGCATAGACTTCTAGGACCTAAATAAGGTAACCATTAAAGATGACATCCCTTTGCCTAGTATTGATCAACTAATTAATACCACAGCTGGTCATGCCTTGTTATCCTTCATGGACAGGTTCTCAAGCTACAACCAGATTAGGATCAATCTTGAGCACCAGCTTAGCATAACCTTTATGAGTCCCTATGGTATGTTTTGTTACACCATGATGCCCTTCAGACTCAAGAACACAAAAGCAATGTATCAGCATGCAATGACATACATCTTTACTGATTACATGCTAAGCCTACTCAACAATTACATTGATGACATAGCAATTAAGTCCAAAGTGGCTCATGACCATGCAAATGATCTGGACATAGTGCTTAAATGTTGCTTAAAACACAGTCTTAAGTTAAACCATAAGAAGTGTTTTTTCAGTGTTAGAATGGGTTGGATGCTTAGTTTTGTAGTCTCTAAAGTAGAAATATGTATAGACCCCAATAAGGTTAAGGCCATAAGCAACTTAGCATGTTTGGCCAACCTTAAGGAGCTACAAGTATTGCAAGGTAGATTTTTGTTTATACGTAGGATTATTATGTAGTTAACCAATAAGTTATAGTTAATGCAACATCTACTCAAGAAAGGAGCCCACTTTGAGTGGATAGCTCAATGCCAACAAGCATTTGACAATCTTAAGCAAGAGCTAGTGTAACTTCCTATGATTCACCCTTTGTAAGGAAATAAACCCTTTACATCTACCTTGCCACTTCTAACACGTCCATCGCTTCTTTTCTTTGCTAAAAATGAGATGATGGTATAGAGGTCCTAGTTTGCTACTTAAGCCACACATTGATAGCCCACGAAGTAAAATACAATGATGTGAAAAAGTACTTTCTTGCCTTGGTATTCTCACTCAAGAAGTGGAGGCATTACCTTTTTGACAATCAAGTTAATATCATTAGCAAAAATAATGTACTTCAAGCAATCACAATGAATATCTACAAGAGCAGTCGTATTACACAATGGAAAGAAATAACTATGAAGTTTGACCTACATTACATTGTGCAAACCTTGACAAAAGGCCAAGCTATAGCTACACAACTTATGGTTTTACTAGTAAATGATCAAGAAACAATAGATCCAAAATTCCAAAATGAGCATGTTAGCAACATTAGTCAAGTTCTTAACAACTATGAGGCACTCCTACATTTCAACAGTGCTTCAACCTCTCACGGGGATAGCATCGTTGCTGTGATCACATTTCCCTTAGGGGAGATCCAACCCTTTGCATATCACTTTACATTTTCCTACACTAATAATATGGTAGAGTATGAAGGTCTTCTCAAAGGTATCCTCATAGCACACAACCTAGGAATTCAACACATAGAAATTTGAGGCGACTCACAGTTAGTGGTCAACTAGGTGACAAAGGTTTATGCCTACAAGGCCCAACATTTACAACATTATTGTGACCTGATGAAGCACTTACTTGAGTAGTTTGCAACAACATATGTCCAATGCATATCTTGAAGTGAAAATGCTATAGTTGATGAATTAGCAACATTATCCTTAAGCATCGCATCCAACATGTTCCATGCATTGCCCTCTTCAATGGTGGATCACATTTTGCCTATCACGTAAATCACTAACATTGCATCTAGAGCCATAGTTAGCATGACCCAAACAGGAGAGGGGTATGATAACATTAGGGCATACCTTCTATAGGATGAGTCTCCACAACACTTAACTACCACTCAAAAAGATGTAGTACGTAAATGATCATGATAGTACATCATCGTGGATGATAACACGTTATGTCACAAATCCTACAATGGCATACTACTAACCTGCATAAGCGATAGAGAAGCACAAACAATCATCAAACAAGTCCATGATGAACTATGTGGAAGTCACATAGCACCCAGGGTAATGGTAGTAAAGATCAAATGCTTGGGCTATTATTGGCCTTACATGGAGCATGATTGTGTCTCCAAGGTCAAAACATGTGACATGTGTTAATAGCATGGCAACTTAATGCATGTGCCACCAATTGAACTACACACAATGTAGATCACATGGCCATTCGAACATTGGGGATTGGACATCATTGGAAATATAATGCCTAAGTCCTCCATAGGGCATAGCTTCATCATAACTACAACTAAATATTTCACCAAGTGGGTTGAGGCTATTCCCCTTAGCAAGACAACATCACAGCAAGTTTGCAAATTTGTGCTTGATAACATAGTGACCTGTTTTGGCTTACCTATGACTATAGTGATAGATAATAGGCCACAATTTAGTCGTGATAAAACTAAAGCCTTATGTGAGCACTTTGGTATCAAACATTCCTTCTTTTCACCATACTACCCTCAGGTGAATGGCCAAGAAAAGGCCACAAACAAAGTCATTATGAATCTTTTGAAGAAGATGCTAAATAACAATAGACGATGATGAAACGAGTAGTTAGTCTATACACTCTGGGCCTACCACACAACATGATGAACAATAATAGGTAAGACGCCTTACAGTCTTGTCTACGAATCAAAAGAAATTTTGCCCCTTAAATTGCAAGTTCAATCACTTTGGGTGATCCTCTCAAACTTCATCGATGAAGCTTAGAATGACAAGTTGAGAATTATAGACCTCAACTCAATAGAGGAGGGGTGCATGTGAATGCTTGATCGCATTGAATGATACCAAGAAAAGCAAAGGCAAAACCACTATCATAACTAGCACCAATGCCCGATCAACAAAGGGAACCTAATCCTCAAGCCATTTGTGAACCCACAAACAAATTCTTAGCCAACTAGGAAGGGCCTTTCTTGATCACTAAGGCCTACAATAATAGGGCATTCAAGCTTTCTAATCAAGAAAGTAATGAACTTTCCAATCTGATGAACCATTTGTACCTAAAGCTGTACTATGCTTAACATGCCGCACATCAATAGAGCAAGGTAAGTATTCAGTCTCTATGATGTTAAACTATTACAATTCATTTGCTATGATGTTAAACTAGCGTAGTTCATCCACTATGATGTTAAACTAATGCAGTTCATCTGCTATGATGTTAAATTGGCACAGACACAAGATGTTCACTATGACATTAAAATGGCAAGACACAAGTTCTCTATGACTATAAATTGGTACAACAAGTCTGCTATGACTATAAAATAGCATAGAAACAACAATTCATCCACCAAAATAGTAAACTAGCACAACATTCATCCTTGGGTCATGATGTTAAACTAACACAATAGCTCGTCTGCTATGACGTTAAACTAGCATGCAATAGTCATTTATGACTATAAACTAGCACACCATAGTCTGCCAAGACCTTAAATTGGGTTCATTATCAGTCATGCATAAGTTCCATGAGCAAGAAAGAAAGAATAATTTCAACTCCTCCCCACCTCACCCCCACTTTTCTACACCATGCAAGTGGGGATACTACAATCCCAGAATGAAGAACTAACCATTGGCTTTGCCTTTAGAGCACTTGTAGCATTATGCCACCCCCCCTCCCCCCTCACCATTTTACTAATTTTTCAGGATTTTTCCATTACTTAGCTTTAGGAGCATTTGTAGCATTATGGCCCTCCACCATTTTGCTAATTTTTTGGAGCTCGTGTTGTTGGTGCAGCCTTTG
>MNCI01020554.1:91642-154122 GCA_015680685.1 Gnetum montanum | reverse complement strand
CCCCCATCACCACCATTTTGCTAATTTTTCAAGCTCTTTTCATTGCTCTAACCTCTCAATCACCTATAGCATCATCCTCCCCTAACATTTTACTAACTTTCTAAATACTTACCATTGATGCGAGCTTTCGAGCACCTGCAACATCATCACCTCCCACCATTTTCCTAGCTTTCTAAACACTTGCCATTGGTTTGACCTTTGGAGAATTTTCAGAATTTTTGCCCCTAACATTTTATTTTCATTACATGTTTTATGACTTTCTTGTTTTCTTGGAGTTGTGTTTGCAAGATGAAGCTCAGAGGTGATCGTGCAAGGGCACATCTCATCGTAGTGGCAAGTTGCCACATCGCTCCAATGTGCATAATTGGACTACTTAAGCTTTTCAAGAGTGAATATCCCTATTATCCTATTATGGCCTACAACCATCCCTATGCCTCCATACACTTGCATTCCTTCACAGAGTCAAGATTGAAAACCCCTATGACCACATGGCATCCTCTTGCAAGCCAAATTGTAAAACCCAAGGTAGACATAACATAAGTTGTCTTGTGGGGAGCCTCTATTGGTTGGTCAAAGCCCAAGAAGATGTAACATAAGTCATCCTAGGGAGGAAATGCCTATCCCATAGATGCAATGCGATTTTACAAGCATCAAAGCAAAGCCCATCCAATGGCATGTAGTCCACTTGGTGGAACGCATCCTATAGTTAGCATTTAGCAAAGTGTAGAATCCAAAGAAGGTTCACCTTGCAGAAAAAGCCAAAATAAAAGCAAAAAATAAAAAATAAAACAAAAAAAAAGAGCAAAAGAAAAAAGCATGTCCCCAAACAAATTAATAGACCTACAATTGAGTAATCGATCAGGCCCTAAATTCACCTTAACTCTCTCATGGGCACTCTGATGAAAGGTCAACATTTCTCAGAGACAAGCCACCTAGTTCCTTGATCATAGTTAGTCATGCTGACTTCACATCCTACACCATTACCCCCTATTTGCATTTTATCTCCCCTATTATCCCCTAGCAAGTATACTTACACCTTTTACTCCTAGCATACTGCTATCCACAATACTTTTGAGCATCATGTAGCAACATTTGACCATGCATGGAAGAGTGATGTTGGTGCCAAGCCTACTATGGTGTTTTTTTGTTCTTTGTCGACATCTCTCAAGCCACTCCTTCATACATCAACAAAGAGGAACTAATGAAATAGCACCAAATTCAAGCTACCACTTCTCAACTACAAATTTGTTTAAGTGTCAACACGAGGAAAATTTTTCTAAGAGATAGGACTATGCTCTCCACTATACCAGAGTGTAGTCAACCTAGTGAAGAGCATAGTCAGCTTCAAAGACTAATTTTTTGTAATTTTTCCTAAGTATTAGTGTGAAGCAAGAAGTTGCAAATTTTTCTAAGTGTTGGGACTATGCTCTTAGCATAGTCATCTTAGTAGAGAGTGTAGTCAACATAAAAGGCCAATTTGCAAATTTTTCCAAGTGTCAAGCCAATAGCTGTAGGTTTTTCTAAGTGCCGAGAGTACACTCTCCACTACACTAGAGCATAGTCAAGCATAGTTGGCATGGAAGAACTAGTTTGGCAAATTTTCTAAGTGTTGAGACTATGCTCTCCACTAGACTAGAGTGTAGTCAAGCGTAGTCAACTGAAAGCTAGATTTTGCAAAAAATTTCTAAGTGTTGAGACTACACTCAACCCTAGTTAGATGTGTATTCAACCTTCTATGAAGAGCATAGTCAATACACAACCATTTTTTTGCAAAATTTTTCTAAGTGTTAGACTACGCTCTCCCCTAGTCCAGAGCATAGTCAAGCATAGTCATGTAGAACAACCTCTAGAGGCTTTCACAACATAGCACTAGCATTCACATTAGCTCCAACACATATTTGGCAAGCAACATGCATCTTTTTAGCACCCCTTTTTTCCCAAAATTATAACTATGCTGGACACTACTCAAGACAGTGGACAACATAGTTTTAGACCGTAGTCTCCAAAGTTGCATTTTTTTGCATTTTTTTAGGTACATTGCAGTCTTTTTAGCACACGAATGTGTGATTAGAAACGTAGTCATAGTTTGGGAATCTTGTACAACCCATTGAATCACATCAAAGCATAAAATCACTAACTTCAGCGGAGAGTGTAGTTGGGTGCAGCGTAGTCCCAACAGTCACAATGCCACATGCCAACTAATTTGCATTCCACAAGAATCCTAGGCCTATAAATACCCTATCCTTCTACATTTTAGGAGTTGGAAAATCTAAAATGAGCTTGGCATTTTTCCATTTTGATTGGAATCTCTGGCATTTGGCACTTTGGCATCCCAACAAGGCAAGGCATTTGAATACCACTGTAGCTCACTATAGGACACTACAAACCACTGCAGTCCACTACACACTATGGTGGCCAACTTGGTAGGCATAGACATCATGGCAGACATCACTTTTCATAGCCTAAACACCCCGAGACTGTGACTATGTTGCTTATTGCACTTGTCATTCACCATGTACCTTCTCAACTCTTAAGGTTAACTATGCTCTCAACCCCATTTGGGTGTTGCTTTCTCTCTTGCTCTCCCCTTATGCTTTTTTAGCATTTTTACTCTCATTATTGTATTTTACTTGCATTTATTTACTATTTTTTCCACATATTCATGCATTGACACCTTCATTTTGCACTAAAACCTTAACTACACTCATCCCCATTAACACTACGAACACCATGCAAACACTTAGCACTATCTGGCATTGCATTTGGTAAGTCCCCATTCGATCAACAAGATCATTCTAGGCACCTCGTCTCTACCTCCAGCAGGCCCTCATGCAAACATAAGGTTAAAGTTGTGCACCCACGAACCTCTCGATGTTCCATTCCAGCTATCGACATTTTCAATCACTACAATCAACATCTCATCAACTCTAGGAAGTGGATACTTATCCTTCTTTGAAGCTTCATTCACATTCTTGAAGTCTATACAAAGCCTAATATTACCATTTTTCTTTCTTACTAGAACAAGCTTAGCAAGCCATGTTAAATATTGGATTGGATATATGATTCAGGCTTGTAATAACTTCTTGATCTTAGCTTCCATAGCTGGTTCACATGATGTATTGAATTTCCTTTCTTTTTTCTTAACAGTTTTATAACCTTCTATTAAAGGAAATTTATCTGTCATCACATATAATCTAAAAGCTTTAAGATCATCTAACACCAAGTAAAATTGTCCAAATTATTTTTTAGGAGTGATAACAAGTTTTTCTCGAAAACTGAATTCTTTTCCTTTGTGATATTTAATATCTTTGGTGTCTCATTAGATCCCAAAGTGGAATCTATTTGATAGATTCATGAAGTAGCCGCAACTAAACAATCTCACTGAGATGAGGCACCAGAACTAAAACTAAACCTTGAGATCACCTTGATGGAGGCCTACCTCAAGAAAATCACATCTAAGGAGGTCTAAAAATCCATGCTTCAAGAATTGAACTTTGGAGCTTTCTTGGAGTTTTCTCCTCTAGAAGTCAAAGCTTAATTGTAGAACTCTCACATGTGGCCCATAATCACTTCTAGTGAGAAGTGGTACATGGGAGAGATATACTTTTTTTGGAGAAATTGGTAGGTCAATTCAATGGTCAAGATCAAGGACATTTTAGTGTCTTACTTGATGAAAGTAATTTCCAAGGCCTTTATGTTACCAAAGATTGGAGCCAATCTTGCAAAGATTCCAATGCAAGTAGATCTAGACATCAAGGAAAAATGGATGCAGGAGTGTTATGAAATAGACCACAAGGAGTTTGGTGTACTTACCATGATGGAATGTGCATACTTCAAGATTACAGCCTTTCACCTTAATCCATCGGTGAGGCCAAACAAACTCACAACCTTCTTTGCTTGTGCATGTGTCGCACTAAGTAGTAGATTCCTAATCAACCTTCCAAAGTTGATCTATCTTGAGATAGAGAAGAGATTCAAGGAGAACCAATGTGGAACCTTTTTCCATGCCTCATCAAAAAACTATCCAAGAGGGGAGGCATAACATAGTACACAAATGATGTAGTCCAAAAGCTCCAACCATCTCTTGGGCCAAAATGATGAAGGACAAAGCACCTACCAAAGTCATTCAAGAAGAGGAGTAGCAACCACCACCCTCACCTCCCACTTATGAGACAAAAATGGAGTCTCATAATACCCTTGAGCACATGCATGAACTTCAAGAGTAACTCTTGCAATAGCAGTAGTACATGGTAGGAACCAGCGGTGGTGATCCATTTGTGTATAGACTAGTAATGAGCCACCTTAATGAAGTGGCCCAAACCTTAGGCCAAATGGAGGGTGGGATGCTAATTTTATCAATCCAAAGAATGCAAGTGCTTTCAAGGTTTAATTTTAGCACAGAAGAGGTAATAGTATCTCTCTTACAATAGCAACTATTCCTAGACATCTCTAGGAACATTACTACCTTTTTGGTGCATCTAGAGAAGGGTGATGGGGCAACTATCATGGTAACACCAAGGGTAAGAGATGGCAACCAAAGTGGTTACTAAAAAAATGGCTACAGCATGTAATGCACCTACAGCATTTTTACTAGACATTTTTGCACTTAGAGATATGCAAACGTTTGTAGGAACCATTAGCGGTCAATTAAGTATAGCCCAACATGAGAAATTGTTAAACTAATTGGTGGGAGCTAGGCAATAGATTTCAAATGTCTTTAATCTTATAGATACCTTAGAATTATGGTACCTTAGATCCTAATTTCATGTGGACCACAGATCAACAAGGCTTCATATAACAAGGCTACTTCTGAGATATGCTACTAAATGCATATAACAAGGCTGAAATCCACATGAAGGAGCTACAAATCGAGGAGATGACTAAATACATGAAGCTTGAAAATATTTGGTATGCAAAACTAACGATGCTGATTGCCAGAAGGCTATGATCCAAACTAGAGAAATAAGTGACTAGCTCGTACTTGTTGTACAAGGTAGAGTTCAAGCACCATAAAGAGAACAAGCAAAAGCTTGAGATTATAAAGGCAAAACTCAAGGTTTTCAAGGTGATGTTCACTAATTAGAGATCAACTACTAAGAACCTAGCCAAAATGATGAATTTCTACCAAAACCTGCAAGATGAACTTATAGCATTAGACATTGAACACAAATAGTTTGTTGCTTGGTTTGTGAATGTGAAGGAGTTGTTCCCTACAATGTCCTATCTGTCAGATATTCCCATCCTACCCCACATTAGTTAGGCAATGTGAACTATGAATGATCCCCAAAGTAAGGAAGAGAAGATGAAAACATTATTGGATGCCTTCCATCTTTTTCTAGAAGTTGTAGCTACCATAGTGATGAGTTATCATTTTGTTGTCCACGATATCGTAACCATGATATCGCATGTGCAATATCACAACCTAGACGCAATATCGCGTACACAATATCGTATCCTGTCTTCTCATCTATAAATAAGAGGTAGAAATATTTGGTAGGCAGTTTTTAGAGTATTAAGTTTAAGTTTTCAATAAGTTTTTAGTACATCAGTTTTTCCTCTCAACCCTTTTCTCCCAGTATATGCCTGCAGTGTGGTGATTGTAATTGTATGACATCCTTATTCGAGCGTGACGTACTTGGACATGCACATGACCGAAAATAAAGATCAAGATTACTTCATCGTTGTAGCATCCACTTAGCCTAATTATTTAATTTTTATTGTTATTTACTGCTTTCATAGTTAATATCTCTCTACCTTTATCTCCTAGTAAAGCGCAATGAGTACAACCTAATCACGAGCATTTTAAGTGTGACTACTTGGTAACCCAGTAGTGTACTTAGGCCATGCACTTGGTAATCCCAGTGGTATTTGTGCATGAGGTCCAAGATGTGTATGGATGATTAAGGAATGGATGCTCATCGCACTTAGGCTAGTTTAGATTCTCTCTCTCTCTCTCTCCTAGTTTAGTTGATATTATTTTCCATTAGCCTTAGGAGTAGCATGAGTATAGGAGCACATCTTACACCTCACTCTGGACTAAACCATACGTGACAAAGCTAATACTAGTCCAAGTGGGAAGATAGCAAACTGCGATCTATGAGTCACTTTCTAGATACCACAACTAGTTTGTCTATGGAGTTTGACCGGATCATGTATGAAACGCTCGTATTTGTATGGTTGAGTGTAGGGCTACCTCACCACTCATCATTGGCGTTGTTGCTAAGGACGGTGCTAGTTATCTAGATTAGTTATATCATACAAGGTCGCTATACAGGAATTAATGATATATATTTTAGGAAGAAATAATTATAGAAAGTCACATATAAATTCACACACAATTGCATAAGCATGCCTCTCCTACAAGACTATGATAATGCCATACCTAGTGAGGAAATTCATTGGATAACCAATGAATTATATGACAATCAAGATTGGAGTACGCAATCCGAGGTGGGGATTTTTATAAACATAAACAAAAGTAGCATCATCCCAATGCATAAAAGCATAACTTACTCAATGACGATGAACCCCTACTAGCCACCACAAGCCTAACGCAAATACAAGAGGTTTTTTGAATCTCCTGTAGGCATCGTAAAGAGAGCCGCCTACCCAAGCTCGATTTAAACAACTTTCCCAATTTCTCAAGATGCCTATGCATGGAAAAACAATGATAACGGTTGGCAAAAAATTAAGCTCTTTCCTATGACACTCGTTGGCCAAGCAAAAGTATGGTATAGATCGTTAAAACTAAATTCAATATGACGTTGGCCAACAATGGTAGAACTCTTTAATGAAAGATATCAAACCTACACAATAGTGTTAGCCTTGAGGAAACAAATCCAAGAGTGGAAACAAGCACAACATGAACCCTTGGACATGGCCTTAGAAAGATACTATGCACTGTTAAACAACTGTCCAAGCCATGAGTTCTCCGAGGAAAGGCTAATGTACCATATCATTGATGGGCTTCGTGATGCAACAAGATAAACCCTAGGGATGTATGCCCAAGGTCAACTATATGAACTACAAACCCATCATTTCCAAGAGCTTATTAAGCTGGTAGCAAATAAGAAGGAGAAATGGCTAGATGGGAGAGTGTTGAGAAACATCAACGGGACCAAAATCTCAACTTAACAAAGGTCCATAATCATAAAAAGGAGAAATTAACCTATCTCAAGGAGAAAGAACCATCTTTTCCAATACAACAATCATTAGAAGAAATCAAGGCAAAGATCAATAAGATGATGGAATGGAAACATAAAAAGTATGGAGAATATATTGATATTATTGGAGATAGAGTTTTGACAACCCGAGAAGTAGAACAAAGTATCATTAGACAATTGGAAAGAAGGGATGAGGAAGATAAGGGCTCAACTACCAATCATACATATGAATGTGACATTTTCCTATACAATCACCCCAAGGGCGAGTACCCAATCTTGTTACATTTATATGAGTATTGGAGAAGTACGTTACACCCAGAGTTCGTACAAAGATACTGTGTTTAATCACAGTGGAAACAATCCCAGTTTTGGGGGAAAAACATCCCTAAACTAGAGACACCCTTCATATCATCTGAATCTAAATGCTTATCTAGTTCAACATCTTGTTTCCCCAACTAGGTCAACATACTCTATCTCACCGCATTATCATTCTCGTCAATACTATTAGCCCATGTCTTCAACACAACCATCGCCTTGTGTACCTTACACTTCTCCTAAATTTCAACATTCTCATCCTTTCTCTCCTTCTACATTGCCACCAATTGTTCTTGAAGTGTCTGTAGCATAGTAACAACCCACGAACGTTACTTTTGCTACTATTGCCAACAGCAATGAGAGACCACAGCAACATCAAAAACGTCCCTTCTTTAGATATGACAGTAGGAAGGGATAACACAGTTCCAAGGCCACTACATTCTCCAACTCAGTACAAGTCCAACACTGTGGAGCATCCTTCTCTTCAAACCCAATGCCTCGTGTTACTTTATCAAGGCCACCAATTAACACTCCAACAACCATACGATCCAATGAATACAACCATGGAGGGTGACATCCCGATCCTTGCATGCCATCTTATGGTCTCAAGTATCATAGCGAGTCAACTCTTTATCTGGGAACCACATCTTATAAATTGTCCCACTATGCTTACTATAATCAAGTGTGTGAACCCCAATGGGGTAAGTATGACCAAGTCTCAATATTTTCAACATGCAAGGATCCTCATCTTTCAACTATTAATCCTTTCCATGCTCAACCGTTTAGTTATGGGGGATATCCCCCATTCTAATAACAAGTAGGATTAATAAATATTTTTCATTTTCTTTAATTTTACAATTTTTTGTTTTTCAATTTTTCATTTTTCACTTGCTTGTTGTATCTTTTTGTCTTTTTGTCTTTTTGTCTTTTTGTATTTTTATGAGTAATCTCATCTATGAATAAGACACTCATGTGGCTTGTTGGTTGAGGTGTGTTCTATGTTATCGAGTCTCGAGTGATCAATTATTTGGACAGTGAGTCCATTACACCCACTCATCCATTCTACAAATAAGAGGTTCTATTCAAGAGTACAGTGATCTTCGTGACATTCTTAAAACTTAAAATTAATTTTGTGTTCATTGTACCCAGAATGAAGAAGGATGGATCAAGAGGGAATGATTAGGGTGTGACATCAAGGAAACTTGCAGATTCTCTTTGGTGACATCTATGAGAGTTATCATGCAACGAGGTTGTACTAAGATCCTTGTAGATCTAACACAAAATCGGAGTAAGAGTAATCAAAAGGCACTCAAAAATCCAATGCTGTTCTAGGGGGTTCCACTGGAAAGACATGCACCCATGCCTAAAGGTTGGTGGCTTCTTTGGATTTAGCAATAAAAAAAAAAACAAAACACAAAAAAGAGAAAGAAATGCCACAAAGCAAAAATCACTCCTCCCTTGAACAAAATTCCAAGTGATCATACACCTTATTGTTATGGTACTCTCATAGTCGCTCATCATGGGATGAAACAATGCGGTGTCACTGATCAGAGGAATGGACTTAGTCCTTATCTTGGAATGATGTGTTAATGAAACATTAATCATGCTTTACACACAGGATTCATTGTGCCCTAGGTCAGTTTCCTCATGTCCTGATTTCTACAATCCCTTCTATACCCCATCTCACCTCATTGTTCATGTAATTGTAACTCATGTCTTGTGTAGCATAGAATTTCGACCTCATTCTAATGATACTCACATGTGTATGTTTTGTGGGACCAGTGTGGATTACATTTAACCCTTCTAGTGCCCAAGGACACTTTTAAGTGTGGTTACGCAAGGGCATTATAGGTTGGAACTTGCTTTGGGGAGGACCCACTTGCTTAATTTTTGTAATTTGCACTCATAACACATTTTCCACACATCATCTATTACCCTTAGCATATTTTCAACAATATTCTTTCCCTTATTACTATCCCTCTAATTTGAACGTTCCTATGAACCATCACATAACCTTTTTCTCTCAACTTGAGGCTCTTATTGATCAATTCCACATCATCATCATTATTCGTGCCTTCAGAACTAGTTGAATTACCCTGGAATCCCTTAACACTTGTCCACATGTCCTTAGTTTACATTGTTAACTTTAGAAAAATCTTAAAAATTTGGTGTATTCCTTGGTGCCTTAATATCAATAGGTTGTGATATCACGTACGCAATATCGTGACCAACGTGATATTGCATCCGCGATATCACGTCACAAAAATCTATATATATGTGATCCCCCTACACTACTTACCATCATTTTCCACTATTCACATGTGGGAGCTTTTTAGATTTCTATCTATGACTTGTGATTATGCATCCCTTGCTTTCATACCTATATCTCACTCGTTGGTCCTTCAATTTTTATTCTGTCTGAACTTACTTGAACCCAGAGTGTTCAGCTTAGTTGTGGGGGAGGGGCACACGCCGAATAGCGCATAACTTTTTTGGAATTTTTCATTGCCCAAAGGACATTATCAAGGGTAATTACTTATAACATTAAGGATAAATGTGCCAGAAATAATTTCATTCCCTTAGTTATATCGGGAAACTAGATTTGGAAACCACATAAGCAAAGAGGATTAAATATTATAATCTTTTGGGAAACATCACATGGAGATAAAATAAATTCATTAAGGCAAGCAGTAAGGTATTTCCTAACTTTGGTAAAAACCTTACTAACGATTGGCCTCGTGTGATTGCAGATGGTCCCAAAATGCTAACAACAGGAAGGTCCTGCTCAAGGTGGGAGCAAACAACCTAGGAGACGTGAAGGACAAGTTCCTGCTGAACAGCATGCAGAGTAGGAGGAACAATCATTTAGCATTCACCAAGAGGACCTTGCTACTATACAATCAAGGCATGTAGAAGAAGGAGCTGCGACAGCACTTAAACAGGGACAACATCTCATGTTGTCCTAGGATTGTGTTTAGGCTATCCATGAAAGGTCCATATTCACTGCGGTGATTGTCGAATTAAATTTTGAATCTTTCATAGATTTTTCTTCAGAGGCCATTAGGGACCACCTCAAAGGATCCCCATTATGGCCTATCCTCTCTGAAAGCAGTTCCTGGTACTTAGGGGAAATGTACCAATTTTGGCACAATAAGGAACAAGGCACCACAGTCAACATTTGTGGTGTGATAGTCAATTTCTCTGTTCAGGCCATTTCAAAAGTATTAAATCTTCTGAATATAGGGCCAAAGGTTGCTTAGTTGTCTACCCATTTAGAACCTGATGTGGGATGAGTTTGGTTGCAAAGGATGTATGGTAAGGAGGATAAGACATTTGGAGAGTTGATGATGGAAGAAAGGATCTATTTCAAAATAAGGACTTATCACCTCTTCCCTACAAAGGGCTTAAAAAGAATTTCAACATATGCAACAAGAGGATATGTTGATGGGAAAGGTTAATGCTAACCTACCCCATCTATATTTTATGAATATTCTAAGGCAATTTGAAGAAAAGAAGATAGGGACACTTCCATTGCCCTTTCCTTGTCTTATCAGGAAGCTGTGCATACGTGCTGGCTTTAGGGGATACACCAATGATGTCCTCCAAAAAGCCAAAAATGCTTCATATGTCAAACTATTAAAGCCACTAGCTGCAAGGAAAATCATTGGTGAAACGCTAGGGCTAGAACAAGAAAAGGAACAAATGGTAGGGCCAACTACAACTCAACTTGAAGGACCCAGCCAACTTCCGTGCATGGGACCCAACCAACAACAAGAAGCAAGGCCTAGCACGGGCCAGTAGGATCAACCACCACCATCGCCACAAGATTATAGACCATCGATGAGCCATATCTGGGCCATCGCTGAGATGGTTAGTTAGGGAATTCGTGATGATGTAAATCTCTTTCGCGTCATCGAAGATGCCATACAACCAATAGTTTCTTTGGATCGCACAAGGGGTGAAGTGTCCATCCATACAGGAGGAGGGGAGAGCACTTGGTCACAACGGATCTCAGGGAACACTACATCTTTTCAAGTGCAATTAGAAACTGGTGAAGGCCATAGTTGTGGTCATGCAGCACCAAGATGCAATAGGAGCCACAGAAGTGGTCGCAGACCACATTAAGGAATCATTCAATATACCTGTTGTGCCACCAATAGACCTTACAGGAGCATGGGATGCTTAAACTCTAGCTGGAACCTCAATGACTCCTACGGAACATGAGGATGTACTTGATTGATTGCTAAAAATAGGATAGGTAATGACGTCCCTGTTTGACATCCCTCAGGATGTTATGGAAATTAAATTAAACCTCATTTCCACCAAGGGGAAGTTGGTTTTGATAGAGATGAGGGCCAAGCATGCTGAAGCAGAGGTGCAAAAATTACAAAAATGGCTCATGGCCCTACAAGCAGCACAGTGGGATCCTTCGCAATTTGTTCCTGTAGACCAACTAGACACTTTTAAAACTGAGCAACTGACCAAACTATTAACAGAGAATAAGAAGATGTCATAAGAAAAAGAGAAGGTTGTTTGGGATGCCTCTGCAGCACAAGCACAAACTTATGCGTACACCAAGGCACTCAAGGCCTTATAAGAGGAAAATAAGTAGCTTTTTGCTAATAACCTTTGGTTGACCTCTGTGGAAAAGAAAAAGAATGTTCTTGAAGAACATTTTCAACATTTGTGAAAACAACTCATCCAGGTCAACCAAGACATGAACCATTTAGCTAGGAAAAATCGAACCCTCTCGATGGAGGAGGTACATGCCATCCATCAGAAGATAGCTATTGAAATAAGCACATGGTAGAATGAGGCTAAACGGCATGAAAATCTAAAGGAGCACTTCCAGGACCAGGTGGGGTTGTATAAATAGATCATTGAGAATGAGATCCATATGGCTAAGGCCCACATCAATGCTATCAGTGCTCAACACACTGACTAGCAGGCCATATTGGACACATATGCATTTTCCCACCAAGTGGAAGTTAAGAATTGAGACCTGTAAATCTAGGACCTTACAGAATACATGGAGTTGGCAAACCTGTAGTATGCCAACCTTGCCATGTTAACAACAAGACTCCTGAGAATAGAGCTCAAGCAACAAGTAGCCACCACCTACATCAAATATGAAATAGAATTTGCAATAGGAAGATATTGCAAAAATTGGAGGTTGAAAATTCTAAACTTGAGGTGGTTAAAGCAAGTTACCAGGAACAAGAAGGTTTTGCAACAAACTTGGCTCAACAGCTTGCAGATTTTCAAGAATACAGAGACAAAGCCAGAGCCTTCCAAGAGGAACGGTGGGTGTTTATGGCTTAGTATGTCAAGGCAAATAAAATGTTTTCACAACTACCCTACCCATGGGAGGTGCTAACTCCATCAAACATCAAAACATTAGCATGGATGGCATAGGATCGCTGAACCAAAGAGGAGAAACTCTAGGTCATACTTCAATGCCATCAAGTCCCAAGACCTGGAGCACAAGACAAGGGAAAGGCACCCATGGAGGAGCCACCGCCACCAGGAACTACATGAGTTCCATCAATTTTGTAGCTATAGGATTTTCTTTTGCATTCTTTGTGTTGTGTCTCAAATTTGTTTTGATTCCACACTATAGCATGAATCCATTCTCACCAATCAATAATCCCATACCTATCCACTATGTAATCAATAGAGCTTGTTCTCACTTTAACTCGAGGACGAGTTTTCATTTAGTTTTGGGGATATGATGAGTTATCATTTTGTTGGCCGCGATATCACAACCATGATATTGCGTACGTGATATCGCAACCTGTCTCCTCATCTATAAATAATAGGTAGACAGATCTGGTAGGCAATTTTTGGAGTATTAAGTTTAAGTTTCTAATAAGGTTTTAGTACATCAGTTTTTCCTCTCAACCCTTTTCTCCCAGTGTATGCCTGTAGTGTGGTGATTGTAATTGCATGGCATCCTTATTCGAGTGTGATGTACTTGGACATGCACATGACCGGGAATAAAGATCAAGATTACTTCATCATTGCAGCATCCACTTAGCTTAATTATTTAATTGTTATTGTTATTTACTGCTTTCATAGTTAATATCTCTCTACCTTTATCTCCTAGTAAAGCGGAATGAGTACAACTTAATCACGAGCATTTTAAGTGTGACTACTTGGTAACCCAGTAGCGTACTTAGGCCATGCACTTGGTAATCCCAGTGGTATTTGTGCATGAGGTCCAAGATGTGTATGGATGATTAAGGAATGGATGCTCATCGCACTTAGGCTATTTTAGATTCTCTCTCTCTCTCATAGTTTAGTTGATATTATTTTCCATTAGCCCTAGGAGTAGCATTAGTATAGAAGCACATCTTACATCTCACTCTAGACTAAGCCATACATGACAAAGCTAATACTAGTCTAGGTGGGAAGATAATGAATTTTGATCTACGAGTAATCGTTTAAATACCACAACTAGTCCGTCTGCGAAGTTCGACCAGATCATGCGTGAAACGCTTGTATTCATATGGTTGAGTGTAGGGGTACCTCACCACTCATCACATACGACACCCACAACAATTGCCTTAACAACTACATGTGCTCAAAGTAGGAGAAGGTCCTTAAGAACCTTAGGAGCCTCCACCAAATGGAACCGTATGATTCTTCTTCATTGTCTTCATGCCATTAGATGAGTTGTTTTTGTTAGTTTTGTCTTAGTGTTCAATTTTTTTGTCTTGAACACAAAATTTTGTAATGCTTGTAAACCATAGACCTGGGCACTTTATTTTTTTTGTGTTTCTATAGTCAGTCAATGATCTCATGCCTTTCCAAATTTTGTAAATAACTTGAGAACAAGTTTTCATTCAGTTATGGGAGTATGATGAATCGTCATTGTTAGGCTATGTCAATGAGATGTTGTCAACACGACCCTATCTATGGGATGTTGTCGATGTGGGGTTTAACCCATTGACATGTACTTGTCAATGAGGCCCCCTATTTCTACCTATAAATGTGTGCCTACCCATCACATTTATGGAAATTTTTTCATAGTTGTACTAAAGAACTTACATTTTTTTTATTTGAGCGTTAGAATATTTTCTAAGTTCTAACAATAGGAGTTAAAGAGTGTATGGATCTTTATTCGAGCACTATTGTACCTAAGCACTTTAGTGTGGATGACAATAAAGATGGGATTTTTTGATAAACCTTGCAGCACTCAGACTAGATTAATGTTTTTCTTAAGCATTTAATATTTTATAAAACTTTCTTTAATGTTTTTAAGTAATTAAGTAATTAATAGTAGTCAAATAGAACACATCAGTACAACCACTTCAAGCATACATCTAACACTTGGAAATCCCAGTAATGCTTAATGTTTGATAACCTAGTAGTACTATACGTGTTTAGGATGTGTACGAAAAGTGGGAACAGATGCTTATGTTAGGACTAGTTAAGCATTAGCTAGTTATTAGAATAATTTAGCAATTAATTACTTTATTCTTTATTCTTGATTTTTATGCAACTTAAAACATAAAATAGAAAATAATAAAAATCATATGGCTCAGTTACACTTAACCATACCCTTGCACTTCACAAGTGGAACTTGGAAGAAAATGATTGCAATAGTTAGTTTCATGTCCTAAAACCAATGTACTTAGAAATCTAAAGTCTTTGGAATTCAACTAGATCATTGAGTGGATGCTAGTGATTCATATGATTGGGCATAGGTTATACTCATTGCTCATCAAAGTTGGTGTAGGAGGAATAACATTGAATGTGTTAGGTGAAGTTGAGATGACAATGGAAGCAAGAGGATTTGTATTTGATGCATCTTAGAATGAAACTTTCTTTTTTTTTAGCTTGCTAGCTAGTCCTTTTCGTTTTCCTTATCATCAACTATAATCTCCTTTTAATCCCTTGTGAGGATTCTGATAGGCAAAGTAAGGGCAGGGAGCAAGGAAGGCTCTTATGACTTAGGTGAAGAGAAAGGATGATAGTGTGGATGCATAGCATAGGATAAGAAAGGAGGATAATGAACATAGTAAGTATGCCTAGGAACTCTATTCCTTGGTGGAGAAGGAGGATAAAAGAAAGTATGCTACGATGGCATGGAAACTTCATCATAGTAAGGATTCCTATTAATAACTAATGAAGCCCTTTGTACATTCTAGGAAGGAGAGGTATTGTTGTCATTTCAAGGAAGATTAATTACAAAAGAAGGTAACAAGTCAGACACAACCATTCCTTGGTCATCCAGCACCTACAAATTTGTGGATCTAGGATTTGGTGAGTTAGACATTGTTGAATCTATCAAGGACATGAAGGCTCTCACTTGGTTTGATGCTAGAAAATTCATTGCTAAGACTTGCAGTGTTAAATCTTAATTCTCCTTTTGCCAAAAATAAGTGGAAGGGAAAATTGCCTACACAAGCTGCTATTAAGAAGAAATCTAGATGCTTTTTCTACAAGAAGAAATGACATATAAAGAAGGATTGTCTTAAATATCAAAAATGTCTTGAAAAGAAAGGTATTCAATTCTCATTTGTTTGTTTTGAATCTAATATGATTGATGTTGGTCATAACACATGATGGATTGACTCTGGTTCTACAATCCATGTTACTAATTCCTTGTAAAGGGTTCAAAACCTAAGGAGGCCAGTGGGAAGTGAGTTGTGCATCTATTCAAGCAACAAGATGCACTCACATGTGGAGGCAATCAGAACATGCAAATTAGTTTTAAGTCATGGTTTTGTTTTAGAGTTGGAAAAGACATTTTATATTCCAAGTTTTTCAAGAATTTAATTTTTGTTTCAAGGCTTGTATAATTGGGATTTTTCTTTAGTTTTTCAAGCACTATATTTCGTTTATATTATAGATTTGAACTTATTGGAAATGGTACATTAACGGATGGTCTTTTCAAAACTAGTTTACAAAATAAAACTTCTTATACTTCTATGCATATTCATGATAGTGTTAGTGTTAAGAGATGTATTATAAATGAAGAATCCTCTATGTTATGACATTATAGATTAGGACATATCTCTATTGGAGAATAAAGAGATTAGTAAATGATGGAGTACTTAGTACCCAGGTTTTATTAACTTTCACACTTGTGTGGACTGTATAAAGGGAAAGCAGATTACTATGTCAAAGAAAGATGACAAGAGGAGTTTAGACATATTAGAGATCATACATACAAATATTTGTAGTCTAGATATGGATGTGTATGGTCAAAGGTATTTCATTACTTTTATCAATGACTACTCATGATATATGTATCTCTACCTACTTCATAACAAGAATGAAGCTTTAGATGAATTTAAGGTGCTTAAGCCTGAAGTAGATAAACAATGTTGTAAGCAAATAAAGATAGTGAGGTCTGATAGAGGTGGTAAATACTATGGTAGATGTACTGATGATGAATAGGTTCTTGGTCCATTTTCTAAGTTTCCTCAAGAGCATAGGATTGTTGCCTAGTACACTATGCCTAGTTCTCTAGACCAAAATGTTATGGCAAAAAGAAGAAACTGAACATTATTGGACATGGTGCAGAGTATGCTTAGCATCTCTAAGCTTTCTAAGTCCTTGTGGATTGAAGCTCTTAAGACAACTATGTATATATATTAAACTGAGTTCCAACCAAGGTTTTCTTAAGGATACCATTTGAATTATGAAAAGGTTGGAAATCAAGTTTGCAACATATACACATTTGGGATGCTCATTTGAAGTAAGAGTCTATAATCCACAAGAAAAGAAGCTAGACCCAAGAACCACAAGTGGATATTTTATTGGATATTCCGAATGATCTAAGGGATACAAATTTTATTATCCATTACATACTACTAGGTTTTTGAAATTAAGAAATGCTAAATTTCTTGAGAATGACTTGATTAGTGGGAGGAATCAACCCTAGAACATTGTTCCAAAGAAAGATCATGCAGGTGCCCAACCCTCTACTTCAAGTAAAAGACTAATTATTGTACACACATGCCTAGAGCACAAACACATGATGAACAACAACCAATCATTGAAGTTCTAAAGAATACTAATCAAGAAGTAGTAGATATAGCTAAACAATAGATACTAGAATCATTGAATAGCCTATTGAATTATGCTCCTCAAGAGAATGATGAACCAACATTAAGAAGATCTACTAGAGTAAGATGATTAGTGATTCCTAGTAACTATATAATGTATCTATAGAAGCCTAACTATAACATAGGAGTTGAAAATGATCCCAAAACATTTTCATAAGCCATGAGTTACAAGGAATTTGACTTGTGGTATGATGCCATGGAAGATGAGATGAACTCGATGTCATCTAATGGAGTCTAGAATCTTGTCAATTTTCCTGATGGTATAAAAACCATTGGATGCAAATGGGTCTTCAAGATAAAGAAAGACTCATTAGGCAACATTGAAAGATATAAGATAAGACTTGTTGCTAAAGGGTTTGCTTAGAGAGAGGGAATAAATTACATGGAGACCTTTTCTCCTATATCTAAGAAGGACTCCCTTTGTGTGATTATGGCATTGGTTGCCCATTTTGATTTTGAATTACATTAGATGGATGTGAAAATGACATTCCTCAATGATGATCTATAAGAAGAGGTTTATATGAAATAACCTGAAGCCTTTTCCTCTAGTAGTGATGAGCAATTGGTATGCAAGCTTAAGAAATCCATATATGGATTGAAACAGGCCTCGTATTAATCATATTTAAAATTCCATGATTTCATCACTTCATTTGCTTTTGAAGAGAACATAATGGATCAATGTATATGCGAGAAGGTCAATGTGAGAAAAATCTATTTCCTTGTCCTATATGTGAATGATATCATTCTTGTGATCAATGGATTTCTATACAAGGTGAAGTAATTTCTCTCTAAGAACTTCGACATGAAGGATATGGGTGAGGCATCTTATGTAATTGGGATTAAGATCCATAAGGAAAAATCTAGATGTATTCTAAGAGTATCACAAGAAACCTATATCAATAAAGTTTTAGAGAGATTTTGGATGAAAGAATGTTCACTGAGTATAGCATCCATTGTGAAGGGTGATGAGTCCAATTTAAACTAGTGCTCCAATAATTATTTAGAGAAAAAATTGAGCAACATTCCATATGCTTCAGCTATTGGAAGCCTAATGTATGCTCAAGTTTGCACAAGACTTGACACTACATTTGCTGTGGGAATGTTGGGTAGATATCAGAGTAATCCATGCATTGACCATTAGAGGGCTGCAAAGAAGGTGTGAGGTACCTTCAAGGTACAAAAGATTACATGCTTATGTATAGATGAACTAACAATCTAGAGATGATTGACTACTTTGATTCAAGCTTTGTCGATTGTGTTGATTCAAGGAAATCAACATCTAGCTATGTTTTTATGCTAGTTGGAAGAGCTATGTCCTAGAGGAGTGGAAAGCAAACCTTGATTGCTACTTCCACAATGAAGGAAGAGTTTATTTTTTGTTTTGAGGCTACTTCACATGATTTATGGTTGAATATTTTTATGTTAGGCCTTAGAATTATGGATTCTATATTTAGGCCATTAAGAATGTTTCATGACAATTCAGTTGCTATCTTTATGGCTAAGAATAATAAGAGTGACAGTTGAAGTAAACATATTGACATAAAGTACTTAGCCATAAGGGAATGTGTTAAGGAAAAGAAAGTGATCATTGAGCATATAAGCATTGAATTGATGATAGCTAATACTTTGAGAAAAGAAATGCCACCAAAGTCATTTAAGGATCATGTAGTGCAGAAGGAACTTGGTTTCATAATGTAATTTGTATGTACAATTTTACAATCTTAATGAAACTCTTATTTAGTTACGATGTTATCTCATATTCAATTTGTGCATGTAGTTATTAGAGAAAATTCACATATGGCATGACCTATAATAAACATTGGGTTTATTCATAAAGTTTAGTTACCATATAAGGAATTAAGTTTAAGAGATAATACATTGTACTACATGGAAGATAATACTTACATTTAGAAAAATTATTACCATGATTCATGTATTCATCTCTTGAAATTTGGATTTGATGGATATTAATTTAAATATAGAGACCAAGTGGGAGAATGTAACTATTTATGGGAAAACCAATGATTTGTAACAGTTTTATAAAAGTGACCATTACAAGAAAATCAACAGTTTGTAATGGTTACCACAAGAGTGGCCTCATATTTGCCATTTAAACTAAAAGTTTCGTAACTAACATTTTTCTAGCCTATAAAATGTTCTTAATGGGAGAACAAAGGCACCAGAAGAAATCACAACAATGTTACAATTTTGGTCCCTAGCACAAATGCTTAGAGTTTGCATACACCATCGTTGTTGAGCATCGATGTGATAGAAGAATCAAAACACTCATAGCAACAAGTTCACACAAAGGCATCAATGGCTGGAGGTCAGTTTTAATTTATTTTCACATCTTTGATTCCTTTTGCAATTTGGTTATTATCTCATTTGGCCAATGCTTTTTGCATAATTTTTCCAACATACATAATCTCTTCACAAATTTTTGTAGTGCCATCTAGTACAATTCACACTTGCACTATTACTGTAGTCTAATCTATATCAACATAGGTTGCAAGTGCATGCTGCCAAAGGCCTATACATTTTAAAACATATTAGTGCTACATGAACATTTAAAATACATAATTCCACATCAAATCAATGTATTATGTTAGAGATATTAAAACTTATACATGTATTAATGGTGTGGATGCTATTTCTTATCCTTGGTTTCAATCATCAAAATAAAAATAAAAATACTTACAATTCAAAACCAAAACTTTTAGCCTCAAAGCAAGCCCACAATGTTTAATATAACTTATATATAGTCTATATGTATATAAAACATATAAAATAATAAACATATATATATATATATACACATACATAAAATAGATGTATAAATATATACATATTTTTACAAAAAAATATTTATTATATATATTGCATCTCATTGACTTTTCCTTTCATGTTTTCAAATTTGATTCCACATATCATATACATGTTTACATGTCTCTAAGTTTGTGAACCATAACAATATAATAAAAATATTTAAAGTATATTTCCTTGAGGTAAATTAAGATACTATTTTAACAAATATTCTATGCTTAAAATTACAAATTGAAATTGAAAATTAAGCTTTATTATGTCTAAAGACCCATATAAACTACAGATATTACATTTTCATGAAACATAAAAATAGACTATAAGTTGACTAAGCACCAATGTAGTAGTAAAAAAAATCATGCAAGTTTTTTTACTAAAACAGTAAAATGTTATCTTAAATGGGTAGTCATAGCATAAGAAAGAAACACATATAACTCATCTTCAAGGACTCTTACACAACTTACAAATGCGTTATTCTCAATGGAGTTCAATCCATCTTCCCCTTGTTCATTAAAAGGCTATTTTGTAATAAAATTCGACAAAAATAGGAACTAGCCTCCAAGTGGTTGTACGGGTTGTATGGGGCTTATTCAAAGGGAGGGCAGCACACTAACTACTAGTGATTTATTAAGGGGTAGTGAAGGAAATGGAAAAGCTACCCAAGGAGAACAAGGGAAAGAAGAAAACATTTAGCAAGAGGCTCAATTTTGGTTTTTATTATAGCTTAATAAAGCCAATGGAAACTTTATTTATCAGGGAGTATAGGAGTAATTAGACATTGATTCTAAGTTAGATTTTGAGCCACCACTATACTAAAAGTTAGAGAGTCTGATATTTGCATATAGCATTTATGGTAGGATCCCTTGACATCAACATCAAATATCAAGGAGGAAGTGGCTTCCTTGAGAAGTTGTAAAGGAAAATAAGTAATGATACAACAATAGGGAATGAGGGAATTTGGAGAGAACCTCTATAACTATGGAAAAAGGAAGGATTTTAAGAAGAAAGAAGCATTTCTCCTAGGAGGAAGACATTGAGATTCAAAAAAATCCCACATGAAAATAAACAAAGCATTTCATGGCTACTAATTGGTCTAAAAAAACAAATCTTTAAATTGAAAAGGGACTTGCAAATTGTTAAAAATTTCCACAATATGAGCCAATGTTTTTGTCAAACATCAGAAAATAGTAAGCAAAGAAGAGTACATGAAATAGCTAGTAAAGCAAAGCAAATGTAGTGAAAAAGAAAAAGCATATGTGCAATGCAACATAAAGGAAAAACATTACATAGAATAGCATCTCTAAAATAATATCGTGTGCATTGCTAAAATAAGTAAAAATGTAGTGTAGAATAAAACAAATCTAATAATAAATTTGCAACCTTAATTTAAAATAATAGTGAAATAGATTTGCTACAATGCAAAATGCTGATTGGAGACAAAATAACTAAAATAAAGAAAAAGTAGAATATCTAGGGAAAAAACTTGGAAGAGTACACAAGCAATCCTATAGGATGAAATCAAGGATCAAGAATGGCTAATGAGGAGTTTTGTTACTTTTTTCTCTCTCTAATGCATGTGCTTAATAGAGGTCTCTCAACTAGATGAAACTACTACAAAATGGAAACTCACAAGATGTAATGAAAGGGGAATTGAATCAAATTTTTGTATGCATTTGGTTTCAATGATATTCTCCATGTGTTAGGAGGACAACACGAAGGGGATACAATATATCAACAAAATGAGCAAAGGAAGATATCAAAGAAACTCTAAGGAGCTGAGAAGCACATAGAGATTTCTAATATGTTAGAAAAGAAGTTATAAAAATTGTTGCTATTTCACATAAAGCTTTCTCTTCAAATTTTCAATGGCTTTTTATTCAGAGGTATCCTCCTATTTAGAAGCCATAAATAGCACGTAAATCACAAAGAAATGATACGTTGAGACCACAAAATCTTCTAGAAGGTTCTAGATAGGAGCAATGACGTGTAGAAAAAGAAAATATTGAAAATGTAATTGATGTGAAAGGAAATGCTAATGTAAGAGATAATATTAATGTGGGATGTTAAGGAGCAAAGTGATGTTGTATGTTAAGAATAAATTGCTAAAAAAGAAAAAGCTAGAATTGATGCACGAGACTATGTTGGACATCAAAACTAAAGATTGGAGAAAGAAGCATCTCAAAATGATATTCTAGATAATGTAAGATATTATTTCTAGTAGATGTTGAACATAGAGACTAGAAACTATGTTGTTGATGATGCAAGACATCGAATCTAGAATTATTAGAGATGGCTTAAGCTAGAAAAAGCCATAGAATATACTTAGAACTTTGACTTACGTAGAAAAAAAACAAAGCAGATACAACAAACATAATGTCTGAGACTCCTGAAATAAAAGTATCTTAAGAAAAGCTACAAGACAAAATAAGTGATTTTGACATCTATCTATAATTTTGTATTTTAATTATGTTTTTCTAAGTATAAATGATGCAAGTTGATGATAACAAGGAGGAGAAAGAATTTTTTAGGGATAATGAGGAATACGGTAAAAAGGATAATGTCATCATATTAGTGATAAACTTACAAGTAGTTATGTGAGAAGGATAAGGTGAAGCCTTTTCCTTAGTCAATATATCAAGTTCTTCAAAGCATAAATCAATGAACCCAATATTAGAGATAAACTTATTACTTCATTCTATGAAATCTTTACTATTAATAGAAGTTTTAGGGGAGTAATTAACCACAACTTTATCTATAGGTTCAGTTTTGACATTTGCTAGTTCATCACTAAGTTAATAGAGTCATGAGTCATGATTTAAGTGAGAGACACTTGGAATCTATGTATCAACACCGATGGTTATCTCATGGTCTCTCAAAGAAAAATGAATTTCCTAATGTATAAAAGATGATACTACATAATGTTTAGTAACCAATGGCATTTTAATATTCCATTCACACCAAGACACTTACGTATGACCATAAAAAAATCCTCAGATCATACAAAATCGCCTACCATGAATGACAACCTAATGGAACCTATAACCTCCACTCATGTGCTATTAAAGGAAATGAGGTTTATACAAGTTTTATTAAAAGTTATCTAATCATAGAAACCAAGACATTTGATAAAATCTCATGTGATCACATTAGATCCAATGTTGTCATCAATGTGTATAAGTGGAATCATAGCATTAGATGATACTTTAAAGATGATATAGATTGGTAGCTGATAGATATCCCTAGTCTTCAAGTTAGTTTTGGTGTTTTTACCATGGAAGTTTATACTATTTGATCTATAGTGAGGAACTTGAATAAAGGATGAGATAGCCTTTGTGATAAGTGGTGGAGTAATCCAACACCCAACCATACAAGTTACAAGTGTTCACACGTAGCTTGATTGTAATTTGTAGATAGACAATGTTGATATGCTAGTAATTGAGTTGAAGTTTGAGACTATTGTCTTCCCACTTTTAGTGAAAGCTAAGTGTATGGATTAACTTGCAATGAGGCATATGATAAATGATGTTATTAAGCCCATTTTACTCTTAGTGATAAACGTAATGAAGGATAAAATTTAATCTAAGTCTAAGTAATTACAAAAATGTAAATCTACTCTAGCCTAAGGATATGAGTATTTAGTCCTAATTTTCAACAATTTTTCAAGTACATCTTCATGTTCTACAAGAATCATTGAGGTACCAGCTAACATTTGAGCATCTCTAACTCCAAAAAGATCAACTAGTGACATAATAGGAACATTAAAAAGATTCTTTGATGTGATTTGTGATCACTTCTATAGCTCCTACTACATCTTAATGCTACATAATCATGATTGTGGCTCCTTCTCTAGTCTCTAGCATCACTTGGAATAATGCAGCATTTCCAAAAATCTATTGTCACCAATCGCTTCCTCTTGATTGCAATGATATTTGGCTACTGGCAAGTTCTATTGATATGGTGGGCCTAATTGCATCTTCAATTAACTTATAGAGATTGAACCCTCTTCATGTTTCCCAATTCATAGTCTCTACAACATGCTATAGATGGCTCATTGAAGACCTATAATCTTGTGGCGACAGTGATGGTGGAAGTTGCTATTGTTGTGCTTACTATTGTTGCTATTGCTACTACTAATTAGTTGGATACTAGGTGCTAGATCTTGCTTGCTGTTGTTGAATAGTAGTTTGGATGGTTTCGGCAGAAGTTGAGCCTATTACCCCCCCAATACCTACTTGTTTTTCCACCTGATCTTTCTTTGGTGACATTGGCTTTAACATCTCATCATAGGAGGCATTTTATGCTTTCCTCAAAACATCATTAATGTCGCTTGAGATGCTTTCCTATTTGCACAATTTCCTCATAAGTCAACAAAGTGGCAGTGTAGGTTTCCTCACGTTTTTCTCTTCAAATTGCTATTAGATTTTTAGGAAGTAGAGATGGGCAATGTTGGAATTAAATTTCCCCATCAAAATTGCACTTCCTCTAGTTGTATATGTAGACATTTTATTCAATCTCTTTATAAGGAATAGGTGATAGGTGCCAATATTGAAATAAATTTTCTCTTTAGTAGTTTTCTCACTGTATTCATTGTCCTCCTTACCATAGGCTCTGTGTTGCCACAATCTTTTAGCATCAATATCAAACCTTGTTAAGATTTTTGTAACATTATCCCTTTCATTGGGTAAATTTAGAGATTTGGCTATTGCCTTAACTGATTATGGCACAGAAATTCCTTCAATTTCAAATGTGGCATCTACTTACATGTTCTTCCAAAATTGGAGTGTCTCTCTTGAGTACTAGTCTCCACTTGTTGTCAAGGTGGGCCACAAGGGAGATGACTAAAGTTTTTTCTTGATAGAATTTTGGGAAAATTCCATGAATGGAACAAAATTAAGTTCCACAATAACTGTGAACATGATTTACTACTCTTGGATGGCCTAGGGGCACTTAGATGACAATGTCATGCACTGTCCTAGTTCAAGTGCTTCAGCCTCTGCTTGGGCAAAGTGTTTGGTCATAAGTGTTTGTTGATGCATGTTGAAGGATTTTGCTTCCTAATTCACATGTTCTACCACTAGAGTTTGTTCTCTAGTGTGGCATCTCCCTTGGCCTCTTGATATTTTAACTTCCTAGTTTGAAGATCCTCCTTTTACTATTGATGCCATCTATAATCAATAGTCGTTTAAGATCATTAAAGTATTCATATTCTTTCTAAATAAGTATTTACCTTAATCATACCCCTGGTTAGATCAATTTTTGATTATGGAATTAGAGAAATTTCCAAAAAGAAACCTTTTAAATGTTATACCTTTAGATTTATGACCTCTCACTTATTATTCGTTTGGCTCATAGTACCTTAGGATTAACTGGAATGATTTATCAAGAGAATATATTGAATTATTTGGTTTGCATTTATTAATCTCATGATAATATACTTTATACTCTATCTTGCGTACCCTTAAACTATCTTCTAGAGTTAGGAAATTCTTTGAAAATTTGGCTTAGATTTTCCTTGATATCATCCCCCTCCCAATAACTAAGGTGAGAACTCTAAGATCAACTAGAATCAATAATCATGAAAATTGGAGTTGTAGGGCACAAGATATGGCATGGGAAAGTTGGTAGATAAGAGCTCAAAAGAAGAAAATCCAAAAATCCTCTTATAGCAAATGAGTGGAATGAAAAAATTTTCCAACTTCCCATGAATATATATAGGATTTTTACTACATGACATCGTTGATATGACATCAAATTAACAACATATGAGGGCATCATACATTATATCAATGACATCATCACAAAAATTTTCAATTATCATGTTTAATTTTTGGTAGAAAGAATGAGTCAAATGGAATGATAAGAAGATAGTAAGAATTCCTAGAGGGTTTTGGAGTAGATATGATGCTCCAGTTGTGCAAAATAGTTATCTAAAATTCATAAAGAAGGAATCTTAGTTTATGAAAGTTGATTAAGTGTTTTAAATGGATAAGAGATGGGTAATGAAATTTTATTATTCAAATAGATTACAAGATGTTATGGAAAGTCTATATTGAGTTGTTCAATGTTTCAAAAGGCACAAGATATGGGATTACTTTCTAGGTATAAGATACAATAGTTATACAAGTGGGTCCTCCCCAAAGCAAGATCTAGTTCTTAATGCCCTTGTATAACCATGCCTAAAAGTGTCTTTAAGCACTCAAGGAGTTGAATGCAACACATATCTATTTAGCAAAACACACATATTAGTATAACCAAGTTGGGAAAAGTACTCTATGTCATACAAAACCATAAGTTATAATTAAATATGTAGTGAGGTGAGATGGATAATAGAAAGGATTGCAGAGAATTAGGATATGGTGTATCTTACTATAGGCATAATGAAATCTAATGTTTTATTAATGATTAAAGTAATCATTAGTCTTTCTATTCAAGATTAAAATAAGTCCCAACCACATCCATTGACATTGCATTGTTTCACCTCTCAGATTCACAACCATAAGACTATCACCATCACAAGGAGTATCATCACTTAGTGTTTTTTCTAGGAGAGGAGTTTATTCATTGCACTTTTTATTTTTTGAATTTTCTGAGAAGCTGCCTACCTTTAGGTATGGGTAACATGCCTTTCTAGTGGGACCTCTAGAAATTTATTCTGTGCATAGATTTTATTTTTTAACAATGTCAACCTTACCATAGAACTACCTTCAAGCATGACTAACATGTCTTTCTAGTGACATGCTAAGGTAGCACTTATTGTACTCTTACTTCCATTTTTCATTGGCTCTACAATGATATTGTTACAACCTTAGCAACATGGTAGAACATACAACAATGATCCAAGAGATTCCACAAATCCCCTTGATGTCATATCCTTTACATTCCCACTTGGTTCCTCACTTTTCTATCCAAGCATAATCATCATAGGTTTATTCTTAGTTTTATTAAGAAAAGAATATCATTATGATCATGATAAGAACCTCTTATTACTTGGAATGGGTGGATAAATGTTGTGGTCTCACTATACAAATAATCAGTCCATTATGACTTATTAACATAGAGAAATCTTCACCTTCTTAAACTAGATCTTGCCTTATTCTTGGTGTGTCTTATTAACAATTAACAAGAAGATGTATGAGCAAAATGAAAACAAAGCATAAAAAGTTAGAAAAGATATCCAAAAATTAGTAGAATCAAAAGAATGAGAAATTATCAAAGAATTAGAAAATGTTAAAGAATAGTAAAAGTTTAAGAAATAAAAAAAGTATAAAAGAATAAATAGATATTAAAGAATATGAAAATTAGTAAGAAATGTGAAAAATTTTTAAGCAAAGAAAAAGGTATAACAAAAAGTAGAAAAAACTTTAAAAAGAACTTATTAACTCCTAAATCAAGGTAAGGCATCTCCCCCATGACTGAACTCATGGATGAGTGTTCAGAAAATAAATCCTAGATTCCCTAGATCATACACTCTAGGTTTTTCACTTACCATATTTAGTGACTTAAATTTTTGACTATGGTCCTATGTAATCTTGATAGTAATTAAATTTTAATCATCTAAGTCCTTATTTCCTCTTTGCATTGGTGTATGATTATGGTTTAGTATTCTCATCTATAAGTTCTTAGTTGAGGTCATTCTCTTAGAAGAGGAATTAATAAGTGGTTCAAATTTTTTGATGCATGTTTTGGATAATTTTAAATTCTTAGTTTGCAGCCACCAGGTATCTTCTAGTTTTGTGGCCTATGCTTTGTTGTGTCCAACACTTGTTTCTCACATTAGTTGTGGACTAGTCTACTGATCATGTTGACATTCTGAGGTGTTGGCCCGTAATTGCACCCTTCTATATCATTAGCAATGCATGGAATATTTTGTGTATGTATGGCTCCATGCTTATCTTCCTTTAAAATATTGATAGATAAGTCTTACATGGTTAACTTAACATCCACAATGCTAAGCCATGCTCTCCCCATTATGATAGGAATTTCCTTGTCATTATTCTTCATGTCAATTATCAAAATTTCTATTGGATAGGACCACCCATTAACAATGGTTACTACATCTTCTATTTATCCGAAAGGAATGGTGATAATCTATAAGCTCTAACTAGATGTTTCACTTTTTAAAGGTTGGTAGGTTCCATACTTTTTATATTTCTAGAGATGTCAAGTTTTCTCCAAAAGCTGAACCTAGTAGAGCCCTGCATGATAGATTTTAGAATACTCATATATAAATCAAAGGAACTTCTAAATCCATTCTTTTCCTAGGAAGTGCTCCTACCTTGATCCAATCTGATACTATCTTTGTGAGCATGAAAATTTTCAATTTTTGATTTTATGTTTGTGGAAGCATGATGTTGGTTGGAGGATCTATTGTAGAAGAGATTTTTCTCAATGAAGTTCTAACTCCAGCAACCTTTTTTGGACTTATCCTAAAGAAATGTTGTTTCTTTGATTTTCCATTAGTGTTGTTGGTATGATCCTCTATTTGCATATTCACCACCCTAGTTGCACTTTTCTGTTGTGGTTGAGATGGTAGTTCCCCCTGCATTACAGGAGCTGGCACATGTTGATTTGAGGAACTAGCTACATGTGGATGCATGTATGAGTTTGAATATATTTGTGGTGGTGTTAATCTATGGTATTTGGCTAGATAATATTGTGGAGCTTGAATGGTTGCATTACCTAGAGAGATTGGATGTTGGACGTAGTATCCATAAGGATCAGGGTACCAATAGGAATACTATTGATGTGGTGGAGGCATTGCCCAAGATTGGGGTTGTTGCCACTATTGGTGGTATTCCTACGATGGCTATGGGTAGGCTCCACTAGGATAGAACATGGGTTGCAAGGCTTTCCTTTAGTTACCTTAAGGGTAAGGTAACTACTTAGGCATTTGTTTCTTGATAAAGTTAGGGTTAAGTGCATATACCCCTGTTTCTTATAAATGTGCCATTATAAGACAACATCCTTTGAGATGTTTGTATTGGCATACAGTAAATTTTTCTTATCCTTGAAGCTTATTTCTGAACATTCAACTACTAAGGCCACTTTCCTTTTCATCTAACATCTCTTTTCTTCTTCTTGTCTTTTCCTTTACTAAAGGCTTTACTTAGTTCATTCCTTCACAATCTTTAAAGTTTTTGCAAACTTCTCATTAACAAAGTCCCACATCTTTTCTAGCTTAGCTACTATGTTGGTGACATATTTCTAAATGGGTAGAGTATTTTTTTGAATCACTTGGACCAAGGTCTCTTCTTCTTGTGGATCACAAACTCTTGCATCCCTTTTTTTTGGATAGATGGATCTTTGTTGTATTCTTCTACTAATTCTTTTTTCCTTAATATGTCCTCTTCCTTTTCCACTTGATTGTTTAATCTTTGTATCTGATGGGTAGACATCTTAGATAACTAGCCTTAGGCACAAACCCCAAGGGTCTCTCAAGTCTTGTTTTGAAGCCCATCAATAATTTGCCTCAATTGATTCCATTGAGAAAAACCAAGGCCTACGCACTTGTGCAACCATGAATAATATCAACCCATTACCACATCAAGGGATTCATAGGTCCCTTATTTTCATTTTTGGATCCATTTTCATAGATTATATACCTAGGAATAAGTTTTATATTTATCATTGAAAAGCTCCAGCATGGTACTCCATCTCATGATTAATTTTGGTTCAAGTGATCCATACAAGCTTTTTACTTCTTTCACAAGTATCCTTAAGAACAACTTCATTTTCTTCCAATCACTTTCTATATTTTATAGGACACAAGCATCATGGAATGATTGAAGGTACTATTGAGGATCATTATTATAATCATCCTCAAATTTGGGCATGTTATTCATGTTTAGCCACTTAATGCGGCTATCCCTGATGTACCTGGTTGGTATATAGACAACTTTCTAAATATTGATCATACTATGGGTTGTCAATAGGGGTTCATCATTGTGATTGGATTTGTGAGCTCTGTTGTAGTGGTGCCACCGTTGGTGCTCATACCTCTCTTGATCTTCTCTTTGATTCCTATGCCTTCTTGGTTCATGGTCTTCATCTTCCTCATAGAAGTATCTTAGGTGATGGTCATAACAATCATGAGTTCTTCATTCTTTCCTGTCATGGTCTCAATACCTCTATCTCCTCCTGTCAAAGTTCACTAACGATCATGAGTATGAAGATGAGGCTATGGGAGAATGATGTTGGCTTGTCTTCCCTTAAAAAATTTGGTATTTCTCCTTGTGGGATTTAGGAGAAAATATTAACCTTGAGTTCTACCTATATTTGAAGTTTGTTTCCTTCCTTACAGGTGTCTTTGCTAGGGTGGAATGTAATTGAACTTTAACAAGTTCTTCAAGTCGGATGATAGGCATTTGAGAAGGATCCTCATGATTCTTGTGGAGTTTTTCTACAATAAATGCATTACCATCAAGTTCTTCTAGGATAACTAGAGCATTAACTTTCTTCCACTTGTTATGTACATGCATAATTTCCATGGCAACATCTCTTTTCATTTGTTCCTCTCTGGGTTGGTAGGGTCTTGTCATATGTTTAGTCACATGGTACCCTTCCTGTACCTAGTTCAAATTCATTCCCCTTAAGGAATTTTGAAGCCTACTGAGTGTTTCTCATTCTAGAGGTAGGATTATGTTGCCCTATATGTCTTACCACCTCATTTATCCATCTTAATGAAAGATGAAAGTAACATCTAGATAGTAAGGATTAGTGTGAGTGCATGTGATTCTAGTTTGCATGGGCATCCCCTAGTCTTCTTCATCTCTGATTCTATCATTACCTCTTTGTAATTCTTTGGCAGGTGGTTATTTGTCTTTGAGTGAAGCCATGTTAAAATTGTGGTGCTTGTTAAGTGTGTATGTATTTAAATTTGTTAAAGGGTATGTGATTTAGCTTTTAAATTTTGGATACAATGAACTTTGTACAATCAATTACTTAGCATACATTGACTATCCCTAGCAATAGCACCAATGATGAGTGGTGGAGTAATCCAACACCCAACCATACAAGTTACGAGTGTTCATGCATAGCCTAATTGTAATCCATAGATAGACAATGTTGATATGCTAGTAATTGAGTTGAATTTCAATACTATTGTCTTCCCATTTTTAGTTAGTGAAAGCTAAGCATATGGTTTAACTCGTAGTGAGGCATATGATAAATGATGTTGTTAAGCTCATTTTACTCCTAGTGATAAACATCATAAAATATGAAATTTAATATATTTATAGAAATGTAAATTTACTCTAGCCTAAGGTAATGAGTATTAGGTCTTGATTTTTCATACACACCTTAGACTTCATGTATCCATTACTAAGCTACCATGTGTTATGTTACCGGGTGTACCAAGCAATAACACTATTGGGCTTACCAAACAATACACTTAAGTACTTGAAACTAGTTGTGCTCATTTTTCTTAATATCAGCAAGTAAAGTTAAGGTACTTTGGAAAAGTAAAACATTAAGCTAGAAAATAGGAAACATTATGCTAAGTGAAACAATAAACTAGGAGAATGCTACAATGGTGGGAAATATCTTGATCTTTATTTTCCTTCATAATTCATGTCCAAGTACAAACTTCTCAAACAAAGATTCCATTCACTATGTCGCACCACATAGGGAGCATTCACATTTCTAATCACCAAGTCTAACTTCAAGAAATAAAACTGCAAGAGTCTAGTTACTATGGGAATGGAAAGTTGTTCAATTGTGCATGCAAGTGCCATATTTATAGGGCTACATATGAAGTGATATCGAATCATTGTCACAATGTTGTAAAATCTTAAAATTTTGATTTATTACTCTGTATGAGTATATTTATTACTTGGAATCACAATTCTCATAAGAATGTTGCATAAAATAGCATGACATTCCTTAGAGGTTTTTATGAGATCATACAAGGACAAATTGGTTTTCTTGAAATACATAATAGTAGTCATTTATTACAAGATTTTATTTTCTACTATCTAAGATTATTGTCAAGTAGGTGCCACTATAATTGACTATATGGTATTCGACATATGTAAGTGGAAGGCCACTTAGAGAAGCAGATTCCTAATGTTGTTGGAAAGGAACCTCCTTTTAAGCTTTAAGAAGCTACTTAGGTGCATTAACAACTTTTTCTCTCTACTTTATTAGCTTTGACTTATTGGTATGGTGATTATGGGTAAGAATCCTTACTTGAGATGATGGAAAAGGATGAGCAAATCATTGAGGTGTAGTAGATAAAGGGATATTTTAAGGTTAGAGTAGCATGGAACATAATAAGATTAGGAAGGGTGGATTGGTTGAAGAATAGGAATAGCATGGTGTGAATATGTAAATGAACAAGGTGGAGAAAGATGTTAACCACTTGAGGTTACTTTAACATGTTATGAAGCTAAGGAAGGGCAACTTAGCTATGAAGAAGAAGTGACATAGTTTGACCAATGAATTACATAAGGCTTATCAAGCTATGATGAATGCTACTTATAACCCTTATAATCTAAATAGCGAATGATGTATGGCTCCTTTGGTGGAGAGCTATGAGTTTTGCATTTTGAGGTAAAAGCTAAAATGACATTTCTAGCTCCCAAAGGATCTTGAAAAACATCAAGTCACTACTTGTCCAAATGCATAGTAGATGGTTCATTCTCCACTACTATCTTGCCCTTATCTACGAGATACTGAATATCATCCTATAAATTAGTATGATTATCTATGTCATGACCAATAGTCTTAGAATAGTAATAATATTTTTTTGTACTTACACCTTAGACACATTAGGGTTACCTTCTTATCTCTAAGAAGGATCCATTGCTATTTGCTAAATATGATGATAACCTACTTTCACCTAACCAAAAATTTATTTTCTTTTAAGGTGTCCATTCCTAAGAATATTGCTAATGAGTAGGGAATATCTCATGTGTATTTTGATGTGTTAGTCCTTATTCCTTTAAGTCTTGCATTGCTAAATTAAGATGTAGCTAGATAGGCATTGTTTTATCCCTTTGAAAAAGAAGAATGACCTTGGGATCTTAGTTATTCCTTCTATTACTTCATAGTTTTATTAGCTTTATTATGGATTGATAGGAATTCCTATTCACCACGTTCAACAACAACTTATTTAATACATATAGTAGTTAGGAAAGCATCTTTTAGAGAATGAGTCTTAGGATAAGTCATTTTTTAAATATAGTGAATCATGGCAACTTCAAAAATGCCCTAAAAATGGCATTCCTCCAATTGATAGGGTGATTTGATTGATGTTATTGTCCATCGAGAAAGGAACTTATTAACGGATTCATTTGAAGCTTGATTAGTATCCATGAAGAACATAATGTTCATGCTTTGAAGGACATTGAACTTGAAGCATTCAATGAAAGTAGCTAGCAATTGCTCCAAAGAGGTGATAGAATCATAAAGTAAGAATTTATACCATTCTAGTACTGTTACAAAGAGAGAGTTACAAAAGCATCTTAGCATAATATAAGGATAAGGAGTAAGAAACATTTACTTGTTTTGGCATATGACCACATGATTTAAAGGATCTTTCCTTTTTTCATTATACTTTGTAAAAGTTAGCAATGAAATTCCCTTAGTCAAAATTAGCCTATGAATTATAGAGCTTTTAGGATTGTTTATAATTTAATCCAAAGAAATGGGAGAGCCTCCTTGCATAACTAATACCTTAGTTACTTTTTCTTTAGGTCTTTAAATATGGAACATAACATCATTGAGTAATGCTATCAACTATGGATCTATTCCAAGAAGGTGTTATATAGGTTATGCCACAGTGATAGGTGAAGTAGTAATAGGAGAACATATGTATGTAATTAACCCAAGTGTTGTGGAAATGAGTAGGTGTAATGAAACATGGATTATACATGACTAAGTTGGAAAGCACTAAACATGGATAGCATCAAGGTATTAGGCATTGGAATGAAGGGAATTTATGATATAGTCGATTTCATTTAAGGGATGGAATATGAGGTTCTATAAAATAAATTTGAAGATTTAAAGAATGAATGAAAATTGCTAACATTATTAGGTTGGAATAAGTAGTATAATGGAGGAATGAAGCTAACTGGAAGGCTAAGGCTATGTTGTCTCACATTGTAATAAACAAATCTAGGCAAGGAGTCAAGTAACTGTAACATTAACATTATGTATGTGGTGAGACAAAGGATTGGTTTTGCTAGGTTCTTCAATTAGTATTTCTTTGTCTTCATCAATTAGATGAATATCTGATCCTGAGGCTATGCTTCCTCTTTTTCCTCTAATAGTGATGTGAGGGCTAAAAGGTTGGTCTATGATAGCTTTCGTCCTAGCCTCTTCAATTTGCAAATGTATCTTCTCTTCATTGTTTTTTTAACTAATGATGAATTATATGACTTTCTGACCTTCCTCTTGATTCAATTCAATGGATTGATGTGGATTAGAGAGGAAAGGAGAGAGCTCATTTATCCTCTTGTATTCTATCATCAATTTAAACATGTTTGATGTAAGTAGAAAGCCTAGATCTCATTTAGCATAGGCTATCTTGTAATCCCTTTTACTTAGTCTTTTAGATAATTCTTGATTCCTTTTCAGGTTAATAATCCTTTGTATCTTGAAAAAATTAGAGTTATAATATGATGTTATTTTAGTAGACATATTTTTATTAATAATTATGACTTGACTAGGCTATATCCAAAGCTTTACTTTTACCTATAAAAAAAGTTGAAAACTTGAAACTGAAAGTTAAAGTATCTATTGAGTAAAATGTAAAAGTGATAGAAGAAATAATGTGATGTCAAAGTTTGGAAGTGATACATTAGATGAAATTTGTAGAAATTTTATTAATAAATAAATCCTAGAAATGATGTTAATTTTTATAAACCTATTCTACTTCTAGCACCAAAAAGATATTACAATTATAGTCATCATAAATTTTAGATTTAGAGTGCCCCTAATCAAAATGAGCTTAGCATCTCACGGCCATCAAGTAGTTTAAAGAATAAATCTTTATATCAAAAGAGGCTTACAAATTGTAGAAATTTCAAAAACCTAAAATAGAGTTTTTGTCAAACACAAGCTAAACTGAAGTAAAAAAGCATGTATGAAATAGCTAAAAGGAGCAAATATACATAACATAAAAGAAACAAAGAAAACACAATGTAATATAATGATGTTATGTAGAATGAGATATGTGAGTAGAATAAAGCATATGTAGCCAAAAAAGAGAACATATAGTAGAATATGAAATAGATCTAGGAAAATAAAAAATAAATTCTATTCCTAAATTAGACAAATAGCAAAATAAGATAGATTACAAATTGGTACAAATAGTAAAAGAAAGCTAAAATTTAAGAAAACATGAAGAACAAAATAATCAAGAAAGAACCTAATAGAATATAATAGTAATTCTTTAAGATGGAGTTAGGGGATCAAGAGTAGATGACAAGAAGCTGTGTTACCCTAGTTCTCTCGCTAATGCATGTACCTATTGCAAATCTTAAGCAAATAAGAACTATTGTAGGTGGAAAACTGGTAAAGGTAGGCAAAGAATTAAATCAAATCTATGTGTAGATTCAAATTCAATGAAATTCATTGTGCACTATGAGGATGATGCAACAAAGATACAAAGTGCAAGTAGGATGGACAAAGAAAATAAGAAATACTCTAATGAGCTAAAAAGAAATTAGAAATTCTAATGTGCAAGGAAGAATTTAAAGAATTATCATTAAAAGAAAGCATTCTCTTCATTTAGATATTGAGCAAGTAACTATGTCTTTATTAATAATTTCTAATTGATTGGTAACAATACCCAACTAGTTTTAACCATTTTTTATTTAGGGGTACCTTCCTATTTATAGACCATCAATACCTTATAGATCATGAATAAATAATCATTTAAGCCTACAAAATCTTCTAGAAGGTTTTGAATTGGAGAACTGACATGCATAGATACAGCAAACATTGAAAGTATAGCTAACATAAAAATTGAAACTAAATGTCAAAAGCAAAATTGATGTTGGATGTTAGAGAATAAAAATCACATTGAATGTTAAGTATAAAACTATTAAAAAGGAAAATGTCAAAATAGACATAGGTGATGGCACTAAATGTAAAAATCGAAGGCTAAGAAGCATCCTAATATGATGCTTCAGATGACATGAAATGTCATTTCTAGTAGATGTTGAAGACGATGACTAAGAATGATATTGCTGATAATGCAAGACATTGAATCTAAAGTTGCGAAAGATAGCTTAAACTATAAAAGTCATAGAGTGTACCTAAAACTCTGACTTCTACAAAAAATGCCAAAGTGAGTACAACCATTAGTATCACCTATAAATATCAATCACATACTTTATTGAATGTATCACTTAAGTCACATAATGTTCCCATTTTGAAAATTTTCGAGTTATGCATGATCTAAAAGTTTTCCTATTTTGACAATTTGTCATTTTTACATTATCTACAAGTTTTCCCATTTCAGTTGTCATTCCCATGTAATTCAATACCTTTCAAATTTCACTAGTTTTCCAACTTAGGGAAACTCCAAGCTAATAAACACAAGTTGAGCACACAAAATAGTGCAGCATTTTTTGAACTTTTGGCTTCTTGGAGTGGTGAAAATAAAGAGAGTAAAATCTCTTTGTGAATAATATAGATTTTTTCTATGTGAAATAACAAAGTAAGATCAAAAGAATGAGCACCTGCCACCATCACAACCCTCACATGCTTCTTTTCCACCTCAACATCTTCCTGTATTTTCAATGTCACTCCCACATATAGAAAACTTAGGATTATACAGTGCTTCTAAAGTTATAAATTTTAGTCATTCATGTCATTTTTTAAGCCATTCCATCACCAACAGGAACCTTGGCAAAAATAGCTCCATTTTGGCCTAGAAGCAACTCCAAATCTCATTAAATTCTTTTCCATCACCCATCCAATCTTTCAAAGGTTTTATTTTTCCCTTTTAATTTGCATTTTGCTTGAGATATAAGCTCTTTTTATCACTTTTACCCCTCTATCTCTTTGGCATTTTCTTTTCCCATATCAATTTGTGGTTTGGACCTCTCTAGAAGACAAATGCTCTACTTTTTCTTTCTTTTTATTAATCAATACAACATTTGCATCTAGGATCTTTGCCCACATTGATGTAAACTATTTATCTTATTCTTGCTTAGGCGCATTCTATACTTGGTTAATCTTTCTATCTAATCACATTATTTTCTCATCATGTTAAAATTTTAGGGTTTTTAACATTTCACAGTTTGCTAATTTTCAACATTTTATGCTTTGTCATTTTCAACATTAAAATTTCCACATCAAAACTAGAGGGTTTATTTTATACTTAGTTTTTTATACTTTACCTTTATTTCAAAATTTACAGCTCATTTTACATAGAGTTTATTTTTCAATAATCTCCACTTGATCATTTCAACATTAAAAAACCTTACTTTTTCTCATTTCCTATCATTCCTAGTTTACTTACAATAGGCTAAGTCTATATTTGATTAGAGGATTTGTGCTCTTCATTTCATAATTTTTGATTTATCAAGGATTACATCAATCTAAAGACCATTTATAGCTATGCACTAAGTGTTTCAACACTTAGTACATGGAAGTGTCCTTATAGAAATAGAAAGAACATTTCTACAAGAACATTTTTGGTGCTAGAAGTAGGACCAATAGGATTTCTAGTGTCATAAATTTAAGCATGTATCATCCTATAGGTCCTTTCTAGCACTTAGAGTTTTTCTTATTTTGAATATTTTTGCTTGGTTTTATTTCATATTCTCATTTGCACTTGATGCTTGTTTTCTTTTCTTAATGTATGCAACGAACTCTCTTTGCCACCATGATAGGGTAATAATTCAACTTCACCCAAGGCTCTCAAATTTGTAAGCTAATGGAAATGTGAAAAGCTTAGGTACTTACAACACATATGATGTAGCATGACTACAAAGTTACATATGCTAAAAGGAAGCTAAGCATCATGCAACCTAAGAACAAGTTAAGGAGGATGGTTGAATATGAGGTATTCAATGGTTTGGGGCCTTTTTTGCTTAACCTAAACCATGCTATTAAGCTCATCTAGTCTAAGCAAGCCATGCTAGCACAATATTTGCTTGCTAAGGATGAAATTCAAGCAATGGCAAGTAGCATTGAAGAACATCTCATTGTTAACCCCAATATCAATGTTAGTAGTTTGAATTGCCAATTTCATAATGGGTACAGTGAGAAAAATGGAGACATCAATGTTCATGATGACAACAAGTAAGAGCATCCTTATGCTACTCTTCCTACATATCCTTTTCATCCATCAAACACCCCCATGGATCTATTACCTACTTAGAATAACTCTTCACTATTCTTGTGGATAGGTTCCAATACAATATCACTAAGGATGGTACTTTTCAAAAGATCTTGGCCATTAAAAACACCCACAATGAGTCCATATCCAAATTCATCTCTAGATGGACATTAGTGATCATGGATCTTACACATCAATCACTTGATGACTAGCTCCTAGATAATTTTGAAGGAATTATAATTAACTATATTAGAGGGAAGTTGTTCTACCCCAAGTCTCTTAGCCTCCACAATGTAATTATCTTTACTAAAAACATTGAGGATATGGTCATTCAACATAATGATCCAACATGGATCAACTTCAAGAATAAAGCAAACAAAGTAGTAGGTAAAGACAAGTATGCCCAAAATACTAGTCAGACAATGGCTTTGGTGAATCAAACTACAATAGGCTAATCATCAAATGGTGACACCAATGATGGAAGCAACATGAGCCCCAATCTTATGTCTAATAGCGATTAGCAAAATATATTTAAAAATGGTAGGTAATCAAGGAGGCCACCGAAAGACCGGTCTAGGTACCATAAATTCCTGATGTTGTACACTCAATTATATAGCATACTATTGAAGGATGGACATATAATGCCTCAACATCTTTCTGAAGAAATGAGGGCATGATTCAAAGGGCTTAAAACCTTGACCATTGATCCTTCCCACCTTGTGGAACAAGATCCACCAGCTCCTAAGTGGTATAATCTCAAGTTTTACTACTATCATCAACGACTAAGTCATGATGCTAAGGATTGTAACATCCTTAAAGATTATGTTTTGGCATTAGTAGAAAAAGGACTAACCATGTTCAATGCATAAGCCCATTCCAATAATTAAAGCATGCATATTTATTAGGATTATTTGAATTATTAGTCAAGGAGTGTTTCAACTTTCCATGTGGAATCTAGGTGAAATACCCATAAGCCTTGTTTGTTATCCAAATGGATCCCTCCTCTTACCAGTCTACTTCATCCTCTCATTTTACCCTATTCAGACCTAAGAATCCTTTTGATCAACAAGAGTAGGTTGAGATCCTAAGCTAGTCTCTTTTAATACATCTAATCATGAAATAGCTAGGATTTTAGGATTAATACACAAGGCTATTTTTTTATCTTTACAAGGAAATTGTATTTCATGATGCAAGGGGGACACAATAGCACGTTGGTATACTAATCGAGGCCATCCTAGAATAGCATTAATTCTAGATGAATCTCTAAGAACAACGAATATAGCCTCAAACATAATTGTATTCTTTATAGAAAAAGGAAAATTTATTATTCCAAGGATTTCTACTTTAGTGACACTAAATGAAATCAAAGAAGAGTTGTACTTAGAGTACGTGACCTATTTTTTAAGGTTGAGACACTCAGTGACTATCCATGATATGACATTGGTTCCAGCTCCAATGTCCACGTGCACCAATGATAACAATACACTATCTATGTTTTGTATGATGATGTAAATCAGAAGCTAACACATGGCACCCATCATAGGAGGATTTTTAATGTTCTACTCATTGAAAACTAAATAGTCAACTTGATAATTGTTGGCAACCATTTGGGACACAACCACCAATGAGTGCCTTGTATAGGATTTAGGTGCTCGATGGTCTCTAGCAACACCAAGGCCCACATACCTCCAAATAGAATCAATAGTTAAACATGAGTATGTTTTTGTTGTTTTAGATGTTGAAATAGTTGGGTTACATATAAAATTATAATCAGTTATCATGAAAGAGAATCGACCAACTTTGTAAAATATTGTGAGTTATTGAACATTCCTATTCTATTCAATTACTTAGTCTATATGATCCTTATAATACCTACTTGTAACAAATAAAATTTTTCAAAAACCACTTGAGTATAACTCTACCAATCTACTCCTAATTTCTCCCAGAGAGAAAAAGTTCTACAAGAAAACTAGAAATAGAGAAAGATTCAATGTAAAGAGAAAGAAAAGAAAGTAAATTTGTGTAAAAATATCAAATATTTAAGCAAGGTAAATTAATACAAGGAAAACATTCATAATAAAATTATCCCTAATTCAATATCTAGGAATTGTTCAAATTTTCTAGGCTCAAACAAGCAATTTCTTAAAGACAATCCAACTATACTAGCAAAAATTGTTACATAAAACACCACGTATGAGTCTCTATTTTGGCTAGATAATAGCTATCAATGATTACATACAACAAAGCTTCCAAATATTTGAAAATTTCTAATTTAAATACCAAAGGAATATACTTTAAAAATCAAAAAGTTATTTCAGTCCTATCAAAATACCAAAGATTTTTTTAAATCCTCTAAACTATTGAATTGTCCAACTGGCTTCTCTAAAGTAGAGGCTCTCTTATAGCAACCCTAATAGTAGCCTTAAACATCACATAATAATAAATTTCTCTATTAAATTACTCTTGAAGATTCCCAACATGTGTTGTTCTATGGCAAATCTTAATAAGAGCTTACTATCATGCAAAAAAGAACTATAAAAGTGATCTAAAAAATCCCAAATTTAAATGCCAAGCATGATACTACCTAAACCATTAGCTAAGCAACTAAAACAAAATAGGAAAGAATAAACTCACAGGACTAAAACAAAGCAGTTGAAATGATATCTTTAGTAACCCATCTGATAAGCAATCTTCAAATTTCATCTTTCCAAAAATCTTTCCCATTTAATGTCCACCCTTAAAGCCCCTTTTATAGTGACTTTAGGGTAGTTACAATAATCCTAAAAAACTGATGTGGGTTACAAATATCTAAAGATTGATTTATAACCACCCTAAAATTTATAACTTCCAAAGGAAGTTATTAGAAATTTAAGTTATGGTGGCCAAGTGTATCTTTAAAAATAAATATCATAGAGATTATCATGGGAAGTTATAAAAATTTGAGAAGTATATGCCATAGTTGGTAAGTTTCCCATACATCAATAACTTCTCATGACGTAAAAATTTTCAAATGAAATAATTATTTAATCAGTGCATGACCAAGGGCTAACCACATTAGCCAGGTTAGAGAATAAAATAATATACAACTTTGAAGTAGAAAATTAATTTATCAGTAAATACTAGCTACATACTTCTCACTCCTGATAATATACCATTATCATTTTTAACTTTGTCAAAGTTTAAAATCCAATGTTTTCACTAACAAAAACTCGAATCATTCATGACAAGCATCAATCTCTAGCCATAGTTATTGGACATATATCATCACTATTGTCACTCGTGCCTTGCCTATTAATTCCATAATCATTTTGGTTTAGTTTTTTTCTATTTCCTTGATTTAAAATGTATCTATGATGTTGTTGTTGGACGAGGATAATAGTGAGGTTCCACTTCCACAATAGAGATCAGGTGATGTGTACAGAGTAGAAGTAGGTTTTTGGTTTATATTATTAGGTTTTTCACTATCAAGGACATGTGAAACCCTTAACAACACCTACTGTCTGATGCCTCCACTTGTGTGTTGATTCTCCTCATAGACCAACATCACTGTAACTCTCTAGTAGCCCATCATCACGCATGGAGCTTCCACGAAAAAATATACTAAGAAAACTGTCTTTCCTTCCACAAAAAAAGTGACTAAATGCATTTTGAATCTACTATTCTTTCCTATTACCTTTGTGCAAAGCAAGGGAACTTCAACTACAAACACAAACCACAATATCCTTTCTCTGTTTTTCTCTATTTTGATGATACTAGAGTGAGTAGGTTTAAGAGGTGCATTTTTCATTAGGTAAGAAGTTGTAGTGACTCCCATAATTATGAGCAAATCTAATGCCTTATTCTATCATATTTGGGTAATTCTGCAACATTGTCATGTTCTACACATATCTTGAAATCACAACATTCTAAGAATCCAAAATTTGGTAGGTATTTTCTTGAATTCATTGGTGGCTTCATTAGTTTCATCAGTTTTCCCATCATGATCCAGAACTCTGCATCTAATTTTTGATATATCTTTGCTTGTAGAATGAGCATCTAATGACACATCACATAACTTATTCAAATGCACATACTTCATTTTCTCTAGCCATTAACTTGGCTAATTCCATTTCCTTAACCATTTTTCATATTTCCAGTGAAAATCTGAAACCTTGGAGCTTTATAAGCCACTTTCCTCTTTTCAATCCAATTTCATTTTATGCTAAGAATTGTTTAACCGTAGGTTCGATTATCATAATATGAACTAATGAACTTTCTAGATAATATTTAAAATGTTGAAGTGCTTTAATGACTGATAATGCTTATTTTTCCAAGTCTAAATAATTTAGTTTAGAAGCTATCAACTGATACCCAAAATATCCAATTGATTCATCTTGACCTTCATTCGTCTAAGTTAAGATGACAACAATGGAATCATTGGAAGCAAAAGCATATAACCAAAAATCTTCCTTTAATTTAGGTTTTATCAAATATGGAGCCTCTTGAATGGTCCTTTTAATTTTTGCTAAACCTTTTGCCAATGCCAGTGTTTTCTCTACTTGGACATCTTTCTTTAGCATATGTATCAACAGTTTAGTAATTTCAATGAATCTAGGGATAAGTTTCTTAATGAAGTTTATCTTTTGAAAGAAAGATCTAAGAGAGTTTTTACTTGTAGGATGCTCAATATTCTGTACTGCTTGGACTTAAGAATTATCTATAACAATTCCTTCTTGATAGATCACATGACCTAGTAAACTCCTAGATTTATCTCCAAAGATACACTTCTTAGAGTTTAATGAAATACCATAGTCATGACATATGTCAAAAATTTGTTGAATATGACCAATATGATCTTACTTTCTTTTTGAATATATGGTAATATCATCCAAATAAACCATAAAAATTTTACCTATTAAACCCTTAAGGTTTAAATCCATTGCTCTTTAAAAAGTAGCTCCAGTATTTGAAAATCTAAATATCATTCTTTGGTAAGCAAAAGTTCCCAATTTGGTGATAAATGTTATCTTATATCTATCATTTTTATCCACCATGACCTGATTTAGCTTGAAAAACCATATAATAAAGAATATATTTGACACCCTGGTACTTTGATCAACATCTCATCAACTCTAGGAATTTGATACTTATCCTTCTTCGAAGCTTCATTCAAATTCTGGAAGTCTACACAAAGCCTAATATTACCATTTTTCTTTCTTACTGGAACAAGGTTAGAAAGCCTTGTCAAATATCAGATTGGATATATGATTTAGGCTTATAATAACTTCTTGATCTTGGCTTCCATAGTTGGTTCAAATGATGGATTGAATTTCCTTTATTTTTACTTAACGGTTTTACAACCTTCTATTAAAGGAATTTTGTGTCATTGCATCTAGTCTAAAAGCTTTAAGATCATCATAACACCAAGAAAAATTGTCCAAATTATTTTTTAGGAGTGATAACAAGTTTTGCTTGAAAACTGAATTCTTTTCCTTTGTAATATTTGATGTCTTTGACATCTCATTAGATCCAAGATTTACTTTTTTGAAAGCTTGATCATTGGGATTTTGTATATCCTTTCCGGTAAATAAAATTTTCATAAACTGATGTTCATAATCAATTATCCTTTTAGGAATGAAATTTACCTTAGATTTTGACATTGTCTTAGGTATGACTTGATCTTCAAATTTTTATTTGTTTCTCATGAATTTAAGTACTTAATCATCAAGTATTCTAGATCTTGAATGACTACATTAGTTGGAGAGATTGGATGTTGCTGATAGTATCCATATGGGTCTTGTTGTTAATATGGGTACTATTGTTGTGGTGGAGAGCCTCCATTGGGATTGTACATGGGTTGTAAGGCTTTCCTATAGTTACCTTGAGGATAAGATAACCATTTGGACATCTGTTTCTTGATAAATTTTAGGTTAAGTGCTTATGCCATTATTTCTTGTAAGTGTGCCATTATGAGAAAATATCCTTTGGTAAGTTGTTATTGACATATGACACATCCTTTCTCATCTTTAGAGATTTTTTCTAAACATTCAACCATTGAGGCCACTTTTCCATTTCATCTAAAGTCTCTCTTCTTCTTCTTGTCTTTGCCTTTATTGAAGGCTAACTCAATTTGTTCCTCCACAATCTTTAAGGTTGTTGCAAACTTTTCATCAATTGAATCCCACATATTCTCTACCTTGGCCACTATATCAATGATAGATTTTTTGAATTAGTAGTGTTTTCTTTTATATTTCCTCTTCCAAAATCTCATCTTCTTGTGGGCCACATACTCTTTGATCCATTTTGCTAATGGATGGATCTCTATTGTACTCTTTAGGTAACTCTCTTTTCTTTAATTTTCCTTCCTCCTTTGCCACTTGATATGTGATGGACAAACATTTCTGATCATTTTCCTTGGATGTAAACATCAAGGGTCTCTCTAGTTTTGTTTCTAAGCCCATCAATGATGTATCTCAGTTGCTCCCATTGAGAAAATCCATGGCCTAGGCACCTATGCAATAGTGAATAGTATTCGCCCATTACTGCATTAAGGGATTCATGAGTCCCTTGCTTTCATCCTTGGATCTATTTTCAAATATTTGACATCCAAGAATAAGTTTGATATTTATCATTAAAGAGTTCCAACATGGTGCTCCATCTCTTGATCGATTCTAGTTCAAGTGATGTGTACTAGCTTTCAGCTTCTTTCACAAGTGTCCCTGGAAACAACCTCAATTTTTGCTAATCACTTTCTATGTTCTATAGGGCATAGGCATCATGGAACATTTGAAGGTGGTATTGAGGATCAGTAGTATAACCACCCTCAAATCTAGGCATGTTATCATTGACAAAAACCTTCATCGAGACAACTCCATTTTGGCCTAGAATCAACTCTAAAGCACATTGAAACCTTCTCCATCATCCATCTAATCCTTTAAACATTTTGTTTTCCCCTTTTAATTTGTATTTTAACTAAGATCTGAGCTATTTTTATTACTTTTACCCCTCTATCTCTCTAATGTTTTCTTTTCTTGTATCAATATGTGGTTTGGTCCTCCATAGATGACAAACACTCTACTTTTCTTCCTTTTTATTAATCAACACAGGATCTACATTTGGGATCTTTCCCCCCATTGACATTAAATCTTGATTTTATGTTTGCTTAGGAAAATTCTACACTTAGTTAATCTTTCTCTCTTATCACATTATTTTCTCATCATGTCAAAATTTCAAGGTTTTCAACATTTCACACTTAGCTAATTTTTAATACTTTATGTTTCATAATTTTCAACATCAAAATTTCCACTTCAAAAGTAAAGGATTCATCTTATACTTAGTTTTTTTATAATTTACCTTTATTTCAACATTTACAACTTATTTTACCTAGATTTTATTTTTTAGTAATCTACACTTGATCATTTCAACATTAAAAAACCTTTTTCATCATTTCCTATCATTCCTAGTTTACATATGGTAGGCTAAGTCTATATTTGATTAAATGGTTTGTACCTCTTTATTTCATATTTATTAATTTATTGAGGATTACATCAGCTAAAGACCGTTTACAATTATGCACTAAGTGTCTCAACACTTAGCTTGCGAAAGTTTCATTGTAGAAATAAAAAGAACATTTCTACAGGAACATTTTTGGCACTAGAAGCAAGTTAATAGGATTTCAAGTACCATAAATTTAAGCACCTAACATCCTATTGGTCCTTTCTAGAACTTAGAATTTTTCTCATTTTAAATATTTTTACTTGATTTTATTTCATATTCTTATTTGCACTTGATCCTTGTTTCCTTTTCTCAATGTGTGCAAGGGACCCTCTTTTATACCATGTTAGGACAAAAATTCAACTCCACCCAAGGCTCTCAAATTCATAAGCTGATGAAAATTTGGAAAGCTCAAGTACATACGACACCCATGATATCGCATGGCTACAAATTTACATGTGCCAAAAGGGAGCTAAGAATCATGTTGCCTAAGAATGAGTTAAGGAGCATGACTAAATGTAAGGTAGTCAATGGTTTGGGGCCTGTATTGCTTAACCTAAACCATCCTTTTCATCTCATCTAGTCTAAGCAAGCCATACTAGTAGACTATTTGCATGCTAAGGATGAAATTCAAGCCATGGCAAGTGACATTAAGAAACATCCCATTGTTAACCCCAATATCAATGTTAGCAGCTAGAATTGCCAGTTTCATAATGGATAGAGAGAGAAAAATGGAGATATCAGTGTTCATGATTGCAACAAGGATGATCCTCCTTATGTTACTTCCTACATATTCCTTTCATCCATCAAACATCCCTATCACATACTGCGTGAATCTTGTAAGCTCCTCAAATCCTTTTTCAATGCTTGAACTACAAAAGATTTAAGTATCACTACCTACTTCAATTAAGCCTACTGTCATAATCCAAATAGTAACTAGTATGTCACCCACATGCATTCTTTTTCTGAATACTAATGCTATCAATCCTTCATTCCTTCTTTCAAATCCCAATTTCATGTTAAACCCTTTTCAACCAATATCACAAATGCCATAAACTCAATTAGTGCAAGTGTCACTACCATTTTTTCCACTTATGTAGCATGTTCCCTAGTATAGTGCACCTCAAATTTCTATGTCAACCATTATACTACCACAATCATATTTGTCCTTGCACAACTTCATTTTGGATAATCATACAATTCCATCAATTCCTATTGTTCAACCTAAATTAATGTTGTTAATGCAAGACACACATCTAGGCTTTAGATGAATGAAGACAAAATGTGAAAATCCATAGCATTACATGAGGGTAGTCTTCTAGTCTCCATTACAAATCTTTTCATTGATCCCATTAGTCCTTTGATTCTTCCTGCTCAAGTTCCCAATAAAGTCTCATTCCCAATCTTTACTAAGTATAATGGGAAAGTTGATCATATGTATTATGTTCTTAGTTTTTGCAATGAATGCATGTTGCTTTTCAATTATCCCCACACCATATTCATAAGCTTTTTCAACTCCTTAACTAATAAGGCACTTGATTAGTATATATCTCTCTCTCATGGATCTATCACCTACTTAGAACAACTCTTCACTACCCTTATGGAGAGGTTCAAGTACAATATTACTAAGGATGACACTTTTCAAAAACTCTTGGCCATTAAAAAGGCCCATAATGAGTCCATCTCCAAGTTCATCTCTAGGTGAACCTCAATGGCCATGGATTGTACACATTAATTACTTGATTACCAGCTACTAGACAATTTTGAAGGAGTTGTAAATGACTATATTAAAGGGATGTTATTCTATCCTAGGCCTCTTAGCCTCCATAATGTAATCATCTCTATGAAACATATTGAGGAGATGATCATTTAACACAAGGATCCAACATGGATCAACTTTAAGAACAAAGCAAACAAAGTAGAAGGTAAATACAAACATGTCCAAAATACTAGTCAAATAATTGCTTTGGTGAACCAAACTATAGTAGGTTCATCATCAAATGGTGGAGGCAATGATGGAATCAAGAACATGAGCCCCAACTTGATGTCTAATAGTGATGGAAAAAATATATTTAATAATGGTAAGTAATCAAGGAGGCCACTGAAAGATCAGTTCAAGTGCCATAAATTCCTGATGCTATACACTCAAATATATAGGATACTACTTAAGGATGGACACATACTGCCTAAGCATGTTTCAAAAGAAATGATGACATGATTCAAAAGGCTTCAAACCTTAGCCATTGATCCTTCCAAACATGTGGAAGTGGATCCACTAGTTCCTAAGTGATATAATCAAAACAAGTTTTGCTACTATCATGAAGGACTAGGTCATGATGCTAAAGATTATAACATCCTTAAATATTATGATCAGGCATTGGTAGAAAAAGGAGTAACCATGTTCAATGCATAAGCCCATCCTAGTAATCAAAGCATGCAAATTTATGTGAATCCTTTGAATTGTCATTCAAGAGTATTTTAGCCTTCCATGTGGAATCTATGTGAAATCATCCATGAGCCTCCTTTGTAATACAAATGAATCCCTCTTATTACTAGTCTACCTCATCCTCTCATTTTACCTTGTTAAGGCCTAAGAAGCCTTTTTACCAACAAGAGTAGGTTGATATTCTAAGCTAGTCTCTTTTAATACATCTAATCATGAAATAGCTGTTATTTCAAGATCAATACACAAGGCTATTTCATTATCATTACAAGAGAAGTTTATTTCTTGATGCAAGGATGATGCAATAGCATGCTAGTACACTAACCAAGGCCAACATAGAATATCATTAATTCTATATGAATCTCTAATAACAATGAATATATCTTTAGACACATTTGTATGCTATATAGAAAAAGGTAAATTTATTATTCCTAGGTTTTCTACTTTTGTGTCACTAAATGAAACCAAAGAAGATTTGTACTTAGAGTACATGACCTATTTTTCAAGGTTGAGACACTCAATGACTGTCCATGATATGACATTAATTTTGGCTTCATCATTCACATGTACCAATGATGGCAAAACATTGTCTATGATTCATATGATAATGTAAATAAGAAGCTATCACATGGCACCCATTGTAGGATGAGTTTTGATGTTCTCCTCCTTGAAGATCAAGTAGTTAACTGCAAAATGTGGAGGATTGAGCACTAATGAAATCACATAAACATGAGGATGATTTTTTGATGGCACTATGATAGATAATAGCACCTCCTCCAATGCTAAATTATGTTCATTTGAAGGTCAAAGAGTAAAATATATTTCACTTTTGACTTCATGGCAACAACAATTTGGGATACATCATTATTTTCACAAGTTGGGTCTTTGGAATTTGGTGTAGGAGGAATAACATTGGATGTGTTTGGTGAAGTTGAGATGACCATAGAAGCAAAAGGATTTACATTTGATGCATCTTAGAATGAAACTTTCTTTTTGTTTAGCTTGTTTACTAGTTCCTTTTATTTTCCCTTATCATCAAGTACTATCCCATTTTGATCCCTTATGAGGATTTTGACAAGTGAAGTAATTGTAGGAAGCAGGGAAGGCTCATGTGACTTAGGTGAAGAGAAAGGATGATATGGTGAACACATAGCATAGGATAAGAAAGGAGGATAATGAATAGGGTAAGTACACTTAGGAACTCTATTCCTTGGGGGAGAATGAGGATAAGAGAAAGTAGGCTGATGATAAAACCATTTTTTATTTGAATGCGATATCATATTTACAATATCATATCAATGATATCACAACTATGATATCATAGCTCATGCTACATCATCATTAATATGATGTCTTGAGAGTTGTGTGGCCCTATAAATATTAACACATGGGTGCATAAGAAATAACAATTTCATTCCACCCTTAGCAAAATTCTTACAGTTTCATTTCATAGTTTTAGCAATAATGTGAATGCTCACAATGTGGTGTTAAGTAGTTGATTGGAATATTTATTCAAGTAAATTGTACTCAAGCACAGTTTATGACTAACAATAAAGATTAAGACTATTTTACATCATTGCAAAATTCCTTTAGTTCCTTTGTTCTTTATTTACTTAGCATAATTTTCCTATTTTCTTAGTTTAAGCACTTACATTCCAAATTACTTTACTTTCATGTCCATTAGTTAATCAGAATGGATACAACTAGTTTCAAGCATTAAGTATGATTATTTGGTAACCCAATAGTGGTTTCACTTGATTCACTTAGTAGTGATTCCACTTGGTAATCCCAGTGACAATCACATTAGCCCAAGACATGACTAGAAAACCAAGAACAGGTACTCCTTTCTCTATGATAGAATAGATTTACATTTCTACATTACTTAGACTTAGACTTTAATTCCATTTTCAATCATGTTTATCACTAAGAGTAATCTAGGCCTTACAGCATCATCTATCATATGCCTCACTATGATTTAAGCCATACATTCAAATTTTATTAACTTAAAGTGAGAAGATAATAATTGTAAACTTAATATTAAATCCTAGCATAACTACATTGTCCATCCATGAATTTTTATCTAGTCATGAGTGAACACTTGTAACTTGTATGGTAGAGTGTTGGGATATACCACCACTTATCATTGGTGTTGTTATTGGGGATGTGTCAATGTGTGCTAAGTAGTTGATTTTATAATGTTTCTTGTATTAAGAACCACAAAGTTATCCTTTATATTTTTAATCAATTTTAATAAACACACACACCACTAAAGCATCAAACACACAATACGGCTTGAACACTTAAAGAGAAGTCATCATTTACCAAAGAAGTCATGACAAAACACATAATGAAGAAGACTAGAGTGCATTGATGCAAACAAAAATTACATATGTTCCTGCTAATCCATACTATCCTAATTTCACTTTCATTCTTCACTAAGAAGAATAACTCTAATGGAGAGACTTGTAGGGCAACATAGTTCTACCACTAGAATGTTTCATTCCATTGATGTTTCAAGTAGCCCTCATGAATTCAAACCTAAGTCATGAATAAGAGAGCTACCGAGTCACAGAGAACATGACCAAGCCATACCAGCCAACAAAGTCTCAAGCAAGAAGAGATGTCATCATGGAAGCATAGCATGAATGTGACAAAGGAAATAAGGTACCTCATATAGTTATCCTAGAAGAAATAAAAGTTGCTTCAGTCTAAGCTAAAAGGTTTTATCAAACTCATGGATCTCACTCCCACACATCCATAATACATATTGAAGATATTGTTAACATAAAGTTAAAGTCAACTCTAGCAGAAGACCTTGGAAGAAATATAAGAGAATTCATACATAGACAGAGCTTAAGGCCCAGAGCTTTTGTAGAACCAAAAGAAAAATAATCATGAAGTCATAGAAGAAGAACCAACTGACACTATTCTCTAACAACCTCATCTTCTTCCTCATGTTCATCTATGGAGGTTGATAGGAAGTAGCGTAGATCAAGAGACCATGACAAAGAAAGATGAAGAGATTATGAAAAAAAGGAGTTCAAAAGAAGGTATCCTAGTAATAAAGAGAAGGATTATGAATGATGAAGAAATAGAAACAGGTACGAGAATAGAGAGCATTATGAGCATTAGGGGGATCACCACTACAATAGAGCTTACGAACCTAACAACTATGAATAATCCCTACTAGCCACTAAAAGTATGATCAATATCAGAGAAGTTGTATATATTCCCACTAGGCATGTGAGGAACAATCACATCAAGTGGCTAGATATGAACAATATTCTTAAATTTGAAGCAGGACATAACACAGATCCACAACATCACCTTCAAGCATTCCATGATGCTTGTGCCCTCCAAAACATTGAAAGTGATTAGTAGAAATTAAAGTTATTTCCTAGAACACTCATCAAGAAGGCAGAGAGTTGGTAAAGCTCATTAGAACTAGTATCTATTAGAATATGAAGCACCATGCTTGAGCTCTTTAACAACAAATATCAAACTTACTTAAGAGTGTATAACCTTAGAAAGAAAATCCAAGGATGGAAGTAAGGAAGACATGAATCCCTTGATGTAGCAATGGGCAAATATTATTCTCTTTAATGAGCAGTGAGGTGCCCCTATGTCCAACCATACAAATCACAAGCATTCATGCATAATCCAATCGAATTCTATGGATGGGACTAGTTGTACATCTAAATTTTTATGCCTTGATTGTAATTCACTATCTTCCCACTTGGACTAGTGGTAGCTTTGTCATGTATGGTTTAGTCCAAAGTGAGGTATATGATGTTGTCTAATCCTATGCTGCTTCTAATGATAATAAAGAGGTAATTAATTGAGCTAATGAATAGTGGGAAGTAAAATCTAAAATAGCCTATGTGCGATGAGTAGCTACTCTTAATCATTCATGCACACCTTTGACTTCATGAGACTACCTCTAGGATTGCTAAGTGTATGTCCCTAGGCTTACCAAACAATACACTATCAAGATACCAAGTAATTATACTTAAACACTAGTGATTAACTTGTACTCATTCTACTTAATGAAAATAATAATAATTAGCAATAAATGGAAACATTAACTATGGAAAATAGGAAACAATTAACAATTAAAAGCAATAATAATCTAAGTGGATGCTACAATGATGGGTGTAATATTGATCTTTATTTCTAGTCATGTAATGTGTCCAAGTATGTCACACTGGAAAAAAGGTATTGTACAATTACAAACATCACATTGCGAGCATGCATGGGGAATAATAGAACTTGAATTCAAAAATCTAAAAAAACCTATCAAAAACTGAGAACTAAAACTATGTCCCAGTCATGCACCCAAGTGTTGTATTTATAGGCTAGCATAAAAGAGTTGATATTGGGTATTTGACATCATTTCTTGGGACCAGATATCATGTATCGAATATCAAAGCCTTGATATTAGATATTTGATATTGGGGATGACATAAACATGACTCATCATACCCCCACAACTTAATGAAAATTTGCCCTCAAATTTTAAAAAAATGAGGAATAAGTTCTTTACAAAATATTAGGAAGGTATGGAATTATTGAATAACTCAAATAAATAAAAAAATGGCCTTATACATGCCATAGTGGTGCTTAACAAAAATTGGACACAAAATTATAAGATACAACTTAAGGAAACTCATGTGGTTCTTAGAGGTAGTGGCTCTTCCATCGGGTGCTTCCCCTTCTCACCAAGCTTGTGAAATTTGTAGCAATCAAGTAATGCTTTCAACTTCTCCTCTTCCATCCTTGGGTCATGAATCATCTAGGCTACTAAACTAATGTATGTTAGCATCGATACATCCCAAGGGCATGGTAGTTGTGGAAACATTTTGTTGACATTCACGTACAAGGCTACAAACTACCATTGTTCTTCCTCAAAGGTCATAGCTTTTTCTCTCAATTCTTGATAATCTATTAATCTCCTAGCTAGATCTAAAGTTACATCCCTCTATCCATGGTAGTTGGCTTTAACCACCTTCAATTTTGAGTTTTCCACATGGAGCTTTAGTAAAGCATATTTTCTAGCTACAAACTCTTTTTCATACAATGCATGCGTGGTTGCTACCTACTTCTCTAGCTCACTTCTAGGTCAGCCTACTATTAACATGGCAAGGTTGGCATGTCTGAGGTTAGCTAATGCCATGTACTCGTTCAAATCCTCAATCTACAAGTCTTTGTTTTTCACTTCTACCTAATGGACCAAAGCATAGCTATCCAAGATGGATTGCTAGTCAAGATTTTGTGTTAACATGGCTCTAACGTTGGCTTTAGCCATCTAGATTTCCTTTTTATTTATTTTCTTATACATGCCTACTTGGTCATGGAAGTATTCCTTTAACTTTTCATGTTTCTTGGCCTCATTTTTCCATGCACTAATTTTAATTGCTGACTTCTATCAAATGGCATGGACCTCCTCTATTGTGAGGGTTCTATTTTCCCTAGCCAATTTATTGATGTCATAGTTGACCCTCATCAATTGTTCTTGCAAATGGTGGACACTTTCCTCTAAAATATTCTTTTGCTTATTTTCTTTTTATGTAGCAGTTAATGCCTTTTTATGGATGTAGGGCTGTGTTTGACTATAGAGGCATTCTAGTCTGCCTTTTCCTTCTCTTGCTTTATAGCTTTATTCTCCTTAATCAACTTGGCTAGCAACTCCATCCTAAATTGTTCAAGCTGATTAAGTTCAATAAATTACGTAGGGTCCCCTTGTTCAATTATTAGGGTAGATAACTCTTATTATAACTTGTTCACTTTATTTTCTACATGCTCCATCATGATCAATTTTTCCTTAGTGGTTATGAGGTCTAACTATGCTACAATGACATCACTAGGGATGTCAAACAAAGTAGTCATCACTTGCCCTATCTGCAGTAGTCAATCCAACACATCCTCATGTGCTACAAGAGTCATCGAAGTTCCAAGCAGCATTTGTGCATCTCTGATCCCTATCAAATCAACTGGAGGCACAACAAGCACATTGAATAATTCTTTAATGTGATTAATTATTACTTTTGCTATGCCTACTACATCTTGATGCTACATTACCATGATTGTGGCACCTTCTTCTATCTTGAGCATCACCTGGAAGGATGTGGAATTTCCAAAGATTTTCTTGGACCACTAGGATTCTCCTCCTGGTTATAGTAAGCTCGGCTCTCTTGTTGAATCAGCTAAAATGGTGGGTTGTACCTCATCTAGAACTCTAAAAATATTAGACTCATATCTACTTCCCTAACTAACAGCCTCAACAATTTTCTGTAGATGGCTCATTAAGGATCTATAATTTTGTAGTAGTGGCGATGGTAGAGCTTATGTTTTAGGGTGATGTGTGGGCTCATGTTGTACTTCTATTTCTAGTTCTTCTTCCTTCACTGGTTCTTATTCTTCACCAAGGTCTTTCCTTGGTGTTGCAGGTTTGAGCAATTCTATCAAGAAAGCATTCTAAGCCTTCCTAGGAACATCATTTGTGTACCCCCAAGATTCCAATGCACTTGCATAGCCTTCTGATTAGGCAAGAGAATGGTAGTATTTTCTTCCCACCTTTTTCTCCTTGAATTGCCTTTGAATTTCTATGAAGTATAATTGAGGAAGGTTGACCATGTATTTTCCCATTAAGATAGCACTTCCCATGGTTGCATATGTTGAGATCCTATTAGTCCTTTGGTTGAGAAGAGATTATATGTGCCAATCTTAAAGTATGTTCTTTCTTCTAGAGTTAATTCATTATATGTTTTATCCTCCTTGCCATGTGTCCATTTTAGCCATAGCTTCCTGATGTTGAGATCAAACCTAGTGGATAGATGGGCTACCTTAGCCCCTTCGTTTGGCAAATTAAGAGGTGCTACAATTTCCTTCATGGAGAATAAAACATTGACTCCAAAAATGTTGATAGTGGTGCCTTCATCATTGTTGTACTAGAATTGTTGGGTCTTGCTAAGGTACTAGTCACCATTGTTAGAAAGAATGGGCCACAAGGGTGATGCGTGAATTTGTGTTCGAACTACCTCTAGAGAAAACTCCATAAACTACCCAAATTTCATCTCCATAATGACCATGGTCAACATAGACTTTTCCTAGATGGCTACAAGGCAATCAGGGGGCAATGTAAGATGTTGTCCCTACATGGGAGCTAGTGGTTATATGGCCTCTCCTTGGATCGATTGTCTAGTAACAAGAGCCTCTTAATAGATGTTGAAAAATTGGGCTTCCTGCTCTTCATCCTCTACTAGCTCACCCTACTATACCCTACCACCTTGTGGGCATTTGGACACTCTTTGTGAAGCTTCTCCCCATCCTCCTCTTTTTAGGACCATCTACAATCAAGCAAACTTCAAGTGTCACTAAGGTACTAATATTTACCATTAACGAATGTATACCATACTCATGACCTTAATTTCATTAAGTTCTTTAATTTATATGATTGCAGAGTTAGAAAAAGTTTTAGGAAAGATCTCCAAAAATTGTTTATCTTCTTTTACAACCCTTCATAATTAGTTTCGTTTTCCTTATGTGTGGCTTATTATAATGGTTATGGTTCCTTGGGTGGAAAAATTTAGGTTTTTGGCATTACCACAATTGATTTTGCATTATATCACTTATGGTTTTTAACATTCTTACCCTTATAATACCCTTTGGGCAATAGCAAAGCATCCCCCTACAAGTAACTAAAACACTCTGTGTTCAAATAGGTCCAAATGACATGGAAATCAGTGCAGGAAAGAGCCAAATATCACAAGTGGGAAGTGGTTGAGTAGAGCTTTGAGTTACGAGGGAAAATTTGAAAAACTGCCTTAGCTGCAAATGATGAGAATGAATTTTGGGCTTCATAGGGATCATATATATAGGTTTTGTGTGATCCAATATTAGGTATCCGACATCGTGTCTGAACTATTATCGAGTAGTAAATATTAGGGTCCATGAATATGCATTGAATCATGGTATTGAGCATGAAAAATGAAGCTCTAGGATTGGTTGGAAGGTTGTAGGTTAGGTTGATAGTTCTAGGGTAAGTGAAAAATCAATTTTAGGTACCAGAAGTGTCAAAGGTAAAGTTGTCAACATTAAAAACTTTGGTAGATGCAAGAAAAAGGATGCTAAATGGAGGTTGTGGGATGAATCAATTACATGATAAGGGAAACTATGAAATTTAACAATTAGGTACTTAGAAGGTTAAGAATGATATGGTTGTGTTAAACAAGTACAAGTCACAAAAGTTACGCAAGTGGATCCTTCCCAAAGCAGGCTCCAGCCTATGATGCCCTTGTGGAACCACATCTAAAAATGTCTGTAGGCACTAAAGGGGTTGAATGCAATGCATACTTATGCAAGAAAACACACATGCCAAAACCACCAATTTGAGATAATAACTCTATGTTACACAAAACCATAAGTTAGGATCAAATGGATAGCAAGGTGAGATGGATTGTTGAAAGGATTACAGAAATTGGGACGTGAGGTGTCTTACCCATGGCATAATGAATCCTTGTGTGTTATTAATGGTTAAATAACCATGAGCCCTTCTTTCCAAGATTCAAACCAAGTCCAAACCACATTTCAATAACATCGCATTATTTCATCCTACAGCTGACACCTATAAGACTATCATAATTACAAGGAGTAACATCATTTGGCATTTTATCCAAGGGAAGAGTTTATTTAGAGCACTTCTTCTCTCCCTCTTTCTCTTTTATTTTATTTTATTTTGTTTTATTTTTTATTTTGAGTTTTGAGAACCCACCAACCTTCAAGCATGGATACATGTCTTACTTCCATTTTTTTTATACCTACAAGGATATAATTACAACCTTAGCAACATGATAGAACATACAGAAGTGTCCAAAGAGAATCCACAAATCCCCTTGATGTCACACCCTTCACATTCCCCCTTGGTTCTTCACTCTTCAGTCCAAACACAATGATTATGAGTTTGTTATGAGTCTCATGGTAAAAAAGAATGTCATTAGAACCACAACAAGAACCTGTTATTAATGGAATGAGTGGATGGATGACATGGTCTGACTGTCTAAATAATCAATTCCTTATGACTTAGCAACATAGAGAAAACCTCACCTCAATGGACAACATGATTGTTTTATTCACAAGTGAGATTACTAACAAGAAAATGAAAATAAAAAATAGAAAAATTTGAAAGGAACAGGAAAATTTATATCAAGAAATAAGAAAATGACAAAAATTTGTAAAAAAAAAGGATGGAAAACACTTATGAATCCTAAAGATTAGAATGAGGGGTGACCCCCATGACTAAACATTTGGTCATGACAAGGATTAATAAGCGAATAGATAGGATCCATGCATGTATAAAACATTGGTACCTACTCATTCCCTAGCCACTGGGTGTCTATTGGTGTTGCAATGGCTGGGTAGAAAAATTGTTGGTCACACACTTGATTAGTAAATGTATGGTAGGTTAGGGTATGAGGTGTGTTAATGTTACAGATGTCTAGCCCACGAGTGCACCCCTAATCAAGATACGATATGCATGGATTTGTTAGTCTCCCCACACTATTAGATTCATTATTTGGGTTTGGAAATGGAGGAATGATGGATGATGGTCCTTGTGTAAGATCAGATGATGGTGATTGTGAAAAGGTAGGCATTGCACTAGATTAGCATTGTGTTGATTCAGATGATGTGATAGGTCCATGGATGATTTGCTTTAGTTTATGGCCTTTCCTAAAGAATGGATGTTTTCAATGGTACAGTTGAGACCTCTCAGTATCATCATGTCTATGCACATTTGCAACACAAGTGACATTCATTTGTTGATATTGTGGTGTTGAACCTTCATGTGTCCTTGGTGGTGGCATGTGATGAGGTGGAGTATGAGAATATCAAGGGTAGAATGCATGGAAAGAGGCATGAGGTGGTGATCCACCAAGGGATGTCATGGGTTTATGGTACTCTAGAGTGATAGTGATGATTTGAATTAGAAGATGTAGAACTAGTTGGAGAAATAGGGTGTTGAACATAATATCCATGCAATTTCAGCTGATCGGAAGGATAGGATAGATTTGGTGGTGACCCTCCCCATGACTGTGGTTGTTTCCACTATAATTAATGATAATGTTGAGGCTAGTAATAAGTCTCTCTAGGATATTACAATTGGTTTTGGGACTATCTATAATTATTGTGTGGGAAAGAAAATCTCCTAGGCACATGCTTTTGCACAAACTTTGGATTTAAGCCACTTGCCCAATACTCCTGTAGATGCAATAAGACTAGGAAATGGCCCTTCATATGGTAATATATGTAGATGTCACATCCATTATCTTCATCTGTGTTTGAGTCTAGCCTCACTTTCTTTAGCCACTTTTCCTATTTGCCAAAAAGTGTTCCTAGCTATTTCTCGGTTCTGTATCCTTTATTTATTATGATCACTTGGCATGTTTTGCATGATTCTCTCCTTGACCATCTCAATGAGAGTTGTAATTTTTTCATATATCCATTTGGACATCATATTTAACTTTACTTCCAGTTTATCAATAAACTTCTACATCAGAAAGGTTTGTTCTGGAATCACCTAATCAAGAGCTACCTCTTTCTTTGTACCATAGATATGGACCTCCTTCTTTTGAAGAGTTGGGTCCTAGTGATTTTTCTCAACATTCTCCCATTTACATAGCTCTCCTTATTCTTTTGCCACATGCTCGATTAGCTCTCAGATCTAATGGATTTGTATCTCATATAATTGACATGGGGCATACATCCCAAGGGTCTATTTTGTTTCATTATGAAGCTCATATATGATGTGGAAAATTTGCATGTCCTCAAAGAAACCATGGCCTAGACATCTATTCAATAGGTAATAATATCTATCTAAGGCCATGTCCAAGGGTTCATGTTATTCTTGTCTCCATCCTTGGATCTGTCTCCTTAGGTTGGACACCCTCACATAGGTTTGGTATTTCTCGTTGAAGAGTTCCAGCATTGTAGACCATTGTTGGATTAAATTTGGTTTTAACGATCTATACCACAATTTGTCTCTATCAATTAGTATACTAGGAAAGAACTTAAGTGTTTTCCATCCACTTTAAACACTGTAATAGAGACAAGCATCATGGAAATCCTATAAATGATGTTGTGGATCTTTATCATAGCCTCCTACAAACTTAGGGATATTATTCATATCAAGCCTAGTTAGGCGACTCTCTTTGCAATGCTTGTGAGATAACTTAACTACTCTGTGATGTGCATTAGGCCCATAGTGGCCAACAAGAATTCATCGTCATCAAAGAGGTTGTGAGGGAAATTCCTATTTGGTTGATGGTGATGATTTTGCCTATGTTCATGTTGATGACCATGAGTGTTCTTGCAGGTTCAATTTTTATTTCTATTCCAACCCTATAGTGGAGCTTTATTTCCATACCTACATTCATCATTGTTAGAACTGGACATTGAAGGGGATGAGAGAGATGAGGAACTAGAAGGATTTCCATGGCTTCTATAGTGTTCCCTAAGGTCACTTGATTTATCCTTTCTAGATTTTGAGGAGGTCCTAGGCCTTAAGGCATTCCCTTGTCCAAGGCTTATTTCATCTCCTCTAGGATTGTTTGTCTTAGGTTAATGTAGTCCTTAACTATAATTAGGATGGTCATGAACATATGAAATCCATGCATAAGGTTGATCACTCTAGTTTTCTTCACTATATATCTCATTAGTTCTCCAAGGAATGTTTTCATTATATAATACATTATTGCTACCTTGTGAAAGAGACATTGTTTTTGGTTTATGTTGTGTGTGATTTAATATTTTTTGAAAGATATGTCATTAATACCTTTATAGAAATTGTGTATGATATAACTAATCTAGATAACTAGTACCATCCCTAGCAATGATTCCAATGATGAGTGACAAGGTACCCTTATGCCCAACCATACAAATCACAAGCGTTCATGCATGACCTAGGCAAATTTCGTGGATGGGACTAGTTGTGCATCTAAATTATTATGACTTGATCGCAGTTCTTTGTCTTCCCACTTGGACTAGTGGTAGCTTTGTCACATATGATTTAGTCTAAAGTGAGGTATATGATGTTATCTAATCCTATGTTGCTCCTAATGACAATAAAGAGGTAATTAATTGAGCTAATGAATAGTGGAAATTAAAATCTAAACTAGCCTATGTGCAATGAGTATCCACTCTTAATCATTCATGCATGCCTTGGATTTCATGAGACTACCTCTAGGATTGCCAAGCATATGTCCCTAGGCTTACCAAATAATACAGTACTAGGTTACCAAGTAATTACACTTAAACACTTGTGATTATGACATACTCATTTTGCTTAATGAAAAGAATAGTAAATAGCAATAAATGAAAACATTAACTAAGGAAAACAAGAAACAATTAATAATTAAAAGAAATAATAATCTAAGTGGATGTTGCAATTATGGAAGTAATCTTGATCTTTACTTCTAGTCATGTAACATGTCCAATTATGCCACACTCAAACAAAGGTATCATACGATTACAAACATCACACTACAAGCATGCATAGGGAACAACAAAACTTGAATTTAGAAATCTAAGAAAAACTATCAAAAACTAAGAACTAAAACTATGTCCCAACTATGCACCCAAATGTTGTATTTATAGGCTAGCATGGAAGAGATGATATTGGGTATCTGACATCATTTCTTGGGATCCAATATCACGTATCCAATATCAAAGCCTTGATATCAAATATTCAATATCAGGGTTGACATAAACATGACTCATCACTCTTCTACATAGATGTATAGGCCATGGATTCTCATAGAGAAAATAATTAGACACATCATTGATGGGTTAAGGTACAAAACCAAAGAAACCCTTGGGGTCTATGCCCAAGGAAGATTATTAGAGATGACCGCCCATTGGATCCAAAGGTTAACAAACCAAGTGGCAAAAGAGGAAGGAGAGTTAAAGAAGAGAAAATCAGCTGAAGAATATAATTGAGATTCATCAATCAGAAAATGAGATGTTCAAATGTGCAACAAGAAGGAATAAGAAACCTTGAAAGATGTAATTCAAAAGAAAACTCTACTAATCTAAAAATCAATCAATGATATAGCAACAAACATAGAAAAGATGTGGGACTTGGTGAATGAGAATTTTGCTATAGCTCTTAAGATGGTAGAAGAAAGGATTGAACGAGCATTCAATAAAGGCAAAGATAAGAAGAAGAAAAGAGATCATGGACAAGAAGTTTATAAAAAAAAAGGAAAAGTTACTACAGTAAAGAAGTGTGATGACTCTAGTTTAGAAGAAGTGGAAGGATGCAAGGTGTGCCAATATGAACATCCTAAGGGATGTTACCTTGTTATGGTCCACTTCCAAGAGTTTGAGACATACGCACTCAATCCAAGATTTCTTAAAAAGAAAATGCCCAAATGATTACCTTATCCTTAGGGTAACCTAAGACAACCCTCTCAACCAGCTTACTACCCAAGCGGAGCCTACCCTCAACTATGGGAGCAATATCAGTAATAGTGGCAATAGCCACAAGCATGGGTAATTCCACTGCTAAGGCAACAATATCCATATAGGCAACCAAATCCTTCTGGATATTATGTACAGTGTTAAATATCTCCAAGGAATGCTTCAATTCAAACTTCTTCTCATTATTATCTACCCAAGTATTACCAACCCATCACTCCAAGGATGGATCCTAATCTCTATGCACATCAACTAGCAGCTAGTCCATCAAACCAACCTTCCAATTATTTACTACTAGTACCACCACTAGTCACGGAAGGGGAACTACCATCACAAACACAATAGAATAATGTAAAATTGGTAGTAAAGATGTAGGAGGAGGTGATAACAAATGAACCTTGATCCAAGAAACATACATTCTT
>MNCI01020554.1:39038-81623 GCA_015680685.1 Gnetum montanum | reverse complement strand
AGGGCTGCAAATGTACCACCTTGCAGGCATAGACTCCTGTGATCTGATTTATGACAAGCATCGAATCGCCCCTAATCGCCAGGTGTCGAACATCAAGTTCGCTGGCAATTAGTAACCCCCTGAGGAGCCCCTCGTACTCTGCCATATTGTTCGTACAAGGGAAGGTCAAGCGATAAGCATGAAGAAGCACATCCTCAGGTGATAGTGTAATAATGGTGGCGGTGCTGCCACCTTTCGCGGTTGAGGCTCTGTCGAAATGCAACGTCGCCTCGGGGCCTGTCAAGACAGGGCTTAAACTATGTACATGTTCATCAGGGAATTCTAGTTCTATAGTCACCTAATTGTTAATTGGTGACGTTACTAACTGGTCAGCTATCGCTTGGCCTTTCGTAGAACATTGGCCAATATAATGTAGATCGAATTCTGCCATGATAGTCTTCCAGCGAGCGATTTTCCTACTCTCGTATAGGTTGTGCGTAATGCCCCTAAGAATGTTGTTTTTACAANGCTGCTAACGCTACGTCCGAAGTCGCGAGGTAAATGTAAAATGGTAAGTCCCTTTGTGGTGGGAAAACCGTCGGCAAATGTTGCAGTTCTTGTTTTAAGCTGTCAAACGCACATTGGCAATCATCGGTCCATTCGAAATTAACCCCCTTTTTCAGCAAGTGCTGCATAAGGTGTAGCTTGTCGGTTAATCTCGAGATGAATCAACGTATGAACTGTAAGCGTCCCTGTAACCCGCGTAATTGCTTGAGGTCTGTAGGAGGCGTTAACTCGACAATGGCTTTGACCTTATCAAGTGTACTGACCTAAATCATCGGTCAGGCAGCCACAGCTGACCCTACCTTCGCTTGAGGGCAAGCTGGAAAAGGGAACGAAGGCAGAGTGCCTTGGATGGTTTGCACGCAAATCAACCAAGGACTTCCCTGAGCGTAAGCTACGGCCAGCGCTAGGGTTATCGTAAACAGAATGTAAATGGAATGTAAACAATGATACGAAATGTAAATAAAGCGTGTAGGATTATGAATGAAGTATGAACAAAGTTATATTTGTAAAGCATAAACAGAACTAAATAATGTAAATGGGAGGCAATAATGAAACTGTATTATATTATTTTAGAAAAATGTGCACCGGTCAAAGCGTAGTTGCATAAGTGTGAATGGAAAGTCAAACGCCTAGCCCCGGAAGGATATGATGTGACGATGTGAGAAGAACTTGAAAACCAAAAATCGGATGTGCCGAGTGCCCAAGGATTGCAAGTTCTATCCTCCTTCGGAATCGCCAATTTCTCCAATCTTTGCCTCTTCCAATCTTCTTCTCCTTCTTGCTGCTTTTGCTTTGCTTCTCTTGCTTCCTTGTTCCTCTCCCCCCAATTTGTGTGAATTAGTAGGGTATTTATAGGTTTGGGCTAGGGTTTTGGCTAGGGTTTGCTTTGGCCAGGTTCAATGTATCTATGCTGGAAAGTTGTACATGAGTTGGATGTGTGTTGGCAATTTGCCTTCCTTGACCAGGTTCAATGTATTTTACAACTTATGGGTCATTCCAGCCCATAAAATACAAATAAATTAAGAAATACAAGCTCTTAATTAATAAAAATTTAAAGAAAATTTAAAAAAGAGAATCTGGAAAGATTAGCTTTGGCTCCAACATCTTTTGCCACCATCGAAAAAGTATTCAATCTAAATTGCAGAAGCTAATTCAGCTCATCGTTCTTGGACGAAATCAATCACCCCGTGTCCTCGGACAAACCCTTCAGAATTGGAACAAATTCCACGTCTGAGAGAAAGTCGTACTTTTCCTTGGAATCTCTGATATTTTTGGCGGTAGATATTCACAGCCTCCGCATGCGCCAGCATGAGATTATAGCCGAAGACGTAAACATTGGAAGAGTTTCCAACTGTGCAGTTGGGCTTTGTTTCTGAAAAGGAAGAATACAAATTCTGGTTGCAGTGTCTGAATTGCGGCAGAGGTGGAACAAAAACGCAGCGGACAGAAACAGCGACGCAGCAGGCAACGCGGCCAGCAGCGGGGCAAGCAGAGGGGTGGCAGGCACAGCAGCGGGAGCAGCTGCTTTCTGTGCAGGAGGCACGTGGTAGTCGGTGGAGGACAACGATGGCAGGCAGGAAACAACGGCAGCAGAGAGAACAGCAGCGGCGGCAGCAGAAGATAGCGGGAGCAGAAATGGCATGAAACAGCAGCACAGCGGCAGATAACACAAAGCAAGGTGGCAGCGGCAACACAAAGCAAGGGCTCCAACAGAAACTGCAGTGCGGACGAGCAGCAGCGCGACAAACAAAAAATAATCAGCGGCAGGCGCAGAAGAGGGGCGGCGACAACGGGAGACAGCGACGCGGCGAGCACAAGAGGAGTGGCGACGCTACAAGCGCAGGAGGAACAACGCAGAGGGAGTACAGACGGCGACGGCACAGCAGGAGAAGAGATAACCACGTGGCGGGGTAGAAGACGGTGATGCAGCAGCGGCGAGACGTCGACATGGTAGGCAGCGCAGGAGTCAGCGGGAGCACAGAGGCAGCATGGTTGCAGGTAGTACGAGAGTCAGCGGGGGACCAGGCAGTGACGCGGCAGCGTAGGAGTGAGCAGCGATGCAGCAGACAGAAGGGAGCAGCAACGCGGCGCGGCAGCACAGGAGTTAGCAATGGTAGAAACCGTAGGAGTGGTAGCACAGCAAAAGGCGGAGGAATCAGCCGGAGCACAGAGGAACAGTGACGCGGCAACCATGTGCACAGCAACGTGGTAGTCGACGGACGACGCTAAGTGGCGGTGCGGCAGAGACAAAACAGCGCCAGCAGAGAGAAAAGTAGCGGTAGCAGAGAGAAAAGCAACAGCGCTTTCAAAGTTATGGATGCTTTGGCATTTTCAGTTCCTGTAAAATTTGTGCTTTGCTGGTTATGTGATGATTGCCAGAAGAACCAAATGCATTGGTTGGTAGTGCCTGGTTTTGATAAGGTTGTCCAGTGCCAGAAGAATTACTGTTAAGATGTTATTTTTCCTGAACCACTCGACCATGATTTCCTAGCATAATCTCCTTCTGTTTGGCAAGAGTATCAAATAAAAATTCTTGTTCTGGAGGTGAAGCTTCCCTACAGACGTGCTGTCACTGAACAGGCCCTCACCGGTCATATTCTTTGATGGTCATTGTATACCATGACCAAGATCTTCATTTTTAAAACTTAGAAACATTCAAAGTGTTAAACTGGAATTAGTGGTGTTTCATCAGGGTCAACTCGTATGCTGGTTTCTGACATCACAAACCCCAGAATGCGTCCAGTTTTGACTCTGAATACGCACTTCTTTGGGTTAAGCCAGAGCTCGTATTTGGAGCATCTTTTAAAGACTAATTCCAGGTCTTCTGAATGATCCTCAGACTTTAAAGACTTCACAGCTATATCGTCTACATAATCATTCAGTCTCCCTAAGAGGTAATCGCTAAAGATGTATGTCATAGCTCGTTGATACGTTGCTCCGGCGTTCTTTAGACCAAAAGGCATCATGGTATAACAGAAAGTACCCCAAGGTGTCATGAACGTTGTTGTCAATTGATGTTCTGGGTTGATGCGGATCTGATTATAGCTCGAAAAGCCATCCATGAAGGACAGAAGCGCATGCCCAGCTTTTGTATCAACTAGTTGATCGATACTCGGAAGCGAGAAGTTATCTTTGATTGTATCCTTGTTTAAATCCCGGAAGTCTATGCAGATGCGTATGCTTCCGGTCTTCTTTGGGACGACTACAATGTTAGATACCCAATCCAAGTAATCAACTGCACAGATGAAACCAACCTGATACAATTTGGTGATTTCATCACGCACGGCTAGCGCGATCTCTGGCTTAATTTTCCGTACCTTTTGCCTAACTGCTTTAATCTGCAGGTCTAAGATAATGTTATGGTGGATTAGCCTGGGATCCAGTCCAGGCATATCCTCGTATGACCATGCAAAGACGGTAATGTTGTCTTGCAGGACCTGCTTTATGGAATCATGTGGTTTCTGGTCTAATAAAGAACTGATTTTAAGCTTTTTGGCTTTACCCCTATGTGTAACAATAGAGACCTCATTGAGGGGGTCTTCGGTTATGTCCCCAGCCTCCAGGTCTAGCGTGCGCGTCGACTGTTCTGGCCATTCTGGGGACGTCTCTAACGCGGCTATGGTTACGTCTTCTAAAGGGGGGTTAATGTCTACTAGCGTGGAGTTAAATTGTCTAACTACCTTCCCGTATGGGCCCATCAAAGTTAAAGGTGCTGAAAATGTTGCATCCATTTGCCGTCTGTCCTGCAAAATCGTAAAGTGTGTAAATGATTAGGAGAAAGATGACGTAGTGTTGTCAAACGTGGAAAGTGAATTCAAGTTCGAAATTGTAAACAGGCTGTAATCAATGCTACCCGATTATGAGGCGATAAGATGTGATAGTTTAACATCATTTTGGATAGTGGAGCATGCGATATCAGCCGCATTAATATCTTGATTTTCGGGTTCCGTTTTAGGAAAGTCCTGCTGAAATCAGATATCAAGTCGGTGATCCTCGCATATAAGTAAGTAGTTTTGGATGAGAACGGGTTGTTGGCTGTTGTGAATTCGAATTTGTAACTGTTTCTGAGCGAGAGAAGAAAGAGTAGAGGATTAGAGCATGTGGTTTTGCGAAGATTTGCAAGTGCTAAACGGTGAAAAATTCTGAAGCTGTTACAATGGCACCAAAAACCAAAAGGAAGAATGCAAAATTGGCCAAAATCGATGAGGTGCAAGAAAATCTGGAGCGCATTTCGCAGGCGGTGGTCGATGTTCGTGACCCTACGCCTTTGAACCGGTAGGTCATTCCTTACATGCTTATGTTTGTTTTAATGTCTATTTTTCATAGTATCTTTTGCGTGAATGTGGATTGCAAATTATGGACCTCGGATTAATGTAAGGGTTTGATGGGGTTGTGTCGACCGCCGTTGTTAGGGACAAACCTTGCATTGTTGGAAGGGTTTGGGCGATTCGGCCTGGATAATTAGGCGTAGTTTGTAGGTTTCCTATATTAACGATACAAATGTAAATCTAGGCGTTGATTTATGTTTCGAGTTTTCTGTACAGCATTACACTAAAGCCTGTTCTGATTGTCTTGGATATTGTCGGGGTTTTGTGTTGTATAAACCCTATCGTTCCTAATGTCCCTCCCCGGCAAACACGGTTGCAAGGGAAGGCCATATGGTTTCGACGGGGTGTGCTGGAGTTTCTGCAGTTCTTACTGCGCAACTACAGCATCATTGTGTGGTCTAATTTGTCCGGCGATATCGCCGGTGCCATTTTAGAGCACCTGCTGGTGGGTTCTGCACAAGGGATTCTGGCCTTCTTGACAGACGGGGCCATCAATACGGGTCATCCCGAGGACCGAGAACTTAGCGCCCAAGGCTTCAGATGCTTAAACTGGATCTAGGAAATGGCCCAGTTTAGTTGTTATCATGCATATAACATGTTGTTCATGGCTCGCCATGTCTCGACCTATTTCCAGAACCCACAAGGCACAGTGTACTACGCAGGCAGGTAAGCAAATTTTGTTAATTGTATTTTTTTTGTTATATGTCTATTATCGATGTGAAGTATAAGATAAGCCTATGTGGAAAATGTAAAATAAGCCTATGTGGTATGGTACAGGTTTTTTATTCATGACAACAGGCTAGTTGGAAATGGAGATGCGTTATCATGGGCCGAAATGGCAATAATGGCATTTACTTCAACTAGCAACGTGCGCGCTGGTGTTTTAGGGCAAACTGGCTTCGACATGCGTGAGTACTCCACCTGCTATGCTAAGGCCTTTGAGAATTGCCAGACACTCGGGTGGCTGCACGATGACTGGACCTTAGACAAACCCCTTACCGTTGAGGACATGCAGAGGAACCTTCAGTCATTTCCCTTGCCATTTGGACCTGGTAAGGCTGTTGTATGGTTGATTATTGCGTAGTATAGTTGTAAATTATGAGCGTTGCATAATAATGTTTTAGTTTGACTTGTGTTTTACGCTGTTCAGTCAGGGAATCCCAGGAGATTACCTTTACGATTTTCGGTCGCGAGGCGAGCACCATCCTCTTCCGCTACGGGGACATCAAAGACGCACAACGCTGGCTCGGCCACTCGGCTGCCCCAGTTGCGGTGACCACCAAGATCCGAGCAGCGGGGCTAATGCATCTATTTTTAGCTGCAAATCCTGATGTCCCTGCCAGTGAAATGCTGACCCTGGTCAACTCCTTCAATGAAAAGGCAGAGCATTTTTGCATGCGTGTACATCAGGTACGTGTAAGCTTTAACATTGATGCTCAGCTCTTCGCAGACCTATTTGGCGTCCCCTCGGATGGCCTTCCCGTAAGTGAGAAGGTGAAGAGGAGCCTCGACTTCCAGTAGTGGCTAGAGGAGTGGGTAAGGGTCCCGAAGGAGCCTAAAGGGTTTCCTTGCGAAAGATTCCAAATGGGCGTTGCCAAGACAATTTATCCCCTTTTCCGGGCCAAGACCTTCCCCAAAACTCTCTCGCAAGGGAAGTTCTTTTCTATAGAATAGACCTGTATTATGCGAGAGGTTCTGGAAGAGGGGACCCAGTTCAATTGGGCAAGCTATTTTGCTAAGGGGCTATGCAACGAGATGATCAAGCTTCGCAAGAAGCTTGAGTCTCATTTTAATGTGCATTACGCCTTCTTCATAGCTTGCCTTCGGTGATTTGCTGAGTTTCTGGTCGTCCACAGAAATGGGGTCTGGGTGCAGCAAGACCGAGATCAGCTGTCCAAAGCCTGGATTACCCATATCCTTAGCACTACCCGTGGGCAGGATCCGCCGGAAGGGATTGGGGAGTCACTGTCTATAACAACCAAGGGGTTGGCGACGTCTCGGCTGCGAGGCGTCAACAGTGTAGGCGGGATAATGCCTACTTACATTGGCGATGCCTCACAAGGGAAACATCTGGTGGAGGAAATCGTGGAACCTGCAGCTCGGAGTAAAAGGCTTCATATAACCGAGGCTTCTGCCGAGCCTGGGAGTGGCGCAGGCCGAACTGTGGTGATCAAAGTTCAGCGGAGTAAGCCTCCGCCTGGTAAGTGTGAAGAAACTGCATTACGCAATGTTCATTTAGATGGTTTGGAATGATATACTAAGGTATCGTGATATGACCAGTGAAAATTGCAGAGGAGCTGACCCCTGAGACGGGGGCAGTAGTACTAATTCGTGGGGAAGGGGCCTCAGTTTTGGAGGAAGATGCCCCAGCTGTTAGTGAGAGCCATGCACAGAACCTGGTGCATGAGGAGGCCCCAGCCACTGGAACCAGCGACGCACAGACTCAAGTGCGTGAAGAGGAAAAGGAGGCAGAAAATGTTGGTGAAGTTGCCACTGTCACCAGTAGAGGTAATGAGTGTGTTAGCAAGTTTGCAGGATTCTGTTAATAGATGAAGTTTCTAACTGGATTACGCTACAGGAGAAGAGGATGTATCCACGTTTGTCGCTGTGAGCAGAGCGTGGAGAGACTTCCCTGAAAAATTTACCTTCATGGAAGGCATTGTCAGTGACATGATCGAGCGCCTAGAGTGCGTCGAACCTAGAGCTGGTATGTTATGGTTGTAGTAAGGTTGTGATATTACATAGTGATAATGTGTCACCAATATTGATGATTGTTTCTGTTAGGAGCTCACCTCCAATGGGATCCCACGGAGCCCATTGATTTGGACACAGTGGAGCCTCCATCTGATGGGGCAACCGTGCCACGCCACATTTATGAGGAAATGCGTAAATGTGCGTTACGCTTGACACGCTCCTTATGGGAGAGTAAAGGCGTCAATGAGAGCCTCTGGAAATGGCTGCAGAGAGCAGAACAGAGGGTTGAGTCTCTGACCAAAGAGGTTGGAGACCTAAGATCACGGTGCGACTTCCTACAGGCGCGGGCGATGGGGGATGAAGATTGGCGTACCGCTGTTGTCGACTACTCCCGTTATTGGACCACCATCAAAAATAGCATACAGACCAATCGGGCGTTGGTAGAGCAGTGGATGCAGATAGAGCTCTACCGTGATTCTGCCTTCAAGGCTCGATCTCTGGAAGTTTTCCTGGACATCATCGGAGCTTTCGAAGCCTTCCAGAAGTTTGAAAAGCAGGTGACTGTAAGTGTGTCTCCGGAAAGGGAGATGACTCTCCCTGGGGGCCAGAGAATAGTCCCTACATTCTTCCTTGATTCGCCTCGCTGGACTAGCGTGGAGAAAGGGAAAGTGAAGGCTGGAGCTGCCTTGGGAGAGGATGTGTGGCCAAATCTAACGGAGGAAGAGATTACGAAGCGCCTGTGGGCTGGCCTGGACAAGCTTCCCTTTGCTGCAGAAGCAGGGCCATCGCAAGTGAGTTTCTGCATGACTAAATCTAAATTCTCTGATTATTTTGTCAAGGCTTGCCTTGCTAATATGCTTTCTTCTTTTGTATCTAGATGCCATAAGAGGATAGAGAAGACGAGCCAGCTGAAGAGTCAGCAGAGGAAGCAGTAGATGCAGAGGAAGAAGCAGAAGCAGAGGAAGAGGAAGAACGTAGCGATGAAGAGCGTCCTCCCGTGGAGCCGGTGCCAGAACGAGGACCTCATGAAGAGGAAATTCTTCGTGAAAGAATAATTCCCAGAAACGACGGCCCACTGGAGGACGATCCATTAGGGCTGGATCTAGACTTAAGAGATACTGGTGATAATGGCAGTAGAGGAAATGCGTAATTGTGGGTTACGCATAATCTTATTGATGTGGAGTGAAGTACTGTTTTATGAATGACTGAAAAGACGTGTTATAAGACCTGGTGGATGTTTTAAATGTCAATTATTTTGTCTTTTTTGACTTTTATGCTTTTATCTACACAACGTGAACGTAATTATTAAGGATTTCGCCTAAGCTATAATGATAGAATGTAATGGCTAGTTTAAGGCCATCGTGGGCCGTCATGTGATTCTGTGTAAACTAGCAACTAGTTTAAGGCCATTGCGGGCCGTGACTAGTTTAAGGTCATTGCGGGCCCACTGCGTGATATAGAAAGCGTAAACAGTATTAATACACAATCCTATGTAACTAGTTTAAGGCCGTTGCGGGCCATGGCGTAATACATGTAAATGATAATGGTATACAATTCTGTGTAACTAGTTTAAGGCTGTTGCAGGCCATGGGGTAACAGCGTAAACTAGCGACTAGTTTAAGGCCATTGCGGGCCGCGGCCAGTTTAAGGCCATTGCGGGCCACGGCTAGTTTAAGGCCATTGCGGGCCGTCTGCGTGATATAGAAAGCGTAAATAGTAGGAGTATAGTAAATCGAATAGCATAAGAAATGACAAGCGTAAACTCCGAAAGCAAATGTAGAGTGAAAATGTATGAAACAAAAGAAATGGCTAAGTACAAGGCACGATAACTTGCCAAAACATGATAACGTACGCAAAGACCATCGTTCAACCATTAATACGTAATTTTCTGTTAATAGCCTTTACGTTGAGCATTACGTAAGGGCGAGGGGACTTATGGTTTGACTCCTCTACGCTGCCATCCGGAAATGGCAGGTCGACCCAAGCTAGACCGTCATCATTGCTGTTGTTCTGTTGAGGGATTTGGAGATGGGTCTGATCATCAGTCATTTCTATCTCCGAACCCCGTTCTTCTTCAATGTTATTGACGGTAGTGGGGGTGGTTTCGTCACCGCGTATCACAACCTCCCCTCCGACATAGTGCAGGTGTATCTCTTGGTGTATTGGTGAAGAAACCGCTCTCAGCTGGGCTAACCACGACCTCCCTAAGATCAGGTTGAACCCTGGCATCTCCTCGATGATTAAGAAAGTGGTCTTTGTTGGGAACTGATCCCCCACCACAAACTCAATACGCACCGTCCCCTTGACTTGAACCCGTGCCCCGTTGAACGATTTTACACAAGCTGTCGTCGTGGGAGTGATCTGGTCGACCAGACCCAGCTTATCCACAATGGAACAGGGTATGACGTTGGTAGCTGCGCCATCGTCTACGTGCACTCTCCGGATCCGGTATTGACCGACCCAGATGGTGATGAACATAGGTTCAGTTGTCACTTGACCTTTCTCCAGATCGTCTTTAATAGACTCATCATGGAAGGTCAGCGAGGTAGGCCTGGGTTGCTCAGCTTCAAAAGAAAACATGACAGCATGTATCGCTTCCTCTTCCGCTGCTAAGCTGCCATCCACTGATATGGACATCAGCATGCGTACCATAGCCTCACGGTGTTCCCGAGATGTCATAAGCAGGTCGTAAAGGCTCAACGTTGTGTTCTTTTGCTTGAGAGCCTGTTTGACTTGCATAAATGCGTCGAGGAGGTCCTTCTCTCGGTTAGGTTATTTATCCCCTTTGTCCTCTTCCATTCGGCCCAGGAGACAAATCTCCTGAGGTGGAACGATGTTAGTCGGGGGGTTGTTCTTTTTCTTGCCAAGAGAAGGCGGTTGCGTTTCTGCACCTTTATCCTGCCTCTGAGGCAGAGATGAAGGCGCAGAAGCCAGGGGCCTAGGCTTAGGGAAGCCGAGCGTAAAATGGTCTTTCGTTGCATTAACTGATGTATCCTCTCCCTTTCGTTTGGGAGGTGATGGTTGACCCTTTTGGTTGGAGGTCTGCCCCTGCGTGAGAGGAGTAGCCTATGGTTTTGGCACCCTGATAATGAAGGGCACCCTAGGCGTGGGCGCGGACGAGGCCGCGGCTTGACTGTCACTGCGTGACTGAGGGTGTATCCGAGAAGGTGCCCGTATGATGAACGGCGGCCTCGAGACCCCACTAGCTGCCGATGAAATGGTTGGTCCCCTTTGTGAGCTGGCAGGCACACACAAAACAAAAGGTTGTTTTGGCGGTTCCCTCCTCTCACTATCCATACTCACCACAGTGATTGTATAAGGATCATCGTTTACGTTTAACGAGTCCTTATATACGTGCAATGTTTGGTTTTCTGGATGCGTCGGGTTACTGTTGTCTAACTTGAGTAAACCATCATCCAGCATACGTTGAATGTCGTCTTTCAACGCCCAGCAGTAATCCATATCGTGACCACATAGCTGGTGGTAGTCACAGAAACGGTCTAGCCTGAAAGATCTTGGAACTGGTGGTTCGTTAGGTAAGGCTAAAGAAGGATTCTTCAGCAGTTCACAATGACATCTGTGATGCTTCAGAGCTTCCTCGGACACCTTCTTCGGTTGAATGTGTCTTGCCCCTAACAGTTGTTTCAATAGTTCGAAATGTTTTACAGGCAAGGCCGTGTATTTTGAACGATCCTTAAGCTCAAAGTTTGGCTTTGGCTGGGGGGGCCCTTCAGGGGCAGTTGTGTCTTGGCTGGTGCTAGCACCAGCCATGGTCTCAAGAGGCGTCGTGGGTACCTTCTTGTTCTTAGTCTTTGTATCCTCATTCATCGCAGCTACTGTCGTTGTCGCTGCTTTACCTTTGTCTTTGTTATTGTTGTGTGCGTTCCTGTAGGCGACATACGCCGGGTCTTTGCTGGCCTCCTCAGCATCTTGGATGCTTCTAACTTAAGCGAAGGCCTGGTGTAGGGAGTTGGGGGAAAGATAATACAGCTTTGACTTAATAAAGTTATTGACTTCTCCTTTGAATATAGCCAGGAGATGTGAGTCCGCGATCGGCTCATGGATCTCATTCAAAGTAGCATTCCATCACTGTATGAACTTTTGGACGGGCTCAAGTGGGTCTTGTTTCACCCCCATGAGCTGATCCAATGTGACTTCCGGTTTCAAGTTGTATTTGAAGCAGGTCACAAATTGGGTCAGCAGCTCTTCCAAGGTTGAGATGGAAGAGCGTGGGAGGGCTCGGTACCAATCCAAAGCTTTCCCTGTTAGAGACATTGCAAAGACTCGGATGATCGTGTGTGGCCACTCTTGCAACAACAAGGACTCGGACCTAAATGTGACCAAGTGAGCATTGGGATCTCCCTCCCCATTGTATTTGCTAAAATGAGGTAGGGACATCCCTGGCGGCAATGACAGCATAGGGACCGTTGGACTAATCGGATCATCCTGGTAAAAGTCCACGATCTAAATGGTATCAGAACCGGCGGCTTTGAGGCGTCGAACCTCCTCGGTGAGAGTCTATATAAGCTGGAAGGCCTAGTCCAAACCTGTTGAGGAAGGTGTCTGTGCAGAAGGCATAGGAGGTTGGATTGGGAGGGCAGTGCCAGGGAATGGAAACGAAGGAAGAGGTTGGCTGGCAGCTTGTGGGGCACGGATCCCTACAGGCAGAGGAGCCTGTGAAGACCACCATCCACTGGTTTGCGCAGAGGGGTTAGCTTCCGCCTGCTACGCGAGGTAAGGATGAGGATACTGCGGGACCACCGGTCGAACATCCGTTGCGGGTGCAACTAAGGGTTGCATGCCATACACCACAGACTGGGTATGTTGCGCCGCCGGGTTGGCCCACTGACTTGCGGCAGGCTGTTGGACGTAAGTTTGTGGCTGAATGGCTACGGTAATCTGTTGAGTTGGAGGGGGCGGAAGCAACAAGGTCTGCGCCGGGCGCATTGTGGATATATTGTGAGGTTGTATCTGAGGGATGAAATGGGGTGCGGTGGTCACCGGGACCACCACTGGGATTCTAAGTACCCGCGGTGACGAAACCGCCCCCACGTTATTATGAGGTATTTGTACTTGCAGCCCAAACGGCTGCGCGATGGCCTACGGAAGGATAGGGATGTGCATCTGCGTGGTCATGGCTGGGTTAAGAGAGGCAGCCTCTCCATTGAGCGGGAATGACGAATTAACGTAAGTATGGGGGCTCAAAGTGTGGAATGAGTGTTCGAACTGGGCCACAAACTCATCATCTTCTTCCTCCCCATCCTGGGGTTCCACCATAGCCTGTGTAGCCTGACTCTTGACCATGACCAACTGTGTGATAAGTTCATGTTGATGTTCGGTCAAGGGAATAATTTCGTAAGCTGTTGGTTTGAAATCATGGCCCCCTCGGTGGATCACCTCAAAGTTTCGTTTCGCTTCGACTTCGGCCCAGCTGAGAGCTAGCTTCGCCTGGATCTTAACATAGATAAAGTTGTATTCTTCAGGGGTTATGACTGTGAAGACGGGCTCTTTTCCCTGAAGTCTCAATGACCGGCGCGATGGTCCTTGAGATCCTGTTGCGCCAGGAGCTGGTCTAGTGACCACAATAGGGTTCACAGATGTGGCACCCAAATCAGCAGGGACCATGGTGGCTGTGGTCGTGTAAAGGGAATCCATTGATCAATGAGATTGACGGTGACTGATAATGGGATCTAAAAGATGGCTGGCAATAAGATCACAAATAGGCTTTCTACCCTGTAGGATTCCAAAGGAATCGTTGTTGAGACCGATCTACACCACACGACTTATCGTAAGCTTCCCTGGAGGTATTACATTTACGATTTTGGGTATAGATCACTAACACGGCTACCCAAAAAAGGTGGATCAGAGGTTCAAGCCCTCCTTCTAGCGCCAGAAAACTGTAACGACGGAAAATGCCGGCAGCTGGAAAATACCAAACACAATCCCGTGTACACAGTTTTCACCACGGATCCGTGCGAGGGCTATGCTGGAAAAACGAATCCGCGGTGCCCTAAACGGTCTTGTCGATCAGACAGGGACTTACTAATCAGTAAAACGATGGGGATTATGAAATATTCCACGAATCGATTTGATTCGAGGAATCGCAAAATGAAGGGAAAACGACATAGATGAATTGTAATGATAATAATGCTAAACACGATAAGAAGAAGCTAACACAAGAGAAACGCGTGGTTCCAAGATCCACGCTTTGACTTGAGAATGTATATTTTGTATATCACGTTACAATGGGGAGACCCCGATTACTTGATGTACAGCATGCACAAAACAACAAGAAAACTGTCCAAACAGAAGTCCGATCTACCTCATGGGCCAAAGCTGGGATGCAAGGAAGGTCAAGCTCTGATGTCTATCGATCAACTGTTTCTGACCAATAGAGTCTGCGAACCGTGCGAGATGGTCTCACAATCTTCAATCTGCTTCTTTCGCCTTAGGTAGTTCCTGTTTAGGACTGCCAATGATTGTTGATGGAGAAATTTGTGTCTCCCCCAAAAGAACAATTACTTATTGTTGCCGATGCTGAAGCGAACTGTGCTCTGTTTCTACTGGAAGGTGATGTTGTCAACAATTGCCAAAGTGCTGCTCTCTCTATCTCTGCTCAAGGTGATAAGTGCTCCTGTGCTCAGAAAAATCCCTTGCCTTTTTGATTTGCCAACCAAAAACTGTATCTTCAACTAGGGTATTTATAGGCTGCGACGTCCTGCAGAAAAGGCGCAACCCTGATGACGTGTACCCCAGACGCTTTGGGTACTATTGACCTGTCCTTTTATGTCAAACCTTGTGACTATGCACAATACGCTCGTTTGCGTATTATGCGTGTGAAGAACAGATGCGCGTCGGGCATGTTTCAACTGTCTTTAGGTTATATTACGCTCATTCGCATTGCATTGCATGCAAGAGCGTAACATAATGTGGAAGATAACTGATTCAAGTTGTTTTACGCTCGTTTACGCAGCCGTGCGTAATGAAGCGTAAACAATGTTTAGCTTGGTGATGCAATACGCTGCGATACGCTTCGTTGCGTATGATGAACATTCTGCATGCCAAGAGAAAAGGGTTGATCTGTTGCACTTCCTTAGACTTTGCCTTTGACTGTTTTGGAGCTCATTACGCTGCCGTGCGTAACAGAGCATAAACCTAGCCTTGAACAAAAGCCTTAACAAAAGATACGAGAAGTCACATGTTACACTGCTCAAGCCTCTCCACATGCCGAAGTAAATAGCCTTCTGATGCCGGATTATGTTTGAACAAAATCACGCTAAGCGCTATTACGCTGTGTTGCGTGATATAGCGTAAACAGAGAAAGCATAGAAAGATTAGGAATCTGCACAGGAAGTCGAAGACTTGATGCTACGCGCCTCTTGATCTTGCTCTGTCTTATTCTCCCTTCTGGAATTCCGACATGCGCCCTCGCCTAAATTGCGAATCTTTGCCTGAGGCTGACTCGCAATTTTCACGGTGTTTCAAGATATGTGTGTTAGGAAATAAATTAGGACATTAGATAATTACTTAGATTAATTCTTGATCTATTACCTTTTTCCATGCTTAGGATAATTAAATATAAATATAAAATTAATATAAATCATGTCCCTTGGTTCTACTTAACCATACACTTGAGCTTACATAAGTGTACCTAGGAAGATAATGATCGCACCCTTAAGTCACTATGTTTATTATTAACATTTAGAGAGCTAAAGTCCATGGAATTTGACTAGATCACTAGTGAATTCTTGTGATTCGTATGGTTGGATGTAGGGTCTACTCACTACTCATCAATTGTACAACAAAAATAATTGCTAAATTCCTTCAATAGCACATGGTAAATAGATTTGGAGTATCATGAATGATCATCTTAAATAATGGAATACTCTTCATGGGTGCTACATTCAAAAATCTCATGCAACAAATTGGGGTGAATCATAAGTTGACTACACCATATCACCCTCAAGAAAATGGTCAAGCAAAAGTGAATAACCAGGAAATTATACAAATATTAACCAGAATTATTAGTTGATTTAAGAAAGATTGGAGTAATAAACTAAATGATGCTATATGGGCCTATAGAACCACATGGAAACTTCCCATATGATATTTGCCTTATGAGCTAGTCTATGGAAAATTACCTATACTACCAACCCAAGCAGAACTACAAACATTAGCTACTACTAGTCAACTCAACATAAAATTGAGCTTAGCACAAAAGTAATGTTTTATGAATCTCAACCTTTTAGATGAAAATAGACTTGTTTCCCTGATGAGTAATGAAATACACAAGAAGTATTCCAAACATAGGCATGATGCACATATCTAATAAGTATCAATCAAACTAGGTGATATGGTCCTATACTATAATACCAATCATGTACTATAGAAGGCTAAGTTCCAAACCTTATGGGAAGGGCCTTATATTTTCCATCCCACATATCCTTTAGGAGCCATGCAAATTTACCATCCACCTTGCGCACACAAACTTGTTTTAGTCAATATTCAGTAGGTCAAATCCTACTATGAATATCCCAATTCCTTCGTGAACTTTACCCAACTCACAAAATCATCTTATACCTATTTAATTTTTTGATTGACTGTTACCAAAGATAGTCATGGGGGTACCCTAGATGACACTTAGGCACCTAACTAAATATTTTTATTTTCTTAGTATGTCTTCACATTCTTTGATATCTTTTCATTATTTTATACTTTTTCATTTCTTAATCATTTGCAACTCTTTAATATTTTTTTAATTCTTGCCCTATTTTACCATTTTTCTATAATTTTCACTACTTGTTTGTACATATTTTATTGTTGATTTTTCTAATAAAGTGTAAGGAATAAAGCAAGATGTAGTTCCAATAAGCCGAAGACTACCCTTTATTATTAAACCATGAAGGATTGATTTCATATACAGTGAGACCACATCATCCATCCACTCATTTTTAACAATAATAGGCTCTTACCATGGCCATAATGATATTCTTTCCACAATAAAGTTTTGATAATTATGCCTCGATAGAAAAGTGAAGAACCAAGTGGGAATGAAAAGGATGTGACATCAAGGAAACTTGTGGATTCTCTAGGACTACTACTATGAGTCTTATCTTGTTGTTAAGAGTGTATTATTTTCTTGAATTCTAATGAAAAATGGAAGTAAGAGTATAATAAGTAATGCTTTACCATGTCACTAGAAAGACATGTTAATCATGCCTGAAGGTAGTTCTTTGATAAGGTCAACATAGTAAAAATATAATAAAAGCATATAATAAAATTTCTTGGGGTTCCACTAAAAAGACATGTTACCCATGCCTTAAGGTAGGCAACTTCTCATAAATCTTATAAAAAAGTGCACTACTAATAAAAACCTTCCTTGAACTACATAGCCAAGTGGTAATACTTCTTACATCAATGGTAGTCTTATAGTTGTTAATCTTGGGGATGAAAAAATGCAATATCACTAAAAAGTGGTTTGGACTTGGTTTGAATCTTGGATAGAAGGGCTAATGATTACTTTAACCACATAACATACATAAGGATTCATTAGTTTTATGGTAAGACATCTCACATTCCAATTTCTACAATTCCTTCTTATCCCATTCAACATCACTAGTGTATTTAATCATCATTGTTGGTTTTGTATAATATAATGTTATTTTTCCAATCTAGTGATATTAACATGTTTATTTTGCAAGATAGGTATGTTTTACATTCAACTCTTTAAGTGTTTAGAGATACCTATAGCTGTGGTTATACAAGGACATTAAGGGCTGAAGCCTACTTTGGGGAGGACCCACTTGTACAACTCTTGTACCTCATACCTAACAACTAATTCCATGTCATCTTGTGCCTCCCACATACTTTGGTACTTCAAGATCACTTTCCACAAAGTTTTATAATCCATTAATACACTAATAATCCTTAATCCATCTCATGTATACCTAATAAACTTTCGTTACCTGAGATTCCTTCCTTATGATTTTTGAACATCAATTTCTCAAAATCCAAGCATCATCTATAACTCAAGACCCTTTAGACAGTTACTAAGTCTTCCAAATTATGCAAATGACTTAAAATTTTCTTGAAAGATCCTCAATATCCAAAATTTTTTTAAGGTGGCATCATAACTACGATGTTGTATGCCTTATGATGTTGTAGCTATGATGTCACATCTATGATGTTACACCCATAAAAATATTTTATATATGCATGGAAGTTAGAAAATTTTTTATTCTATCATTTTATAGTAACAGGATTTGTTGCATTTTTTCTAAGCTTTAACAATCAAACTTCATAACACCCTAACTTCCTCACTGTAACTCCAATTTGAGAAATTCTTGAACCTTGTTGATCTCGAAGTGCTAAACTTAGTAAGGAGGCAAGGCAGGGGGTCTATTGTGCACACATAAGGATAATTAAGCCAAAATTTCTTAACACCTAGAAGAAAATATAAAGGGTAAGCATAAGGATACAAAAAGAATATTATAATTAACAAATCAAATTTAAACCAAAAGACTTAACTCATTATCCTAACCATACCAACCATCTAAGGACATAATAAATGAAGAATTTATAACTATGGAAGGTTATAAAAATCAAGGATATAATAATTAAGACTATCTTTTTAAAATTTCTCTAACTTTGCAATCATAATAAGACCATAACTAATAAAAATGATAAGAACCTAATCAAACCAAGAGTATGAGAAGGATTATGAATTGTTAAGAACCAATTTAAACACCTTGGTAACCTTAAACTCTTAATGATTGTGGATGGTCCCAAAGAGACTAGTAGTAGAAGGACCTTCACAACATGGTAGCAAAAGACCAAGAGATCATGGGAGATGCCAAGAAGAAGAACAAACCCTATAGGCTAAACACACGAAGCAAGAGACTTAGTAATTCAACATCTACTAACAAACTCCTACCATTGAGCATTAAGCACAAGCAAAAGTAAAGGCACCACCAACACCTAAACAAGGACAACATCTCATGCTATCTGATGAATTCCTTGAGGGCATTCAAGAAAAATCCCTAATGTCTATGATCATTGTGGAGATAAAATTTCTTCCATTCATAATGTTTACTTCAAAAGCTATTAAGACATAACTTCAAGTATCTCCGTTGTGACCCACATTATGTACCAACACTGAATGATACCTAGGAGAAGTTTACTAATTCGAGCAAAACAAACAAGATGATGCCACAATGAAGAATGAAGAAATCTCAGTGTCATATTTAGTTGAGATAATAGCAAAGGCCTTGAACATACCAAAAATCATAGCCAATGTTGCACAGATTTTCATAAGATTTGACACAGATGCTAAGAAGTTTTGGCTACAAAGAACTTATGGGAAAGAAGATAAAGATTATAGGAAGCTCACTGTAGAGAAGAATAATTATTTCAAGATTGGGACCTACCACTTGTTCTCAATGAAGAGGCTTAATGAAATCTCCATATATGTAGCTTGAGGAAGTGCAATCTTGACGGGAAAATTCAATGTCAACATCATCAATTTGTTCTTCCTAGAGATCCAAAGGTGATTTTAAGAGAAGAAGGTAGGGAAACCAACATTGTCATTCCCTTACATTATTAAGAAGTTATGCAAGCAAACAGGGATCCTGGGCTACACTAATGATGTCTTATGAAAAGCCCAAAAAGCATCCTATGTCGAGATGTCAAAACCAATACCACCAAAGAAGGATTAGTTGGAGAAGCTAGCAGCCACTGAGGTTGCTTAAGGTTCTATACTATTCGATAAAATTCTAACTACTAATCAATAATAAAAAATAACACTTAGCAATTAACCACCTACAGGTGATAAACCTAAAAAGCAAGTACCACCACCACCACAAGATTACAGACCTTCAATGAGCCATCTATGCTAGCTTGCAAATACTATTGGTTGGGAAGCAAGAGAGGGCTTAGCCATGTATAGAGTCAGAGAAAGCTTTGTAAGGCCTACATTTTCCATAGACCCTACTAGTGGGTAGGTATCATTGTAGGTAGGAAGAGAGGAGGACTAGGCACAAAAAATCTCAAAGAATGCTACATCCTTCTAGGTAATGCTCAAAACTAATGAAGGTGCCACAGTTGTGATCATGAAACACCAGGTTGTAGCAGGAGATGCAGAACTCATAACCAATCATCTTAAAGAGTTATTTAAGGTTTTTGTTGTGCCATTGATGGATATTTTTAGAGCTAGAGATGCTTAAATGCTAGGTGGTACCTTCATGATGCTTATAGAACATGAAGATATACTTGATAGACTACTACAACTAGGCCATGTCATGCATAATCTCTTCAATATTCCTAGTGATATCACTATAGTGTAATTTAACTTGATATCCTTGAAAGGAAATCTAGTAATGGTAAAAACAAGGGCAAAATAGCTGAAAATGAAATGCAGCAGCTATAAGTGGAATTGGCAGCTCTAAAAGTAGAGCTACATGACCTTTCATGATTTTTTGCCCCTAACTAACTTGAACACTAGAGGAATAGCCAAGTAATGTAACTCATTGCCAAAAATATACAAGTAGAGATTGAAAGAGAGGTTGTGTGTAATGCCTCAGTAACAAAAGCCTAGACATACACACATGTCAAATCTCTCACTCCTCTTAAGGGGGAAAATAAGAAACTTGTTGTCGACAACATAAGGTTGACTAATGTTCAAAAGTAAAAGAATGTTCTTGAGGAAAGCATCCATCAAATGAGAGAACAATTCATTTTATTTAAGTAAGACATGAGTAGATTGGCTCGAGCAAAATAAACATTATCAATGGAAGAAGTAGCATTATCAATGAAATATGTAGCAACAAACCTAGGATGCCAAATGTCAAATTATCAAGAAGTAAGAAAGGTAGTTATGGCTTCTAAATAAGAACAAAGATATTTTGCATCATGGTGTGTCAAAGCTAATAAAATGTTCCTACAACTTCTACACCCATGGGATATACTGACTTCATCCAATAGAGCACAATCTACATGGATGATACATGACCCTAGGATGGAGGAAGAGAAGCTTTAGGTGCTCCTAAACAAGTACCAATTTCAAAATCCTAATGACAAGGGGAAGAAGTTGATGGAGGAGCCTCCACCACATAGAACTTAAGGCTTGCATCGAGCTACTTAATTTTTTGTTCTTATTTTGATTATCAATTTTCAGCTATGTCCAATTTTTGTAAAATCATTAATGCAGCATTCAAAGTCATGTAAATAGTTAAATCATGTTAAGTCAAGTCTACCTCCCAATTTTTTGAGGGACTCTATCCTCATTTTTTTAACTTAAGGGTGAGTTTCTAGTCAATCATAGGGATGTGATAAAACCATTTTTGGCTCCAATGTGATATCATATCTACAATATCGTATCAATGATATCATAGTTACAATATCGTAGCTCATCCTATGTCATCATTGATATGATGTCTCAAGAGCTATGAACCCCCATAAATATTGACACCTAGGCACACAAGTGAAAATAATTTCATTCCACCCTTAGGGAAATTCTTGCAGTTTCATTTTGAAGTTTTAGCGATAATTTGAATGCCCACATTGTGATGTTAAGCAATTGATCATAGTCTTTATTCAAGTAAATTGTAATCGGGCATAGTTTATGACCGACAATAAAGATCGAGGCTATTTTACATCATTGAAACATTCCTTTAGTTCCTTTGTTCTTTGTTTACTTAGCATAATTTTTCTTAGTTTAACCACTTACATTCTAAAGTACTTTACTTTCATACTCATTAGTTAAGTAGAACAGATACAACTAGTTTCAAGCATTAAGTATGATTTTTTGGTACCCCAATAGTAGTCTCACTTAATTCACTCACTAGTGATTCCACTTGGTAATCCTAGTGACAATCACATAAGCACAATACGTGACCAAAAAACTAGGAAGGGATACTCATCATTCTAGGATAGAATAGATTTACATTTTTCTATTTCTTAGACTTAGACTTTAATTCCATTTTCAATCATGTTTATCACTAGGAGTAATTTGGGCCTTACAACATCATCTATCATATGCCTCACTATGAGTTAAATCATATATTCGAATTTTACTAACTTAAAGTGAGAAGACAATGATGGCAAACTTAATATTAACTCTTAGCATAATTACATTTTCCATCCATTGATTACAATCTAGTCATGCATGAACACTTGTAACTTGTATGGTAAAGTGTTGGGATACATCATTGCTCATCAACTAGAATGGCATAGAAACTTCATCATAGTAAGGATTCATATCAATGACTAATGAAGCCCTTCATACATTCTAGGGAGAAGAGCTGTTGGTATCATTCCAAGGTAGATTGATTATAAAAGAAGATAACATGTTAGATGCAACCATTCCTTTGTCATCTAGCACCTACAAATTTGTGGATCTAGGATTTGGTGAGTTAGACATTATTGAATCCATTAAGGGCATGAAGGTTTCCACTTGGTCCAATGTTAGAAAATCCATTGCTAAGACATTGTAGTTTTAAATATTCCTTCTCCTTTTACCATTTTATCTATATTTATCATTTATGTTTATGTGTGTTTCTTAATATAAAATTAGTTTTAGCTTTCTTACATTAGTTCAATTATTTCATCCTTTTTATATCTAATAATGTCTCCTATTTGGCATAGTCTTGATTATCATTTCATTTTAGTATTTTCTTTTCCCTCTATTACATTTTTTCATGAGTTTTTCCTAGTATTTTCTCCCTTCTTCCTTTAGGAAAAAACATGTAAAAACATCAAAACAAAAAGCTAAAAAATGGTAAATACTTGAAAACTCAAAATCTATACTAGGATATTTCCCTATACAACAGTTATGTAACATAGTTTCTCAATCCCCATACAAATATCCATACAAATGAATTCCAACACTTTTTTTTCACTTTCAATTTTCAGTTTTCTATGCCTTAGAAAATTTTGTGGCATTTTTATTTTCCTTTAAAAAAGAGAGAGAAAGATCAAGAATCATCAAGTTTCCTCTAAATTTTATCCCATCTCATCTATATTTTATTGGACTAATTTTGTGCCTCCTCCTCTATCTCATATTCTATTATGTCCTTAGCTATTTTGTTCTTATTTTCCTATACTATCTATCTTATTCTACTCTATTTGCTCATCACAACTAGTGAGGTTTTTGAGTGATTGAATATCATGTGAGGGTATGATTAAGCATATTTTTGAGTGGGAAAAGGTTACTTCAATACATACATACATACTTACATACATACATACATATGAAATCATTATTTATCATACAATGTGTATGATTTAGCCATGCCCCACTTCTATGACATAACATCATCCTCATAATAGGTGTACTTCACTTGCTTTTTGTTTTCTATTTTTGCATGCTATAATTTTTAATTTCCTATACTATTTTTCTTTCTTCTTCCTCTCATTTCCTCTCCTCATTTGCTTCCATTCCTCTTTACATTCAACATTAGTAAGGTTGCAAAAATATCTCTTCCTTGATATAGTAAGGGATTCTTAAGGGTAGAGTAATGTAAGAAGTGTAAAATCTACATATCAATGAGGTAAGGGAGAGGTCAACTCTAGGGCTCTAGCCATGTTCCACTTTTGTGACTCAACATCCTACCATTGGTTTATAATTTATGTTCCTTATTTCCTTTCCCACTTTTATTATTTTATCAATTTCACTAGTTTATTTTTCATCTCTCCCCTTTCACTTCTCTTTTCTTCCTTCTAACTCCCTTTCATGTCTCATTCCCTTTCCTCTCAACACATTTAGTGAGAATTAAGCAATTTTTTCTATTATAGTTAGGATGAGTTGAGAACATGAGTGGAATAATGTGTGAATATTAGAAATAGTATCCTTTCAGCTATCTTGACTATATGATTTCGCTATGCCCCTTTTTGTGGTGTAGTAGCATCTGCATAACTAGTGTATTAGCAATATCCTAATATTCTCCTCTCTCCTACTTCATTCTTTCCTCTCTTTTTCTTTTGTAGATACATTAATTTACCATCCAATCTCTTCTTGATAAATCCTCCTTTGACATCTTAGCAACATCCATAAAAGGGACAATGTTGTACCCACTTTCTTTTCTCTTTACCTTTAAAATGAAAACTAAGTATGACCACATTCTATAGAACCTTCTGGTGGGCCTCAACACACATCTCCTACATGATCAACCCATTTCCATGTGATCTATTCATTTTCCCATTTTAGCAATTTTTTGTTTCTACATTATCTATGTGTTTTCCCATTTTTCTAATATTGTTGTCCCTATGCATTTCAAATTTTGGCAATTTCTCAAGTTGGAAAAACTTTTAGCTTATAAATAGAGGTTGAGAACCCAAAATTTTAGGGGATTTTTTTGATGTTTGGCTTTTTGGAATGATGAAAATAGATAGAGTTAGATCTCTTTGCATGCACCACAAATCTTTTTAGTGTGCAACAGCAAAGTCAGATCACAAGCACAAGCACCTACCACCATCATAGCCCCTATGTGCTTCTCTACTATCCTTAATTTCTTCCTATATTTTTTACCTCACTTCAATATATATAGAATTCTCAAGCTTCTCCAATGCTTCATAACTTACATATTTTAGGCATTCACATCATTTTTTTGACCATTGCATTAGCAATAAGAAACTTGGCCGAAACAGCTTTGTTTTAGTGTGGAATCAGCTTTGAGCCATGTCAAAAACTTCTCCATCATCCATCTAACCTTCAAATGTTCTATTTTCCCTTTTTAATTTGTATGTTGCCAAATATCTAAGCTCTTTTTAACAATTTTAATCTTCCATCTCTCTATAATTTTCTCTTCTCATATCAATTTATGGTTTTGCCTGACATAGAAGGTGAATGCTTTGCTTTTTCTTCCTTTTTTTTAATTAATAAACCATTTTCATTTGGGATCTTTCCCCACATCGACACAATCTCTCTATTTTATGCTTACTTATGCACATTCTACACTTGTTTGATTCTTCTTTCTCATCACATTATTTTCTCATTATGTCAAAATTTTAAGGTTTTTAATGTTCCACATGTGCAATTTTCAACATTTTATGCTTTATCATTTTCAACATCAAAATTTCCATGTCAAAATTAAAGAGTTGATTTTACTCTTATTTTTTTTACACTTCACATTTATTTCAAAGTTCATAACTCATTCTACACTATTTATTTTTCAATAATCCACACTTAATCATTTCAACATTAAAAAACCTCACTTTTTCATCACTTCCTATTGTTCTTAATTCACATACAGTAAGCTACATCCATATTTGATTATATGATTCATGCCTCTTCATTTCACAATTGTTCATTTATCGAGCGTTACATCAATCTGAAGACCATTTAGAGATGCACACGAAGTATCTCAACACTTAGTTCATGAAAGTATTCTTGTAGAAATAGAAAGAAAATTTTTGTAGGAATAGAGAGCTAATTACCAAGAGCTAAAGAAGGTAAAAATGTTTGACATTGAACACAAAGTATTTGCTTCATGATTAATACAAGCAAATAAGATGTTTCCAAATATACCATGTTTGTAGGAAATTCCAACAACAAACTTGGCTAACTTAGCCTAGACCATTAATGACTCATGCATTGATTTGAAGAAGTTTGAAGCCATCCTAAACCATTTTTGCATAAATTTATGAGTTGATGAACCATTGCAAGAACTACCAAGGCAATTGAAACCACCCTTACCAGGAGCTACATGAACAGTTGTTATCAAAGAATTTTGAAGACCTACTACAATTTTGTCAAATTTTTATGTCTATCTGGAATGTTTTATTACATTTTGTAAAATCACTCAAATAAATTTTATAATTCAATACTTAGTTTAATTAATTTATTAGTCAATTATTCTAAGTCATCTCTATAATTTTGTAATAAACTCCATTCCAATTTTATTTAACTCAAAACAAGTTTTTACTTAGTTATGGGGATATGATGAATAATAAATAAGTTGGATAGGACATCACATATAAAGTATCATAGCTAAAATATCATATGTCTATATGATATTGTAGATGCAATGCAACCAAGGCTAGTATCACTTATAAACACCATCCACTTACTATGTTGAATGTACCTTTCTAGTCACATAGTAGTCATGCTCTCGTAATTTTAGTTTGAGAATTTAGTAATAGTCAATGAGTGCTTACAATGTGAATTTGAAGTAACTATATAAAGTCTTATTCAAGTAACATTGTACCTAAACACAATTTCATAATGAGAATAAGATCGAGATCATTCTTACTCATTACAACATTTTGACTAAGAATAGAAATCACTTTTCTATGTAATTTGCTTTCTATTCTACTTAGTTTAATGATTTTCATTTCCATGCACAATACTAATTTGACAAAATAAGTACAATCAGTTTCAAGCATAACATATAATTACTTAGTAACCTTGTAGTGATATAACTTGGTATGCCTAATAGTGTATTTTTTAATAATCCCAATGGCAATTAAGTTAGTCTAGGACATCTATAGCAAACCAAGAATTAATGCTTATCACCAATAGGCTAGCCTAAGAATTTCTTCTCTTATTTATTAAATTTAATACTTAATTTTCAAGATGTATTTTTTTTATTAAACCTAAACAATATCATATCATGTGTCTCGCTTTGGGTTAAACTATAACTAACACAAATGGAAACACAATAATCAACAATTTGATATTGATTATTTAGAAGCTACACTAGGTCCATCCATCAATTACAATTATTTCACTCATAATGTTTATAATTTGCATGGTTTATTGTAGGGACTACTAGATACTTATCACCAACCATTGATGAAGATCATCTAGAATTTTAAATTTCATATTCCTTTCATCTATAACACTAATTCAATGATGTGCTTTTAAATCAATTTTTCTAAGCACCTAGAACATTTCATTATTTGTTGATTATACATTTTATTAGTTTGTTTAGAATCTTCACATCCCCTTTTATGACCCTTTACTCTTTGATAAAAAATCATCACCTTCCCTAAAAACCTTAATAAAAAAACCTCATGGTCTCAAATGCATTAGTAAGTTCTAGAGTGTTATGTCCCAAATGTTGTTAGTTCATATTGGATATAGAATTAGTTTTAGTGTTTCATGGTTCATGGATTCTTCTAGATGTAAATCAACAATAGTGATGAATAGTTGAGCAATCCAACACCCAAGCATACAAGTCATGAGTGTTCATGCATGACCTAATCTTAATCTATGAATGGAAAATGTTGATATGCTAGTAATTGAGTTAAGCTCATGATTGTTGTCTGTCAACTTCAAGCTAGTGAACTCTAAGTGTATGGTTTAGCTTGTAGTGAAGCATATGATAAGTGATGTTGTTTGGCTCCTATTGCTCCTACTTGTAATCATGGTGAAAAATATCTATGTCTAGCTAACTAGGAAAGCATAAATCTATTCTAGCCTCTTGCACTGGATAACTATTCCTGATTCACTGGACACGTCTTGGGCTCATGTAATTGTCACTAGGATTACCAAGTATTATGCTAGTGGGAAAACCAAGTGTTAATACTATTGGGATTACCAAATGATCACACTTAATGCTTAAAACCAATCCTATTCATTCCACTTACTATTAACACGTAAAAATAAAGTGCTTGGAAAAAGTAAAGTATTGTGCTAGTAAAATAATAAACATTATGTTGAGTAAAATAAAAGAAGCTAAGGCAATGTTGCAAAGATGGGAAATAGTGTCAATATTTATTACTTTCACAACTTGTGCTGAACTATAACTTGCCCAAATAAAGATACCATTCAACTATGCACATCACAATGCATGCATTTGCTCTTCTGTAGCTAAGTCTAGGTCTAAGAAATCAAATTGTAAGAGTTCTATTATGAGTGGAATGAAAAGTTCATGGATTTTGCAACCAAGTCTCATATTTATAGGGCTACACACATCTTGATACATCATATCAATGATGACATAGCATGTGCTATGACATCATATCAACAACATCATTAATACGATATCATTGTTATGATATCACATTGACCAAAAATTTTGACTTTATCATGCCCCCATGACTAATTGGAAACTCATCCTATAGAATGAAAACAAAAGGATAATAAACTTTCTTACAAAATTTGAAGGTAGATTCAACATTACATGATTGACTAATTATTTACATGACTTTAAATGTCACAATGGTGTTTTACAAAACTTAACACAAATGTATGACTATTCAAAACAAAATAAGATTTGGAATAGCTCAATGTAGATTAGGTTCTTGGAGGTGGTGGCTCTTCCATCAGTTGCTTCCCTTTATTATCAAGCTTCTTAAATTGGTATCTATTCAATAATGCATGAAGTTTTTCCTCTTCTATCTTGGGATCATGTACTATCCATGCTTGTTAAGTTATATGTGATGAAGCTAGTACATCCCATGGACATGGCAATTGCAAAAACATTTGATTGGCTTTGACATACCATGCCTCAAACTACTGCCTTACTTCCTCAAATGTTGTAGCCATATTTCTTAACTCTTGATAATCTAACATTCTACAAGCTAGGTTTGTTGTCACACCTTTTTGGCCCTAATAACTAGCCTTAAAAACTTCTATTTCTGAGTTTTCCACATGCAACTTTTGTAATGCATCCTTCCTATTGGCAAACTCCTTTTTGTATAAACATATACAGCCACTACTTACTCTTCTAGTTTATTTTTGGACTTACTTGCTATCAACATGGCTAGGTTAGTGTAACGAAGGTTTGCTAACCCCATGTACTCAATCAAATCCTCAATCTGTACACCTTTTTTTTTTATTTCTACCTACTGGGCATGAGCAAAGTTATCTAAAATTGGTTGCCAATCAAGATTCTATGTAGAAATTAAATTGATCTTAGCCTTTTTCATCTAGATCTATTTCTAGTTGATCTACTTATACATTCCCACCTAGTCTCTAAAATTTTTTTCAAGCCTCTCATGCTTCTTGGGCTTATCTTTCCATGCACTTATTTTTATAGTATATTTCTATCTTATTGCACAAACTTCTTCCATTAACAAGGTCCTATTTTCTTTGGCCAAGTGGCTCATGTCTTGGTTGACTCAAACTAATTACTCTTAGAGTTGTTGGATGCTCTCCTCAAGGACATTCTTTTATTTTTCCACATTGGTCAACCTTACATTGTCTACAACTAGCTATTTATTTTCCTTCTACAAGGTAGCAAGTGCTTTTTCATGTGCATATGTCTAAGCTTCTACCACTAAAACATCCCATACCACCTTCTCCTTCTCTTTCTCCATCTACATGTTATGATCAATCAACCTATTCACATTGTCATTTCTAAACTATTCTACTTGATCTGGTGCAACAAATTGTGTAGGATCTCTTTTTTCAGCTCATGGGGTGATTAGCTCTTCTTATATTCTTTTGAATTTAGTTTCAGCATCCTCCACCCTAGTCTCAATCATAACCAACTTTTCCTTGGTGACAATCAATTCAGACTGCACTATAGTGATATCATCAAAGATATCAAAAAGATTCTACATGACTTGTCCTGTCTATAGTATTTTGTTTAGTATATCCTCATGGTCATCTAGAGTGATTGAGGTATATCTAGAATTTGATCATCTCTTACTCCAAAAAGATCAGTTGGTGACAAAACAAAAATATTAAAGAATTCTTTGATGTGATATATGATCGCTTTAGCAACTTCTGCTATGTCCTAATGTTGCATTACCACCACTATGGCTCCTTATCTTATTTCAAGCATCACTTAAAATGATGTAATATTCCTTGATATATGTTATAACCATTCATCCCCTCCTCCTAACTATAATGTAATCTACCCACTAGCGAGGTCTATTAAAACTATGGGCATTATGGAACTTTATTTGACTTTATATAAGTTGGTTTCTCCCTTGTTCCCCAACTAATAATTTCTACAATTTTTTGCAAATGGCTGATCAATGGCCTATAATCATGTGGGGATAGTGAAACTTGCTATTGTTATTGTTGTTTCTCAATCTGTTGTTGATTGCTAGGCTAAGCCTATTATTGCTGACTACTAGTTGAAGTGCTACTGATAAGTGTAGTACTTGCAATTCCCTTAGTGTCTATTGGTTTTTCTACCTGGGCTTTCTTTAGAGGCACCTGTTTAAGCATCTTTACATATGAAGAAACTTAAGCCCTCTTAGGGACATCATTAGTGTACCCTAGGATTCCAGCTTATTTGCACATATTTCTAATAAGGTAAGAGAATGCAAGTGTCAACTTCCCTACCTTCTTTTCTTCAAATTGCCTTTGAATTTTGAGGAAGTAGAGATGGATGATGTTTGCCTTGAATTTTTCCATTAGGATGGTGCTCCCTCTAGCTACATATGTTAATAGTCTATTAAGCCTTTTGGTAGAAAACAGGTGATAGGTGCCAATTTTGAAATAGATTTTTTCTTCAAAGGTAAGCTCATTATAGTCTTTGTCATCCTTGCCATATGTCCATTACAACCACAGTCTCTTTACATCAATGTTAGATCTAATGGAGATGTGTGCCATGTTTACCCCTTCATTGGGCAGATTAAGGGCTTTGGCTATTGCTTCCACTAAATAGGGTACTGAGACTCTTTCAATTTTGACCGTTGCATCAGCCTGCTTGTTGTGCTAGAATTGGTATGTCTCTCCTAAATACCATTCTTCACTGCTTGTAAGTGTGGGCCATAGTGGTAACGCTTGGAATTGTGTCTTTACTATTTCTAGATCACATTCCATGAATGGACCAAAACTAAGTTCCATGAGAACCATGGACATGATCAATCTCTCTTAGATGGCCTAGAGGCAATTTGGTGACAATGTGAGGCACTGTCCTTGTTTTAATGCTTGTGGAATTTTTTTTCTCCACCTAGGCAAAGTACTCCATGGCTAGAGTTTGCTAATGAATACTAAAAGATTAAGCCTCATGTTCTGCATGCTTTGTTTGGGGGATTTGCTTCCCCATTTGGCCTCTTCCACAACCTCTTGGCCTTTTTTCCCTAGTTGTGGAGTTCCTCCTTCTAGTATTTACTTCAAGGCCATCTGCAATCAACAAGGATTTGAAATTATTAAAGTGTTTATATTAGTCATTTTTAGTTCTCTACCTTGCTCATACCCTTAGTTAGATCAAGTTCCTATTATATTAGGATTGTAGAGTTAGAAAAATTTTCAAAAAGAAACCCATTAAGTATGACCTTCTATCATTTCCTTGCTTACTATGGCTTAAAATAGTCACTATGGTCTATTAGGGGTGTCATTTAAGTGTTTTTAGCCTTTGTTTACTTTATTGATTATAAAATTTCCTATTATCCTTTGAACTTACCCTTTATGATACCTTCCGAGCATTAGAAATTTTTTTGGCTTAGATTATTAGTAACATCCCACAATACACCTACCATGACTAAGTTGAGAGCTCTAGGATTAATAGGGTTCAAGAATTTTTGAAATTAGAGCTACAAGGGCAAAGTTATGGCCTATGGAAATTAGTGTGCAAGAGCTCTAAGAAACACAACTACAAAAAATTCTCTTGCTACAAATGAGAAAGTGAAAAATTCACTAACTCCCCATGCCTATATATAGTATTTTTATTAGTGTGACATCATAGATAATACAACGTAGATACAACATAATAGTGCCTATGACATCGTAGCTCAATGTCAATACAAAATTTTCAAAATTTTTCATTGATTTTTAATAGAAAAAATGAGTCAAATAGAATGTTTGAAAGATGTAAAGCTTATTCTACGAATCCTTGGCCATTAATGATGCACACTTTTTAAGAATTTATCATTCAAAGTTTAAGAAGAATGAAAGTTTATGGGATGGATAGAAAATGGGTAATAAATTTCAAATGTTTAAACAGATTATTTGTTGTTAAGGGAATTCTTCATTAATTCATGATTGTTTTTGAAGGCACAAGATGATGTCGAATTTCTTGCCAAGTATGAAATACAAGAGGTATACAATGGATCCTTTCCAAAGTAGGCTCTAGCCCTTAGTGCCCTTATATAACCACATCTAAAAGTGTCCTTCGGCACTCAAGGAGATGAATGTAAGACATACATGTCTAGTAAAACACACATGTTATATCACTATATTATATAAAACCACAAGTGATAATTCAATATATAGTAATGTGATATGAACTCTAGAAGGAATTGCTTAAATTGGGACTTGAGGTGTCTTACCATAGGCAAAATGAATCATGATGTGTTAGTAGTGGTTAAAGTAATTATTAATCTTTCATTCCAAGATCCAAACTAAGTCCAAAGCACTTTTCAATGACATCACATTGTATCATTTCTTAAGTTCACTACCATACGATTACCACTATTGCAAAGAGTATTACCAGTTAGCATATTGTCTAAGGAAGAAGTTTATTCATTGCACTACTTATTTTTTAGATCTCTGAGAAGCCACCTACCTTTAGGCATGGGTAACATGTCTTTCTAGTTGGACCCTGTTGCATCCCAAATGATGCTACTGCCTAATGAAGATGGTGTCTCTTAATAACAAGTGTTACTGTCATCTTAACAAGACTTGAAAGGATAATTGTAATGAGACCTGAAAGGGCATGTTGTAACATTTGGGGGTTTGACCTAAGGCATATATACCCAAGGTTAGAGGTCATGCTAGCATGGAATGGCAGTGCCGGTACAAGCAAGTCATGGGGTGGTAGAGCTGATATAGGCAAGTTACGAGAAGTTGGGTGAAGTAGGATAGGAAGTGGACTGGCCATCCCTTCTAGCTAGGTTATAGGCCTAACTGTGATGGCAGTGGTGGATTTTCTCTAAGGGATGGATGCCAAAGAAAGAAAACCCTAAAGAACACTCTTACAGCATAATCTGGATACGCTATTCCATATTAATAAAGCATTTTTTTCCTTCTCTTTCTGCATTTTTTCTATTATTTCCTTTATACATTAGGAACCACGATATCGCATCCACGATATTGGGTCCGTGATATCGAATCCAACCATGCGATGTCAGATACTCGATATCGGGGCCTATCTCCTTTCCTATAAATAAGAGGTGGCACCCTTGGCTTTCACATTAGACAGTTAGTATCTTAGCCAAACCCTTGCCATTTTTTTCCTCTAGAGTTAGAATTATTTCTGCGTGCCCACAGTAGGAGTCATAGAGTGAATGGATCTTTATTCGAGCATTATGTACCTAAGCACACTTTGTGTATGGAAAAAAAGACAAACTCTATGATAAACCTTGCAGCATTCAAAATAGGTTAATTAGCATTAATTACTATTTAATGTTTTCCTAGTTGATTAATGATTTCTCTCACCCTACAACTCTCTTAGTTAAATACACTCAGTACAACTACTTCAAGCATGTGTGTAGTGCTTGGTAACCCAATAACGATTAGTGTTTGGTAATTAGAACTTAGTTAATGAGTAGTTAAATTAGATTAGTTACTTAGTTATCTCTCTCCCCCTCCTTACTAGCATAGGATATAAAACACATAAAAGCTATAAAAATCATATGCCTTAAGCTTACTTAACCATACAACTGTGACATACAAGTAAGTTTGGGAAGATAACGATTAAACAACTGTTATTGTTCCACAAAGGCACATAGGCAGTTAGTCCTTAGAATTCGACTGGATCATGCATGAAATGCTTGTATTCGTATGGTTGAGCATAAGGATACCTTGCTACTCATCATTAGCATCATTGTTGGGGACTTAGTTGTTTGTGCACTAAGTAGAACTTAGGAAATCATTCACATTGTTGGAATGAACCCTTAGGATTGGTTAAGGAAAAGATAATAGTACATTGCACACTGAATAAGACAAAATGTCTTCTTCTTTGCAAAAAAGCACTTCACCACCTAGGACTAACATAAGAAGCAATTGGTGGCATGATACACATGACATTGATTTGTCAATCCCTCAACAGTTTCGTGTGGTATATATTCATCCCAATGAATATGTACCCAACTTCACCTTTATTCTCCATCAAGACAAACAACTGTGTTGGCGTGACTTGGAAGGTAACATAGGGTTACCTCCTGACTGTTCAATCCCATGCACGCTTCTTCATGCTCTCACATGAATAGGCATGCAACACTTACACACAGAATATGTTATGAAAGACTATGATTCAAGGGACTATCATTCCACAGAGGTGCAATGGCAAAGGGATTTGCAACAGGAGAGACACCATAAGTCTTTGAAGGAAAAATGGTCCAAGGATGCCCCCCACATTTTAAGTGAAATTGAGGGTGATGAACTTGCCTGAGGTAGTTTCCCACATAACAATGTCCCTTCCCTTGACTTTGGCCAAGGGGTTGTGTATCAAAACCTTCATTCTACTATTCATAACCTAGGTGCTGATACCAAAAGACAAAAAGTGTCTAAAAAAGGAACAAGGACACATGATGAAGGTGGGCATTTTGATCGCAATCGCGATCGAGGAAGAGGCCACCGAAGAGAAGTTAGTAGACACCGTCTTGGTGGTAGTTCTCCTTCTTCTTCACCTTCATCGTCTTCTTCACCCTCTCCTTCAGTGTCAGAACATAGCCATAGAGAAAAAGATCATGAGGATAAGGGCAAGCAAAGTGGAAGTCACAAACGAAACAGCCAAGACAGAGGACAAGGGCACTCTAGGGAATCATGACATAGAAGAAGGGAGAGTAGGGAAAAACGTAGGCATCATAGATGCCACAAACAAGATGATCATGATGAACCCCTACTCGCTACTTGAAGCATCCTAGACATAACTGAGGTTTTAAGAGTTTCAACAAGGCACCAAAGAGATAGTAGGATCAAGAGGTTAGATATTAATAACATCCCACGATTTGAAGGGGGATATAACGTTGATCCTCAAAATCACTTACAAGCATTTCATGATGCGTGTGCCTTGCAAAACATAGAGAACAAGTGGAAAAAACATAAGTTGTTCCCACGGACACTAGTAAAAGAAGCTGGCAGTTGATACCGGTCCTTAGAACTGGAATCCATTTGTAGGTGGAGTACTATGTTAGAATTATTCAACAATAAGTACCAAACATACTCCCAAGTGTCTAACCTATGAAAGCAAATCCAAGGATGGAAACAAGGAAGTCATGAACCCTTGGATGCTGCCATGGGCCACTATTATGCACTATTACATCATTGTCCTAACCATGATTATTCGTAGTGGGATCAGCTACACCATCTCGTAGATGGGCTTAGGCATGAAACGAGAAGAACCCTTGGGACATATGCCCAAGGAAGGTTATCCAAGCTTACATCCCATCAAATTCATAAACTACTGGAGTAATATGCTAAGGAAGAAGGTGAGCTACGAAAGAGAGAAAGTGCAGAAGAATATAACCAAGATCCCTCCCTCCAAAAGAAGGGATTAAGATTTTGTGAGGATGAGGAAGAGTCACCACTCGAAGAGATGGTGAATAGGAAACCCTTGCCTATCCTAAAGTTAACATCAAAAGTATTGGCAAAGGTAGACCAAATGTGGGACTCCCTAGATAGTAGGTTTCAAACTGTTCTCAAAATACTAGAGAAGTCTAGAGAGCGAGGTAGTGATCGTGACAAAAGAAAAGAGAGATAAGCAAAAAATGCACATAACAAGGGTAAGGGCAAAGTTGCTATTATTAAAGAGGTTGTGGACTCAAATATAGATGATGATAGTGGATGTGAGATATGTCAATACAACCATCATAAGGGATGTAGCCCTATGATCTCAATTTTGTAGGAGTCTGGGGTGTATGCACTTAACCCACGATTAAACAAATGGAAAACATCCTGATGATTACCTTATCCCCAAGGTAACCCAAGGTAGTTCCACCAACCTTTAACGTATTATCCAAGTGGAACTCCACCATAACCGATTGAGCAACATCAATAGTGGTAGCACCCACAATCATGGAGAATGCCACCACCAAGGCAACAATATCATTACTAGCAACCTAACCCATATGGATATTACGTGCAACATCCAATCTCCCCATGTGACTCTGTTGGTCACGTTACTCCTTAACATTACTACCAAGCTTGTGAGTACTATAGGACTCCCTTTCCTAGGGGCAATATTCCACAAGTGTACCATCCTTCAAATCCAGCCACATCTCTCCCACCAATAGCTCCATTACCACCTACTCCAACAATGCAAGGTGAACTCCCTACTCATCCACAGTAATGCAATGCCACAAGGGTTGTTAATCCTCAACCTACTATTGGTTCTGACAACCGTATGAAGAAAAGACCTTTCTTCAAAACCAACAATCCAAGCAAGCCTTCGCAACCACAAGCAGCTGAGTCTTTGGAAATCTCTGTATCAAATAAAGCTTCAGAGCCCCTTTCAAGCCTAACACCACATCCAACACATACGGCCCTGTGAACATATTTCATTAATGATTAGATCAAAACTAGCCACCTTCCTATGAAATTCTCTAATCCTGGGAGTCCCCTGATATATCTACAAATCACTGGGAATGAGCCATGCAAAGATCTTTTGGATTTAGGTACCGATGTCAGCATAATATCCCAAGAACTGCACAAGGCCTAGAACCTACCTCCATTAAAAAAGAGCAACATCCATTTAGAGTTGGCTAACCAATCCATCACTATTCCCTTGGGATTAGTGGAGGACATTGTTACCACTATTTGTGGATGGTCGTATCTAGCTAACTTCCTAGTGATTCAAGTGAACAACAGTAAGGGGATTTTTCAATCATAATGGGAAGGGCATGGCTAATCACTATCAATGCACACCTAGGAATCTGCGATCTTTCCCTGGAAATATCTAAGGAAAATACTTTCGAAAAGATCAAGAAGAAGAAAGTTCCATGCATCGCATACAGTGACACAAGGTGTAATTGCATGCAAAGATCATGGGTTGTGCAAAGTTTAACATTGCTTACATGCAATCAGTGTGCACAAGTGATCAATATACAAAGGTGCCTGTATACAGCAGCCACATGACAAGAAGACACCCAGTGGCTGATAGCTGATCAAGAAAGAAACTTACTTATACGCATGGAACTAACTAAGGGTTTGACTTACGCTTACATAGATAGCATAGACGCATTAGAGCAAGTCCACGTCCAACTTCCAAGTCTTAACCTTGAAAACATCAACTAGGGGAAGTTGGAAATTCCTAAGAAATTTAAACAGGAGCCCCTAGAGCTAAAACCATTGTCCACCAGTATGGAGTACATGTTCCTTAAGAATGGAAAACCGGTAATCATCAACACAGAACTTGCTCTGCAACAAAAAGAGAGTCTGCTAAAGGTAATAAACAAGTGGTTAAAATCCTTTTCCTGGTCATATCCAGAATTAACTAGAATAGATCCTAGGATATGCCAGCATAGGATTTACACTAACTCCTCAATGAAGCCTCGAAAACAACCACAAAGGTGATTGAACCCAAAGTTGAAGCAAGTAGTAAAAGAAGAAATCGAACAGCATCTAAAGGCTGAGTTCATATACCTCATTGCTGATAGCAAATGGGTTAGCCCCATAGTAATTGTGCCTAAAAAGGGAGGCAAATGGAGGGTGTGCATAGATTTTAGGCTACTAAACATGGCAACATTCAACGATCACTTTCCATTGTCGTTTTTTGACCAAGTCTAAGAAACAATCGCAAGGCATCGCTATTATAGTTTTCTGGATTGATATAGTATATACAACCAAATACAAATAGCCCTAGAAGACCAAGCCAAAACTACGTTCACCAGTTCTTGGGGAACGTTTTCCTACAAAAAAATGTCATTTGGCTTGTTAAATGCCCCCACAATGTTTCAACACTTAGTTCTAAGCATATTCCAGCAACAGATAGAAAATGGTGTGGGAGTCTTTATGGATGACTTCTCCAATTATGGAGCAAACTTTGATCAAGCCTTGGACTAGTTAGAGCAAGTGCTGAAAAGATGTGTAGAAACTAATTTAAGGCTCAACTGGCAAAAGATCCATTTTATGGTCCAAGAAGGTGTAGTACTTGGGCATAAAATCTCACATATAGGGATAGAGGTAAACCTTGAGAAAATCAAAGTCATCCAAGGAATTACCTGTCAATTGGAAACTGTCAAAGACATTCTGTCATTCCTTAGACATAGTGGCTACTATAGGAGATTCATAGAGAACTTTTCAAAGATTTCCAAACCATTGGTAGAGCTAACAAGAAAGGATGTACCCTTCGAGTGGACCAAGGAATGCGAACTAGCTTTCTAAACTCTGAAATAGAAGTTGGTAGAAATACCCATTCTACAAGCTCTTGACTGGTCCAAATTGTTCCATGTCATGACTGATGTGTCCAACTATGCCTTAGGAGCCATACTTACACAATTAGATGACCAAAACCATCCTTATTACATCCACTGTGCAAGTAAAAGTATCATTGGTGCACAACTTAACTACACTACTACAGAAAAAGAATTAATGGTTGTAGTGTTTGCACTAGAAAAGTTTAGACACTATGTATTAGGATACAAAGTATTCATACACACAGATCATAGTGCAACCTGGTTTCTCATGAATAAGCTAATGGTAAGCCCCCATATTATATGATGGCTTGTAATCCTACAAGAGTTTGATTTAATCATGATCGATCACAAAGGCACCAAGAATGTAGTTGCCGATCATTTATCTTGGTTGTGTTGGGATAGCAAAGAGGATGAGTATTCAATTTCTGATCATTTTCCTAATGAATTCCTCTTTGTTGGTGTAGTGAATAACCAATCACCCATGGAGACAAACTAGTACAGTAGCATTCTTACCTATCTCCTTACCCAAAAGACACCACAAGAGTTAGACCTTAAGAAGAAACAACAGTTTCTTCACATAGCTAAGTACTTTATGGGGATCAATAAACAACTTTACAAAGTATGTCATGATGGCTTGGTTTGATGGTGTGTTCCCGATATAGATCAATTGAGAGTTCTCCAAGATGCTCATGAGGGCCCTTGTGGGGGTCATTATGCTAGGAGACGAATGGCCATCAAGATCTTTCTTGTAGGGTATTATTGGCCTACCTTGTTCTAGGACACCCATCAATTCATCCAATCTTGTGAGCATTGTCAATGTGATGGGGGAATGATTGCTAGAATGAAGGATCTGTAATAATGGATTCAACCATTAGAACCTTTCGACATTTGGAGAATTGATTTCATGGGATCCATTACACCAATGTCCAATGGAAAATCTTACATCATAGTTGTCATAAACTACTTAACAAAATGGGTTGAAGCAGCTGCCATTAAAGATTGCACATCATCTACAGTTGCATGATTTGTTCAACAACAGGTCATCAATAGGTTTGGTGTGTTGCGTGCACTTATTTCAAACAATGGTACACACTTCATAGGTACCATTGTTAACTAATAGTTAACATGCAAATTTTTGGAAGGTAATGCAACGCTTAGGGGTTGAGCATAAATTGACTACATCATACCACCTCCCAAGCGAATAGTCAAGCCGAGGTTACCAACAGGGAGATTACTAAGATACTAACCAGAACCATTAGAAAGTATAGGCAAGACTAGAGCACTAAACTAAACGATGCTCTTTGGGCATACCGCTCCACATGGAAACTCCCTATAGGCTACTCTCCCTACGAGTTAGTGTATGGAAAACTTCCAATGCTTCCTATCCAAACTGAGCTTTGTACACTATCCGTGGCATGTGACCTCAACCTTGACCTTGATCGAGCACAAAAACAAAGGTTGATGACTCTTAACTTGCTAGATAAGAATCGACTAGCTGCCCTATCATCTAATGAATTTCACAAGGCATTTAATAAACAATATCATGACCTAAAAATTAGGAAAGTTAAGTATCAACCAAGAGACAAGGTTCTCTACTAGAACCCCACACATGTGTCACAGCGTACCAAATTTCAAACACTGTGGGAAGGACCTTACATTATCTATGCAACTTTTCCTTCAGCGGCCATGACCATATATAACATTAGAGGCCAGATAAGAGACTATTAGTTAACATGCAACAAAAAAAACCTTTCCATGATTTTAGGAGAGCCAGAACACATACTACCTCTATAGGTGGGAAACCTTGCTCATTATTTCGGATCTCTTCCTTCCAACTCAATTATGGGGGAGATGGCCACCTCTGCTAACCATTGAAGGTACTCAATTCTTTCTAAATTTTTGTTTTACACATTTTTTTTACACATTTTTGTTTTGCACATTTCTTTAATATTTTTTTTTTTACACCATGGTTCATATTTTTACCATTTCTTTGTGTGATTACTTTATTTTTTTTGTCACCCAATAAGTGTTCATGATGGTGGCATGAATGATACCATATTGATTGCTAATGTTTGGGTTTTACCTTTGAAATATGATGTTGATATTAAGGTATGGTTCTTTTGATTAAACAGGCAATGAGTCCACGTTGTTCATTGATGAGTGGTGAGGTACCCCTACACTCAACCATACAAATACGAGTGTTACATGTGCAATCCAGTCGAACTCCATAGACTAAGTGCCTACACACCTTATGGAACACTTAAGGTTAATCGTTTGTTGTCTTCCCAGACTTACTTGTATTTTTCACAGTGTATGGATAAGTCTGAGGTATGTGATTTTTATAGCTTTTATGTTTTATCTTCTATGCTAATGAGGTGAAGGGTGAAGAGACTAATTAACTAACTTTAACTAACTAACTAAGCTTTAATTAACCTAGCATCAGTATCCATTCCCACTTACCGTTCACACCCTAAACCAATGCAACCTTGGTTATCAAACGCTATTTGTTGCTATGATTACCAAGCATAACGCACGTGCACGAAGCGGTCGTACTGTGCACTTAACTATGGGAGAAGGGTTGAGAGAGAATTAATCAACTAATAAATCATATTCCATGCACTGCAAGGTTTATCCAAGAAGTTCATCTTTATTTCCATACACAAACTTGTGCTCAGGTACAATATTTTCTTGAATAAAGATCCATTCACTTTGGAGCTCTTACTATGGGCACATGGAAAATATTCTATCTCTGGAGAGGTAAAACTACCAGAGTTTCACTAAGGGTCTAGATCTAGATGAGAAACAAGGGAGAGCCACCTCTTATTTATAGACTTGATGGGGCATTGTGATATCATGGGGGATGATGCGATATCATGTGGGATGCGATATTGCGGTGGCCATGATATCGCGTACGATATCGCATCCCATCATACCCCCATGACTGAATAAGAACTTGTCCTCAAGTTCCTTACAAAATACTGGGAAGGTATGGGATTATTGACTGAAATGGAATTAATGGTGAATGGGGTGACATGTGAATGGATCATCATTACAAGACATGACAAAACTGGTGTTCATGACAACAAGAGTGAACACCTTATACATTTGACATCAGGCCTTATTTGGCAGTTGAGAGAGAAGAGAGAAGAGAGAAGAAGTCTTGCTGCTACCAACACCAAGATTGTGCCTTTTGTTGTCCATCCATAAGTGTGCCATCGATCTTGCTCCTTGCAAATCTACTTCAGCATCGATCCATTCCAAGGGTTCCCTCCAGATCCAATCCATTATTGTATGATTGTCATCTGCACACACACAAAAATCTTATATTAGAAAGGGTAAATGAATCTCAATGTAGTTGAGACCTTGCTTCGGTAAAAGGTCCATTGGCTAGCTTGTGGTATGGCTGATACGGGTTTGGAGATATAATAGTGGTGACTACCAAAGGTGTAGGGGTTAGGAGAAAATTGAAAAAATTAGGCCCCATACCCCCATGACTAATCGCGAACCTCCAGTAGCGAGAGAATGGAAAAAGAAAATGAATAAGAAAGATGGAGAAAAAGAGACAACTATAACATCAATGAAATGGATGTCAAGATGGAAATGAAAAAAATAAGATTGATTGCAAAAATGTTAGGGGAAAGAAATTAACTGATGCACCAAATAGAAATGTCAATGGGTCCTCCCCAAAGCAAGCTCATGCCCTTAATGCCCTAACAAACCCACATTCAAAGAGTCTGTAGGCTCTAGGAATTTCATTTGGAACAAAAGTTAAAGTCTTAACCACAAGAATTTACCAAAAAGAAAATAATGCATCTACCAAGATATACACTAATGATACAACTAGCAATGAGGTGAACAATGGATAGAAGAATGGAGAGAAGAGAATGGAATGGAATCCCAAGAACAAGGTGACTTCACATTAATATATTCGGCTGACCCATCCTCCTGAAGTAACAAGAATGCCTTCTCCAAAGAGCCACCACCATTCCGACGAAACAAAAGAGGAGAAGATAAGAAGAAAGAAGGGCCTTAGTTAGAGGGAACATATTTATTTTAGTTTCATAACCAATGTGTGTAGCCCAAATTTTTATTTCTTATAAGGGGTGTGCTTTGAATTCCCCAGGTTTTTTTTTTTTTTTTTTTGTATTTTTTGTGGGAACCACACCATGCAAAGACTTATTATTTTTATTTTTATTTCCTCAGCTTCCCAAGAATTGGGTAACATCAAAACGGTAAGAAAACTCAAGAAGAAAAACATCCAAGCACCCAAGAGACTGGCCAACACAAATGCATCAAGTTCCCTTGAAACCACACCCTTTTCAATCCTTGAGTCCTTTCTTAGTTTGAGAAATACCCAGTCACCGATTCATTATAGTTGTTATTAGAAAGGGACTATACATTTCCAAGCCAATAGAGACCATAAAAATTTGTGGATGTATTGATGAAGTGGACTCATTGCCTGCCATATCAAAAGAACCATACCTTAGTGTCAACATCATAACTTAAAGGTAAAAACCAAACATTAGCAATCAATAGGAAAATAGTTCATACCATCATGAAGAACACTTATTAAATGACAAACTTGACAAGATGGATAACACACACACACACACACACACACACATGCAAGAAATGAAAAAGTATAACAATGTTGTAAAACAAAAACAAGAAAAGTTACAGAAATTTGTAAAACAAAAATGTGTAAAAAAACGTGTAAAACAAAAATTAAAAAGAACTAAGGGCCTCAAATGATTATCATAGGTGTCCATCTCCCCCATGACTGAATGGAAAGGGAGAGATCCAAAATAATGAGCACCTATTT
>MNCI01020554.1:8415-25202 GCA_015680685.1 Gnetum montanum | reverse complement strand
GATCATGAGTTTATTCTTAGTTTTATTATGAGAAAAATGTCATTATGGCCATGGTAAGAACCTCTTATTATTGGAATGGGTGGATGAATGTTGTGATCTCACTATATAGATATCGATAATATAGAGAAATTTTCACCTTATTTGGACTACATCTAGCCTTATTCAATGTGTTTTATTAGAAAATTGACAGAAATACGTACAAGTAAAATGAGAAAAAAACATGAAAAATTAGAGAAATAAAAAGAATGAAAAATTTTCAAAGAATTAAAAAATGTCAAAGAATATCAAAATTTTAAGAAGTGGAAAAGTATAAAAGAATGAAAACTTATCAAATAATGTGAAATTTGCTAAGAAATGAAAAAGGCATAACAAAAATTATAAACCTCAAAAAATTAGAAAACAAAAAAATTAAAATGTATTTATTAATTCCTAAGTTAAGATAAGGCATCTCCCCCACAATTGAACTCATGGGCAAGTGTTTAAAAAATGCACCCTAGATCCCTTAGATCATACACTCTAGGTTGCTCACTTACCATCCTTAGTGCTTTAGTGTTTCAGCTATTGTCTAAGGTAATATTAATGGTAATTGAAGTTTGATCATCTGAGGATATGTATTTTGTTGGACTAGATGGTCTTTGCATCTCAAAAGGTCCAACTGTACTCTCTGGTTTATTCTTAAATTCAAATTTTAAGTCCTCAATTTCCCTTTTTGCTTGTGTATGATTCTAGCTTAATATTTCTATTTGTGAGCTCTCAGTTGGGGTCATTTTCTTAGAATAGGAGTTAATAACTGGATCAAACTATTCCATGCATGTTTTAGACACTTTTAGATTCTTAGTTTTTGGCCACTAGGTGTCTTTTGGTTTAGTGACTCATGCTTTCTTTTTTGTACACACACTTGTTTCTTACTTCTATTGTAGGCTAATGTAAGGGTTGTATTAACATTCTAAAGTGTTAATCCACAACTACACCCTTCTTTATCATTGGTAATGCATGGAATCCTTTACATGTGTATGGCTCCTTGCATGTCCTTCTTAGAGATTTCTACAAATAGATCTCTCATTCTTAACTTAGCATCTAGAGTGCTAAGCCATGCTCTCCCCATAATGATTGGAAATTTCCTATCATCATTTTTCACATCAATTACAAGAAAATCTTCTAGATAAGACCATCCATTAATAGTGGTCACCACATCTTCTATCTGTCCCAAAGGAATTATGACAAATTAGTCTGTTAGCTCTAGCCTGATGTTGCACTTCTTCAAGGTCGGTAGTTTCCATGCCTTGTATGTTGCTTAAGAGATCATATTTACTTTAGAACTTGAGTCTAATAGAGCTTTGCATGGTACATTTCCAACTACTTGTAAATAAATTAATGGAATTCTTGGATCAATTTGTTTCTTCAAAAGTGGTCTTGCCTTTATCCAATTTGGTACTATTTCTGTTAGCATGATAGTTGTCATATTAGCCTTGGAAGATGATGGAATCTTGTTATTTTTTAGAGGGTTGGATGTGGATGGAGCTAAAATAGATGTGCTTCTCATTCTTCAAACCCTTTCTAGACTCATTCAGAAGAACAACCATTTCCTGAATCAAGGTTCATGCATGATTACTTCCTCTTGTATGTTGACCTTCCTAGTTGCACTTTTCTGCTAGGGTTATGATGGTAGTTTTTCCTACATTATACAAGGTGGCACTAGCGGTAAAGGATTTGGATGTTGACTTAGTAAACCAGCCACTTATAGATGCATGTATGGATTAGACCCTATCCTTGGCAATGTAGGTCTATGGTATTTGGCTGGATAGTATTGTGGAGCTTGAACTACTGCATTACTTGGAGAAATTGGATGTTGAACATAGTATCCATCTGGGTTCAGTTGCCTATATGGGTATTGTTGTCATGGTGGTGGCATCACCCATGATAGGGGTTGCTACCACTACTAATGGTACTGCTCATGTGGCTATGGATAGGCTCCACTAGGGTAGTATATTGGTTGGAAGGTTTACCAATTACCTTGAGGTTAAGGTAACCATTTAGGCATTTTCTTTTAGATGAAATTGGAATTCAGTGTATATGCCCCTGTTTCTTGCCATCTTAGAACAACATCCCTTGGGATGTTCATATTAGCACACTGCACATCCTTCCTCATCATCAAAGCTAATTTCTAAACATTCAGCCACTGAAGCGACTTTTCCTTTTCTTCCAAAGTCTCTCTTCTTCTTTTTGTCCTTACCTTTGTTGAAGGCTTGCTTAATTCATTCATCCACAATCTTTAAAGCTATTGCAAATTTTTCATCTACCAAATCCCACATCTTTTCTACCTTGGTTGCTATATCAGTAACAGATTTCTAAATAGGTAGTGTCTTCTTTTGGTTCACCTAGTCTAGGGTTTCTTCTTCTTATTGATTACATATTCTTACATCCCATTTGTGAATGGATGGATCTCTATTATACTCTTCTACTAATTCTCTCTTCTTTAGTTTACCTTCTTCCTTTTCCACTTAATCAATAAGTCTTTGAATTTGATGAGAAGACATCTTTGATAATCTACCTTGGGCATAGACCTCAAGGAACTCTCTGGTCTTATTTCTAAGTTCATCAATAATGTGCCTAAGTTACTCCCTTTGGGAAAATCCATGGCCTAGGCACTTATGCAAAAGTGCATAGTATCTACCCATTACCACATCAAGGAATTCATGGATTCCTTGTTTCCATCCTTGGATTTGTTTTTGAAGATTTGACACCCAGAAATAGGTTTGGTATTTATCATTAAAAAGTTCCAACATGGTACTCCATCTCCTAATTAATTCTAGTTCTAATGATTTATACCAACTTTTAGCCTCTTTCACGAATGTCCTTGGGAATAAATTTAGTTTCTACTAGTAACTCTCAATGTTTTATAGGATGTAGGCATCATGGAATGCTTAAAGGTGATGTTGTGGATCTGCATTGTATCCACCCTTAAATTTGGACATGTTTTTCATGTCTAGCCACTTGATACAACTATCCCTTATGTGTATGGTTGGAATATAAACAACTTTCCATATGTTTATCATGCTTTGAGTTTCTAATAAGGGTTTTTCATGTTCATAGGGTTCATCTACTCTATTGTAGTAGTGTCACCTTCAATGTTCATACCTCTCTCTATTCTCATGCCTATCTTTGTTTCTTCATAGCTCATGCTCTTCATCCTCCTCATCATAGTGCCTTAGGCAGTAGTCATTTTGATCATGAGTTCAACATCTTTCCTTGTCATGGTCTCTATACCTATGTTCCATTAGGTCAAAATCAAAGGATGATCGTGCCGATGAAGATGAAGTAGTGGGAGAACGGTGCTAACTAGTCCTCCTTTGGTGACTCTAATATTCTCCTCTTGGTGATTCTACAAAAACTCTTAGCCTTAAGTCTTGCTTGTGCTTAGAGTCTGTTGCTTCTCTTCTAAGTGTTTCTACTGAGATTGAATGTAACTATACTTTGGCATGTTTCTCGAAACGAATGATAGGCATTTGAGAATTGACTTCATGATCCTGGTGGAGTTTTTCTACTATGAATGTATTGCCATCAAGCTCTTCAAGGAAAACAAGAGAGTTTATTTACTTCCCTTTGTTATGGGCATGTTTTATCTCCATCACAACATCTCTCCTCATTTACTCTTCTGTGGGTTAATAGGGTCTTGTCATGTGTTTGGTCACATGGTACCCTTCTTGTGCATTACTTAGATTCATTCCCCTAAGAGTTGTTTAAAGCATGATAGGTTTTGAATGCTCTCAAGTTAAAACAATATTGCCTTGTAGGTCTCTCCACCTTCACTACCCATTTTGGTGAAAGATGAAGGTAAAATCAAGATAGTGTGGATCAGTATGTGCGTATGAGATTCTAGTTTGCATTGGCATACTCTAGTCTTCGTCGTCATCTATTCTATCATTGTCCCTTTTCATCTCTTTTGTAGGTGATGGTTGAGATTTAATTGAAGCCATGTTGTAAATATGATGCTTGGTTAAGTGTGTGTTTGTTAAAATTATTTAAAGATTAGAAAGATTAACTTTTAGTCCTTGCTACAACAAACTTTGTGAAATCAATTACTCAACACACGTTGACACATCCCCATCAACAACGCCAATGATGAGCAATGGAGCAATCTAGCACCCAACCATACAAGTCACAAGTGTTCACGTGTGACCCAATCATAATCCATAGATGGACAATGTTGATATCCTAATAATTGAGTTAAGTTCGCAATTGTTGTCTTCACACTTCAAGCTAGTGAAGTCTAAGTGTATGGTGTAGCTTGTAGTGAGACATATGATAAGTGATGTTGTTTGGCTCCTATTGCTCCTAGTTGTAATCATGGTGAAAAATATCTAAGTCTAGCTAAGAAAGCATGAATCTATTCTAGCCTATTGCAATGGATAACCATTCTTGATTCACCGAACACATGTTGGACTCATGTAATCATCACTAGGATTACCAAGTATTACACTAGTGGATGAACCAAGTGTTAATATTACAGGAATTACCAAACGATCACACTTAATACTCGAAACCAATCATATCCATTTCACTAATTATTAACAAGTAAAAATAAAGTGCTTGGGAAAAGTAAAGGATTATGCTAGCAAAATAGTAAACATTATGCTAAGTAAAACAAAAAAAGCTAAGGGAATGGTGCAATGATGGGAAATAGTCTCAATCTTTATTACCATCACAACTTGTGTCCAAGTACAACTTGCTTGAATAAAGATACCATTCAACTATGACACATCACACTACGAGCATTTGCTCTTCTATCGCTAAGTCTAAGTTTAAGAAATCAAACTGCAAGAGTTATGTTACGAGTGGAATGAAAAGTTTGTGGATTGTGCGTCTAAGTGTCATATTTAGAGGGGTGCAGACATCCCAAGACATCGTATCAACGATGACATAAAATGCACTACAACATCATTGTTACGATATTACATTGACCAAAACTTTTGACTCTATCAAATAGTCTTCAAATTTCCACTAGATGCTTTAACTATTAATGCAACAAACAAGTGCATTTAAGGACACATCATGAATCCATGATCAGACTCATTGAACATTGAGTAAATAGAATTATCATGGATATAAAACATCAATATACCAAGGTGTAGGATTGTGCCAACTAATTAACATCAATCATTAATAAAAGAATACAATCTCGAACTATTAGTTTAAGATTAAAATTGCCAAAATGTATGAGTCAAAGTTCATAAAAAATCAAAGTTGACAAATGAAGACCAACCCAAAAGAATTCCTATTTTCAAGGTACTTCTAATTAAATATATTCACAAGTAACATTTATGAATAGATGTGTTCACAAATATAATCAAACAACCACCACTCATGAGAATCACTCATGTCTTCAATAAATTCACTATATTGTATTCCAAAATGACTATGAATTAATTTTGTAGGTCAAATAATTATATGTTATCTCCTTACCTTGAGTAGGAAAAATTAAAGTTACTCACAAGAAGGTTCCATGTATGACTTCTTCAATGCTAACCATGTAAAGCTTTGGGCAATGATATTACCTTCAATTCCATGTAAATTTTGACTAAGGCCAGCTATATTGTATTTATTTTGAATTTTTACGTCTCCTTTGTATCCCACCTTCATAAAAAACTTACACCATCTTGAGTCTGACTTGGTTGTATCCCAAAGACCTTGGAAACACTCATCTGAAGAGTAAACTAGTTGGTAAATACATACAAAGTTTTGAAGTCAACAACCACTATCATCCTTAGCATTTTCATTTTGCCCTTGTACGGCNAGGAAAAATTAAAGTTACTCACAAGAAGGTTCCATGTATGACTTCTTCAATGCTAACCATGTAAAGCTTTGGGCAATGATATTACCTTCAATTCCATGTAAATTTTGACTAAGGCCAGCTATATTGTATTTTGAATTTTTACGTCTCCTTTGTATCCCAAAACTTACACCATCTTGAGTTGACTTGGTTGTATCCCAAAGACCTTGGAAACACTCATCTGAAGAGTNTAAGGTGTATGTCTCCCACTGACCACTAAAATCATTTTACATAACACATTTANACAACCACTATCATCCTTAGCATTTTCATTTTGCCCTTGTACGGCTATAAGTAAGAACTTTCTTTTGGTGGATTCAACTTTATGGTCTTGGATGATTTAAACCAACCATATGCTTGAGATTTTCAGGTCTTAATACGGTTAAATGATTTATTGAACCTTGGGATGGGTACTATGCATAAAGCCATAAAGTGCTTGTCTGCTTTCTCTTAAAAAATAACGTGCTTTCTTTCTTTCTCTTTATAAAAAAATGCTTTTCTCCACATTTCAGATTATGGTTTAAGGTGTATGTCTCCCACTGACCACTAAAATCATTTTACATAACACATTTATTATCGGCGAACCCCTTCATGATCAAAATTCCTAAATAATATCTTTCGTAGTGATTAGTCGGCTTCATCATTGGAACCCACTGCTATTTAAAAAATAAAAATAAAAATAAAAAAGAATGGTGTGCAACAAGGCAACATCCCACTGCTATGTTTAAAGCAACATGATAGTTTTGGGTGAGCCAACATCACAAGGACGGGCCCCTCCTCCTGTTACAGAAGCTTACTGTTTGCAATCTTAGATTTGTTGTTGTTCTCCATGGAGACATCTGGAGGAGTGGTGGATCCAACAATTCCTTCAAAAATAGATGTATTTGTGTTATCAGGACAGAGCAACATGTCTGGCAGAGGAGGAGTGGTGAATGGCACTTGGGATCATGTTGTTCCTCCACAGTGCAGCCCAAATCCTTCCATTCTCAGGCTGGATGCTCACCGCCACTGGATAAATGCTCATGAGCCTCTCCATGCTGATATTGATACAAGTTCTGTATGCATTTTAGGGTTCTTGTTGCTTACATGGTTGTGAGTGTTCACTAATTAGTATCTAATTGGACTGTAATTTAAGAAAGAGAAGAACAGAAAAATCTGGTTACTGACAGCAGTTGCTTAACTTGGTTGCAGAGAAAGTTTGTGGAGTGGGTCCTGGAATGTCATTTGCCAATTCAGTGTTGAAGCATTACCCATGTCCTGGAAAAGCCCGGATTGGGTTGGTTCCCTGTGCCATTGGAGGCACTGCTCTCAAAGAATGGGAGAAAGGGAGCCAACTCTATGACATGATGATTTCCAGGACAAAATCGGCTCTCAAGCGTGGAGGAGTCCTGAAAGCTCTGCTTTGGTACCAAGGTGAAAGTGATGCCCTGAATGAAACGACTGCTAACAGTTACAAGGACAATCTGGTTAAGCTTATTCATGATATTAGATCTGATTTAAAACATCCCAATCTTCTTTTCATTCAGGTATCTGTTAAAAATCGATTCTTTTTTTATATTTCCTTGATAATTGTGATTTTATTTTTACATACATGGGTACGTTTTTTAAGGGTATCTGGCTGCTATTGTAAGGGTATCTGGTGCTATTGTAGTTTAGTTTGGCTTTAAACCTAGTACTGTACAGGGATTTACTTACCAAAACACTATCATTTGTAAATAGCAAATTGCAAAGGGATATTATCCTATATTTCTTTAGTTATTTAGAGTAAATCCTTGGTGTAGTCTTACCTTCATCCATAGTCTCCATAGTCTCTCAACAGAGAGTGTGAACTAGAATTTTGGCCCTATCTTGCATGTCTTAGATAGCTTTTACCTGCCAAATAGAAATATCTCTCTATTTTATACGTACCATTGAGAACTCTACTATAATCTTTCTCCAAATTAATAATAATCATATGCAGATTCCTCTTTTTATACCAAAATTTGTCTTCAGTTGTCTTTTAAATAACTAGCTTATAGTTGATCTTTCAGACAGAACCAAACTCTAAAAGTTTGCATTGGAAATAATGGGACAAAAACCTAAAGTTGAAAATGGAAATCTGTTTCCAGGAATTCATCATGGTGCCTTAAGATAGGCAAAGGATTCTTTTACGGAGTGCCCACAAGTTAGCATGTGTTTTATATCATTGGCATTGAACCAGCAAACTTGCAAATCACAAGCTGCATGCTATAACCAAGTGAACAAGCACTATTTACCATAATTATGCGTATAAAATCTAACATGTTATATTGGGTGTTTTGATACTTTCTAGAAAGAAATAGTGCACTACTAAACTTTTGGCATACTCTGAAATGTTGGTGCTCTTGCCAAAGATCATTTTCTGATATCATTTTAAAGGATGTGAACTAGGCAATCTAGTTTTTACCTACAAAAAACATATCATAAGGTTGTTAACATGGATCTTCTCTTCTTTTAATATCTGTTTGTTAGGTTAGGTTGAGATATGTACTTAACTGAAGGATCACATAGGATTTGAGGGTTATTCTTGATTCATAGATTATTTCTGAAATTTGAAATTGCCAACACTAGAAGTAGGGTTTTACTTTATTTAGTGTTTTGTTTTTTACTTATTTATCTCTAAGAATAAATAAACATGCTTATACATTGCAACAATGTAGCAAATGCCATTGAATTGTAATAAAATTCACCAAGAAAAGAAAAACATACGGATTTCATCGTGAACATACACGAGTCCAAGTACTTTGTTAACTGTTTTTCTGCTTAAACTATTGTTTCCTCTAAATCCATTTGAATGTGACCTGTTACAGGTTGCCATCCACGTGGAAGATCAAACCCCTGCTGAACTGGTTGAAGAGATGAGAGAAACTCAACTCAACGCCACCATTCCAAATGTATTTACTGTTGATGCCAAGGGCCTCCCCTTGAAACCAGACAAACTGCATTTGACCACAGAAGCTCAAGTGAAATTAGGTAAAATGCTTGCAAAGAAATACTTAGAACATTCAAATATGTTCTAAGCAATTTATGATGATGTTACTAGGCAATCATGGGAAGAGACTTATTCATGGGAAAGGTTAAAGACATTTTTCTGACTTCATGTTGATTGTTACAGACCATCTTAGCACTGTGAATTAAGTCCAAGAAGAAAGCTTTAAGCTATGCTTATGATTTAAACTATGCAAGCTATGGATAATATAATGTTTGTCCATGTGTTACCCTCTGTAGAACCGCATACAAGCATTTTGACCATATAAGTATCAAGAAAGCTATTTTAGGTTGAATATGCTTTACCAATTGAATTACCTTCATCAAGAAAGTTTTAAAAAAGAAAAAGTAAGAAAAAGGAAATACCCTCGTGTGGTATTTATATTGATCCACTGTTATGGTATAGAGGCAAGAGGGTACATCAAAGATAGACCAAAAAGACCCTATCGGAGTTACAAAACAAAATGACATTCACCTAAGCTTTCAGTATTCCAATTATGATTAAATGAAACTCAAATATTAAAATGCAAATAAGAAGTTCAAAGCAATAAACGTAGACAATCAAGAAGAGAATGTGTTCAAGCATCTTGCTGATTGTCAGCCAAAGAGGTTCCATGACAAGTAGTGAATGTTCACAATTTCAATGGCATTGCTCCAGTATATAACCATTATTCCACCTATAACGGATGAATCAATTGAAAACGAAATGATACTTTGAACGAATACATTACTTTTGTTTTTTTGCACCCGTGGACTGTTTTGATGCAGTTTTAATCGAAAATACAATGCTGTGAGCAAAAAGCTTTTTATTAACTTTAAAGTTTTGGTTTGTACAGCAGTTACTTCCTTAGAACTGACATTAAATATGAAATTGAATCTGATTTTTACTTTTTACCGAGACCCGAACGGATTCTCCCAACCCACAAGTGTCAAAAACAAAGACAAAATTCACTTCCTAATTCTTCCTGTTTCAGAATTCGTCCATATCTCAACGGAAGTTATAAAATCTTTTTGATTTTAACTTTTAACCTACGGCATGTATGAGATGAGTCCTCTCAACATATCAATCTAAAAAACGATTAAGGAGAAATGGAATAATCATATTACAAAATAAGAATTGACATTCGCCCAGGCAAGCATGCTTATGGATGAACACAATGGCCCAGAAAGAATTAAGCCACATGCATGTTATTTAGCCATTACAAACCTTCAAATAGAAAATGAGATGCATTTTTGCCACAAGCCAAAGCAAATGCTATAAGAAGTATATGGCCGGGCTAGTGCAAAGAAGGAAAGCATGACAAGTAAAATCTGTGCTTCACGGTAAGAACACATGATCATCAGCATTTTAAACTGATTCAAATCTGAATACAGAATTTGAGAGATGAACATGTGTTAGAGATCTCCAGCAAAATGTTTCCAAACCATGAAAAACGCAGAAGCCATACCAATTTTAATCTACTGAGATTGGGAATGCTCAGATTTGGCTGGCAGCTACCTGCATCAAATTTTGAAGGGCTAATGGCATTATTATTGTTGCTATAATCCCGAGATCAAAGATGCATACAAGAGCTCATTCCAAGTATCAGGAAGCCCTGGCAAACACCAGTGACTGCAATCAGCCATGGCAATAGGGCGCTTATCTTTGCTAACGAAGATAGAACAGTGTGCATCTTTCCTGAAATCCGACATCTTGGTTATGTTCATTAAGCTCACCGGAAACCTCATGTTCCCCAATATTTTCTCCACAATTCTCATTCTCTCAGGGTAAGGATTGATAAACTCCTCATTCAGAAACGGCTCTCTCTCTCCATAGCATCTTAAATTTCCCCTTTTCTTCCACTGATACGAACTGCATGCACATACATTATTTCTCAGAAATTCAGTTGCAGATAATAGGTCTAAAGAAGATTCCAAACCAGTATAGTTTCAAATAATAAGCAGCAGAAATTTTCACAACTTGTTGCAGATAAGGACTGCTCCTCCTTCATCCATAACGATCCAAAGTATGCAACAACAGAAAGTAACAAACAAAATATATTGATGTATATCCATGCCTGGGATGCATGGGAGACCATGAGCGAAAGAACACTTTGGTCTTGTTGCTATCAATATTTTCGTCGACCCAATTGGCCCACGTCACCATTGCCTTCTCAAATGCCACGATTTCTTTCAGTTGGGGATGGACATAATCTCCTTCTTGGTAGAAATTGCTGGGGAAACACAGAAACTCGAAAAATTTATCAGTAGGTGATTCTGCTGTAAGCAAGGTAATATTACAGTTCCTCATTTTGGTTAATTTGTTCGAAATATTACAACACTACTTGCAATTTTTTCAATGATGTTCTGAGAATGGATAGCATGGAAATTTGTGACAAAATTTCAGTTTCAGTTAAATATGTCTCACTGTGTATTGTCGTGGGGATGTTGCCACCAGTGTCCGCTGTTGAAGACCAGAACGTCTGCATCTCTCCATACCGACCCAAATCTTTGAATACTCCGCAGATTCAGAGTTTGTTTAGTCTCGTTATTTATTTTGATTTGACCATGCTCCACGAGGAACGGTGCCCAGAAAAATGCCACGGAACAGTTGTAATCCTGCACAGTTAAAATCAATTGTTAGAGAATGGTTAGCGCGCATACCTAAAAGCTTTGCTACGTAATTGGTCAGAGCAAGTTGGTCAGATATCATTGAATCGTTGGAAGATTGCTCTACAATTTTTAAGTTATAATGCTGGGTTGTTGGAAGCAGTTATATGAAACGGGTTCTGTGCGACTTTCAAGAAGTAGAACTGGCCGCCTGCCATTTTCTTGATGGACCTGCTCACCTGCCTCTAATGGACCTGCTCACCTGCCTCTACAACGAATGCTCATATTAAATATTGATGTCACTGTTCCCAAATTATTAAATATCCCTGCTATGGTCAAAATTGACATGACCCGGTGATTTTGTATTCAAGTAACTAGAATCTAAACCATTCACCAATAATGGCAGTTTGCGAGTCTCCGGGCTGGGTAGTTGTTTATTTCATAATATATTAAAGAAGAAAAACCAATCAGATTTTCTAGGAAAATTTTTCAAAAATAAACTTAATGTGAACCTTGGCAAAGAAAATGGTGGTAGTCTGATCCAGGAAGGCATGAGACCAGCGATCCTTGTGCACAACCGTTCCCAAAATGCAGAGCAATGATTCCCACTGTCCTCTGTTAAGAGAATCTCCCACGAACATCAATTTCTTCCCTCTCAGTCTCTCCAGAAAATGAGTTGCATTTAGCCTGGGCAAGATACAGGTATAATCATAATCACTAAATATATCAGTTGAGCCTTATACTAAAAAATGGGTTGGTTACACTAAATATATCATAACCAAGTATAGAAAAAGGTTAGGGTATCACAACTCTTCTGAAAGTGCTAAAAGGATGAGACATAGGGCCGAACATCTAACACAGATATGAAAAAATATCAATAGATTAAGTTTTAGCTTTAAAATAGAAGTAAACTGTGAAAGAGAACTCATGGAGGAGACTATATTGTTAGATGCCATGACAAAAGATCTAAAAACTAAAAACAATGCATCATTCTAGATATATTCAAAGATAGTAAGAAACGCTATAGAAAAAACATATGAAGGTAAAATAGTTAAAGCCTTAACATAGAAACCCAGATTATAGGTTTGATTCTAGTAGGCAATGCTGAATTATAAATTTTTTTTAAAAAAAATGTTTAAGAGGATCTCAGTCATAAGTAAAAGTTCAGTTTCAATTAAAATAAATCTTAAAAAATTGCAATACATCAGATAGAAACCAATTGCCAAAGAAAACTAGCTTACCAGACATTAGATGAGGATGATAAAAGTTCCAGAAACCAAAAACTGTGCATCATCTTTGACAAGAAAAAATGAAAAAATCGCAATAGATTACATTTTAAACTTCTGATAGAAGTTAATTACTAAAAACTCATGTAAGTTATCAGATGGCAATGATAACAAATCGCACAACCAAAAACCACCATGTCCCGCTTGTCTCTCGCTGTTCAATCTATACTATTGAAATTCATATGCTTGCAATATGCCTTAAAGAGGAGATGCACAATGAAAAGAATAGAATTATGGGAAAAAAAGAATGGTGTACTTTTTTTCTTCCTTCCAGCTCTATTTACGTATTAGATAAGCCCCATCGTGCCTCCCATCATTAGGATTATTGGTTTCCAGACTGGAGGCCTGGCGAAAAGCCAGTCCAGAGTTGATTTTGGCCACGAAGTAAAACCGTTTTGATAACGTATGCTTTGTTAAAGCGTTAGACGGCCATGCATCATCTTGAAGAATGACAAAGAAATGCCACAAAAGAAAACGTTAGTAGTAACAGTTCAAGCAGCAAGAAATTTCACGTCTCGGATAGAAGCAAACTGCGAAAGAAAATTCATAAAGTAGATTTTATATTGTTAAATGATAGATGATGAAAGTTCCAAATACCAAAAATTATACATCATCCTTTGAATTCAAGGATAGCCAAAAAAAAAAAAGGCCAAAGAAAACCTTAAAATCGCATGACATCAAATTTTAGCTCTCAGACAGAAGCAACTGCCAAAAAGAACTCATGGAGAAGACCCTTATTGTTAGATGAGGATAAAAGTTTCAGAAACGAAAAACCATTCATCACTGTTTAAATTACAGAATAGCAAGCTACAAGCAAAACTATAATAATGATAATGATGAGTGTGTGGTTTGTGGTTACCTGGGAATTTCACAGTCATGGGGTTGCCATCTCCACTGGGTATACGCGGAGTCTTCTCTGCCATTTTCTGCACAGTTGAAAGAAGAGCTAATGTAGCTGCAACTTCTAGGCGGATAAAGTGGGTAGCTCTGGTCCTGAACCCATTTTCCAGAATAAAAATCGCACTGCCTGTAATTCTGCTGCTGCTCTAGTTTTTGTTGGTTATTGGAAACATTGAGACGAAACTGATTTTCGTGCTGATGATGCTGCTGCTCTTCTAATTTTTGCTTGTTATTGGAAACATTGAGATAAAACTGATCTTTGTTCTGATTTTGCTGGTCATTAGAAACATTTAGAGGAAACTGATCTTTGTACTGATTATGCTGCTTCTGCTCCAACTTTTGCTGGTTACTGGAAACCTTGACCAGAAACTGATCTTGGTGCTGATGATGTTGTTGCTCTAGCCTTGGCTGGTTATGGGAAACATTAAGAATAAACTGATCTGGGAGCTGATGCTGCTGTTGCTCTAGTTTTTGCTGCTTATTAGAAACATTGAGAATAAACTGATCTCCTTCGAGATGCTGATGCTGCTCTAGTTTTTGCTTGTTATTGGAAACATTGAAATGAAACTGCTCTTCATGCTCAAGATGCTCCTGATGCTGCTCTAGTTTTCCCTGGTTGTTGGAAAGACTGAAAGGAAAGAAGAAGAAGAAATAAAGGAACACCAATGCTAGTAATGCGGAGCCTCCCAACACTGCAAAAAAGGATTCCAGATGTCTGTGGAAGCTCCCCATGAGAAATGGAGATAATGATGATAGCGATGATGATGTGATCTTTGAATGATCTTCGAACAAAAACAAGCAAATTAAGCATTCATGGATAATAAAATCCTCAATCATTCATGCATGGATGATCTCTGTCTCTATTAAATTTTACTTCTACCAACTACGCTTCTTCAGTTTAGGTGGATGGTCTGTATCTCTCTTGATTTATGCAATTTGAGGCGCCCAGTAATTCAAAGTGGATACAAGGTGCAGTGCCTGTCATGGTGAAAAGACTGGCAGGAGTGCATCATTATTATTATCTGGTTGCCAAAAATTTATGTTTGTTTTTGTATAAATTTCATGTGGGTTTGAGGTGGCAAAACCCAGACTCCGTTATAATAAACATGGTAGTGGTGGCATGGCATTAACAGTTGGGTTTTGTTGCGTCTCTGTAGCGTGTACTGTTTGTCTTGTGTAGCTCCACCTAAACGTTTTGCCTTTTTATCTTTCTCAAAATTGAAAGTTTCTTTTGTTTTAGCTAACAACAATAATAATCAACCAGAATCAAGATGCTGAAGAAAAATGCTGCGAAGAACATCATGGTGCCACCTAACAAGGGAATCATGTTTTTGGAGGCACATTGCCAACAACGTTTAGGTAATGCTGACAACCATTTTAACTCAACACGATTAGTTAGTTCTAAAGCTGCTATTTTAGGTAAAATAACGAACTTAATAATGAAATAACACACGAGCAATAATGTATAGATGTTTAGTGACGTTGACCTAAAACAACTTTAGATGTATAAATGTATAGATGTTCTAACATATTTAATTGGAACATGAGAGGGTGTATTGGAATCCATTCTAATTGGAACATGGTATACTTCAAGATACATAGTCCAATTAGAACTTTATAACTTCAGTAACAAGAATCAAATTCATGAGTTGGAGTTTCTAAATCAAGCAACTTACCACTAGGCTAACAACTCATTATTCATCTAAAGGCTTAATGCTCATCTTGTTAAGGCAAGATCTTTAAAGAGTCAATGGATAAAAGAAAGCCTAATCTTTTTCGAGTAGTTACACCTAGGCTCAAACCTAGGTTTTACAACTTGAGAAACAAGCACCTTACCATCACTCCAAACGATAGTCTGTAAACATATCTAATATAGCTTCAAATCATGGGTTTGATTCTAGTACACAATGTTGAGTTATAAAATTATAATTAGACTATGTATCTTGGGGAGTGCCTATACTACAATTATTTCAAGGTTCCAACACCTGAAAGAAATAGCTTTAACATAAATATCATCTTATTCATAATATCAATTTAACATACTTAAAATTCTAGTCTTGCGCAACCTAATGTAACTCTATAGTGATGAACTTTTAGCCTTGTCAAAGCTTACTAGCTAATAAAGTCTCCTTCAACTCTTTGTTTTTGAATCTTTAACTTCAACTTTGACCTAGAAAATTGAGCATATGCCCACCATGAGTGGCAAGGTTACTCGTCATGAAATTTCACCAGACCACAAGTTATGGCAAGCCTATGACAAAGTCACCACAACTCATGATACTTGAAATAATGAAAAATTTCAACTACCTTAAACCATAATACACTAAATAAGTCATGATATTATAGACCATATGATGAAGCATCAAAGTGTCGCATCGATGGGCCCCTGTTGACGTGGTGTTCCCCTATCAAGAGGGCCACGTCATACATAGCATTTGCTGCGTTAATGAGGCCCCATCAACACAGCTCCACAATAAAGTTTATAAATACACTCACCCACCATGTTTAGGGGATGTCTTGTCATAGTTGTAACAGAGCTCTTGTAGTTTTGTCATTTGAAAGTTAGAATATTTTCCTAAGTGCCTGTAGTAAGAGTCAGAAAGTGTATGGATCTTTATTCGAGCATTGATGCACCTGAGCATAGCAGTGTGAATAGCAATAAAGACGAGCCTTTTGATAAACCTTGTAGCACTTGAAAATAGATTAATTATTTATTTTGTGCATTTAATGTTGTATGCAATTTCCTTTAATGCTTTAAGTAATTAAATAATCAATTAGGCTAAACTAAGCTAGATTAAGTAGTGATTAATTAAGCACATAAGTACAACTACTTCGAGCATATGCTTGGTGCTTGGTAATCCCAATAACGCTTAACGTTTAGTAACCTAGTAGTGCTAACCGTGTTCAAGATGTATACAGTAAGTGGGATTGAATACCTATGTTAGAATTAGTCAAGTGTAGCTAGTAAGATTAAGTTAGCAATTGAGTTACTTCATTCCCTCAATCTTTTATTTTAAGCACCCAAAACATAAAACATAAAAAATAATAAAAATCATATGCCTTGATTACACTTAACCATACCTTTGCATGTCACAACTGTAATTGGGAAGACAACTGATGAGACGGGATATCGCATGGGCCACGATATCGTGTCGTCCCCTACGATATCGCGTACA
>MNCI01020542.1:0-11424 GCA_015680685.1 Gnetum montanum | reverse complement strand
AAAATATCTATTTTCACCTAATTTTGAAATCCTGAAGCCGTTGTTAATGACATGAGAAGGCCAAATTTCAAGCATGGTGCCACTGCAGAGGAATTCCGCCACGGCACCACCGCCAGCACTACAGTCCACCTCTAGCTTGTGGGTTGTGGGATCCTTTATCTGGAGCCTACCTCCAAGTGGATAGTAGTACACAAGCAACTTCGCGAGCGCTTTCTTAACAATTGCAGCTACATTGGGGAACTGCTTGTAGAAAAGTAAAAGCACCGGATGGAATCTGTAGCGCATCTGATTATCCAAGATGTTCAAGTTCAGAACTTGCTGCAGAGTTTCCTCTACTGGATACATGGTTTCTACTTGTAATGTTGCAATCTTGAGATTTTTCTGGGCCACAGTTAGGGTCTCCAGGGAAGAACTCATTGCGATGATGAGTTTTGGCTAGGATAGGTTGAAATATTTCTTTATTTTGGGCACGCTACTAATATCAGTTGGATGGTAGTATTGGTAGCATAACCATGCACTTCATGATATAAAGTTACAATAACTTTTTCTTGCTAAACTAGAGGAGGATTTGCGTTCCATACATGTTTCCACTTTAACAATCACTGCAACAAAGCCCCACCCAAACGGATGACTCTCTATGTGGACCGTTAGATGTAATAATGAAATGTCCCAACCTGGACCTCGTAACCATACTTGATGAATGGCATGGCGTATCCACATGACAGGGCGCCCACATGGCTACCTTAACTTTTTTCACATATTTTAGTTATATCAAATTTACGTCCAGCCAAGTAAAGCAGAAACAAAGACATGTTATAGAAAACTTTTACTATGTTGCTGAATGTTGTGTGTGGTCTAGGCAGCTGCCATAATATGGAAAACTATTCAGAGCAAACTTTTATGATATTGAAAACCATACAGAATATCTCTGTTTACTATCTACTTGCAAATCGGAACATTACCAAAAAGATAGAAAAGTTTGAAAGGACTTGATATGGATAACGAAAAGACATGGTATGAAAAAGTTCAAAAGAATTGGATAAACATGGATAGTAAAAGATAGGAAAAGATATATGGTATGAAAAAATTGAAAGGAATTGGATAAGGATGGACCATAAAAGATTCAAAAAGGATATTGTATGAAAGAGTTGAAAGGACTTGGATAAGGAAGGATAGTAAAAGACTTAAAAAGACATGGTTGGAAAAAGTTGCAAAGACTTTGATAAAGATAAATAGAAAAAATACAAAATAATTATGCAGGCACATCCATAGGTATCTATAATTCAGCCTCATGTCGTCCATATATCCTAATAGAGAATGCCACATTGGCAACATGCATTGTAGTTGAAGTGGTAAAGCAAATACACTGTTTCAAAAATATCTAGTAGTAAGTGAACTTTTAACCATTTTTAAAATTTTCACATTCCCTTTAAATTGAAATATTTATAGCTAAGAAAACTAACTTAAAGATCTCACATGAAAGGAAAGAAAAATTAGTGGAAGTCGGTAGTGTCACAAAACTTATAAAGATATTAAAAACAATTCAAGAGGATAAGTCATGTTGAGTAGTAATTGAAGGCCCTTTCACTTAGCTTAATATTTCTTTACTTAAAATTTAATTTCATTTCCCATTTAATTTATGTGTAATTAGTTAATTATTTATGTTTATATGCATGCTAAACACATAACATGAGTATGACCAATTTCAAACATAAATATGTTAACATTTGGTAATCCAAGTAGTGTGCCACTTGATATGCTTGGCAATATAAGTTTAGGATGTGTATGGCAAGTTAGGAATGATAATTCCTCACTTAGGCTAAAATATATTTTGTTCTTGAATTTAGATTAGATAAACTAGATTTTTAATATTTTACTATGACTTAACCAATATCAACATCAAACACCTCAATTGTACTTAATTATATGTACTAAGGACCTTACAAGTATAACTGGGAAGATAGTGACCTATGATTAATAATTAACCATCTAAATACCAAGCTAATGTAGTCCATAGATTACAAGCAAGTTACGTGTGTATGCTTGTGATTTATATAGTTGGGTGTTGAGACTACTCTATTACTCATCATTGGCACTAGTGCTAGGGATCAGTGTTGTTGATTTAGATAGTTATTACCATTCATGATTGCAATTACGAGATTAATGATTTATAACTTGAGAAATAATAATATTTTATTTCATACATACATAATAATTGAAAAATTTATTCTTTTCATAGAGTCAATTTCTCACTTGTTCATGATTCTACAAGGAAAAATGATAGAATAGTTACAAACAAAGACGTAGTACCCTATTAAGTTAAGGTTGGCTACCATTATCTAGATCCTTATTATTTGGAATTTAACTTTTTACTTTACCAAGATGATCAAATGAGATGGGGGGGACCTTGAAGGCAACATAGTGTTACTTCTTAATCATTCAATCCCATCAATGCTTATGGAAACATTAATAAACATTGGATTGGAGGCAACCACTAGTGAGTACAAGAGCTTTAATGAGATGTCAAGGTCCTACTAGTCTACTAAGGCCCAATGCCAAGGGAATTATTTCATAGAAGCCTAATAGGAAGTTGGTCAAGGGAAAGGAGACTAGTATTGTTCTTACGTCATAATTAGAAGAGAAGGAAACAAACCATCACTTAATGTAGATGATATAACAAATCCATGGCTATGCTTAACCTTGGCTAGTAACAAAGGAAGAGGGAGAACCAAATTGAATTCTAGGAGGACCTCAAGACCTAGGTCTTCTAGTAGGCCATCTAAGAATGAACTAAGAGGTCATGGAATGAGGGCAAGTTGGCATATTCTTTAAGCTATCAATCATCATCATAAACTTATCATGAGAATGAGTGTAGATATGACAAAAGGGAAAATGATAAATGATCCAATGAAGGCAAAAAAAAGGAATAATAAGTGAGATAGAGACAAAGATGGTAGAAGGGATAGAGAATGAGAGTAATCCAAAGAGCATTAAAATGAAAGAAGACATAACATGTAGAATAGAAGAGGACATGATCAAGATAGGGGCCATGATGATCAAGATGATTATAATGAATCCCTTATTACTACAAGGACTATGGATAATATAAGGAAGGTTGTATACACAACAATTATGCATCAAAATGATATTCGGATTAAACATCTAAATATGAAAACATTACAAAATTTGAGGGAGACTACAATGTAGATCCTTAACATTTCTTGCAACACTTCCAAGATGCCTACGTCTTATAAAATATTGAAAATGAATGACAAAGGCTTCAACTATTTCTCATGAAATTGATCAAAAAGGCTAAACATTGGTATTGGTCCCTGGAATTGGAATCTGTTAGAAACTGGAGTATGATGTTGGAGTTATTTAGTGAAAAATATCAAACATACACTAAGGTGTTTAATCTAAGAAAATAGATTCAATTGTGGCAACAAGGGAATTATGAATCCCTTAATGTAGCTTTAGCCAAGTATTACTCTCTTTTTCATAGATGCCCAAGCCATGGATTTTCTCAAATGGAACAATTAAGGCATATCATAGATGAAGTATAATAATAAATGAAAGAGCGTAGAGTATAATAAAGATCAATATTTTCGTAAAAAGAAGTTTTAATATTTGTGAACCAGAGGACCTTATATCATTCATGCAAGCTTTCCTTCTGCAGCCATGATGATCTACCATTCTTTAAGCACAAATAAATGGTTGCTAGTCAAAAATCAGGAAATAACACCCTTTCTAGAATAAAAAATAATAGGTAACATAGACACCTTAACAAATGGAGAAGCATGCTCTCTCTTTCAAATCTCCTCCTTCCAAGTAAGTCATGGGGGAAATGATTACCTATCTTAAAATTTGATATAGACTCCCTGATTTTTCAACTTTTTTTTTACACTATTCTTCGTATGTTTTCCATTTTTCTTGAATATTTTACAATTTCTTTTATATATTTTACTTTGTTGTTTTGCTTTTCTTTTTTTTATTTGGTTTCATTCATGCTTAATCTTGTACTTCTGTTCTAACTGATTTTATTTTTGGAAATGAATAGTACAATGTTTAATGATGTGGTATGATTGATTAATAAATGATCATATTTTATCTTTGGATTATGTCCTTGATTAATTGATCATTAATTCTTTGATGATAGAAAGTACTAAGTCATGACATTCACCCATTTCATCAAACTTTACAAGACTTTGTGTCCTAGAATCATGAGGTCCTTTTAAACTTAAACTTAAAAGTAATCAATGATCTTAATACTTAACAAACTTGGAATGGACCAAGGAGGATTAGCAAGGGTGTGACTTCAAGGAGATTTATCATATTCTATTCTCAACTTCATTCTTGAGCTTTATGATCATAATATGAAGCATGTTTTTGCATGGTGTGGTTCCTATGAAAAAAATCAAAATCAAAATACATGGAAATTCAAAGAACATCACTTAGACACAATAATTGGCTACAAGCACTGGTTATTAGGCTATAAAGACATGTTATCCATGCCTAAAGGTAACCCTCTAACTCAGGTTCTTACTCTTTTTCTGCTTCTCTTTTCTTCTCTTTTGGAGTGGTGTTTGTCCTATGTGGGTGGCCATGAATTCTTCATGGTTGAATGGACAAAATATGGCAATGTGAAGTTACTGAACATGAATGCACTTGGTCTCAACCAAGGATGGGATGGTATCATATACTCTTAATCATAAATTTCACAAATATTTCATGTGATGAAGCTATGAATATCTTACCACTATATCTCTCTTCCATCCTTCTAACCTCATTGTTGATGACCTCAATACCTTCTATCCTTATCTATTAATGTATCCATTAAGAAAGTAACATAATCCTTGGATGATCTCTAGTGGATTTGAACTTTAACTTCTAATGATCATTAATTATCCTTGGTGCCTATGGACTCCTTAGGATGAGAATATGCAAGGGCATCATAGGCATGAGCCTAATCTAGGGAGGATACCTTTTAGTCTTTTCAAGTTAAAATTCTTATTCCTTAGTCATTTTTAGTCAATCCTATCATTTCCCCACTTGAACATCCAGTGTTGCATTCTCTCGACATCCTCATTTCATCTAAATCTAGTTCAATCTCCTTTTCTAATGAATTTAATGCCCTCTTCCATGTTTTGCTATTCTTCTATGCTTTTATGGCTTCCTTTAAGCTCTTGTTTCATCTTTAAACTCTTCCAAAATCCTTAGTTTTCTAATGTAAAATATTTCTTTTTATTGTTGTGTCAATGCATCCTTGTTAAGGTACTAGAAAAATAATATAAATATGTGTGACACTTAGCCATTTTTCACCATTTGATTCCAAACAAGAGAGGATCTTTTGCATTTTTCAGAGACTAGAGACCTTTCAAGCACTCTAACTTGTCAACTATTCATCTGATTCATCTCAGTTTTCGATCCTCTAGTTATTGAAGGTAAGCTTTATGACATAGAGGTCACAAATCTTTGGTTCATGATAGAAAGTTTTTTGGAATTTTTCTAACTCCCCAACGATTACCCATTAAAATAATGTTAAAATATTTATCCTAAATAGGGTTAAACCTCACAAAAAAACTCTAGTAGGTAATTAATAAAATAATGAATCTACCAAAGTCACAAATAAACCTTAGTGAACCCAATCTAATAAGAAAGGTATCTAGAAAACTAAGGGTTATAAACTAAACCCCTAATTAGAGGTTACATTTGTGATCACAGATGAGACCAAAGAAAGGAGCACTAGCTGAAGGATCTTCCTAGCTAAGTGAGAAGTAGCCAAGAGGAGGAAAGAACTAGACACAACCATAACAACCCCAAGAATAAGAGGTTAAAGTAAGACATGTGATAGGACCTCTTTGGGAGGAGCCCAAAGTGGTATTTTTTCTATAGATTCCTACTATAGAAACTAACCAATCTAGGAAAGATGAGGCTCTAAGACAAGGCCTAACCTTGGGGTCACACTGATAGAGGCCTACCTAGAAAAGATGAAAAACAAGGAGGTCTAGAGTTTCATTTTTCAAGAACTAAACTTTGGATCCTTCTTGGAGTTGGCTCCAAAAGATGTCTATACTCAATTATAGGAGCCTTCTATGTGGTCAATTCTTTTTTCTATTTGGGAATGGTAGATGGGGAAGACCTACTTATTCTAGAACAATTGGCAAGGAGATGCATCTGTCAAAATCAAGGACATCACAGTTCCCTACTTGGTTGAGGCTATAGCGAAGGTTCTCAGGTTTCCCAACACAAGGAAAAAACTATTAAAAATATTTAGCTAGGTAGATCCAAAGGCTAAGAAGAAATGAATCTAGTGCTACTATGTAGTGGACCATAAGGAGTAAGGTGCACTCTTGAAGGCAAAATGTGCTTACATAAAAATTATGGCCTGTTACCTAGATCCCACAGTGAGGCCAAGTAATCTTACAACCTTCTCTACCCATGCATGCACCACTCTAAGCGGTAAGTTCCTTATCAACCTTTCATAGCTTATCTATATGGAAATAGAAAAGTAGTTTAAAGAAAATGAAAAAGAAAGAAAGACACTTCCTTTCTCATGATTAATCAGAAATGTTTGCAAAAAGGGAGGAATAACATGCTATGCCAATTATGTGGCTCTGCATGCTCCTACCACATCTTGGTAGGAGATAATGATGGACAAAGTAGTAGCTAAGTTGCAAGAAGAGTAGAGGCCAATACCATGACCACCTATAATGCCAAAGACAATGCCTGAAACACTTGTAGCTATTGCACAACTCCACAAACTCCATGAGTACGAACTACAACAATAATAGGGTTTGACTGGTGGTGGGAAGCCATCAATTTACTATTCATTGCTTAGCCATCTAAACAACGTCACAAGGATCATCAACTAGCTAGACCAAGAAATTATCTCACTATTTTCCACATAAAGAAATCAACCACTCTTAAGAACAAATCATAGTACTTGGGAAGTTATAATCCATCCCTAGACAAGAATTTCCTGAAATTTTAGGAAATGCCACAACTCTCTTGGTACTCTTAGAGAAAGGTGAGGGGGTAACTGTTATGATGATGCAACACTAAGGATAGTAAATAGTAGCAAAGGTGGTGGCTGATAGGGTAATAGAAGTCCTAAATGCTCCTATGGTATTCATATATGATATTGTTGTAATGGAATGTGTTAAAACATCCATAGGAGTAGTGAGTGATTGAATGAGCATTTCCCAACATGAAGAAGTGTTGGAACAACTAGTGGAAATTAGGCAACTACTTTTGAAGATCTTTGATCTCTCAAATAAGATTATAGCAACCCAATCATAGATTCTAGAGAAGAGAGATAAACTCCTTATCACCAATGCTTAACTAAATGCAGCCACCATAGAAAACTAACGGTTGGTCACTAAGGTTGTAGAGTTGAAAATCTATCTCTTCGATCCTACCATTCTTAGCCTAGGAAGCATAAGGGATGAAGCTCTCCAACAACTTTAGTACAAATTAAGGAAGGTTGAGAATCCAAAAAATGACACGGTGTTTGATGCATTCTTGTCAAAATTCATGACATTAAACGTAAACAAGGATCTATCATAGGTCTGCAAGAAAAACATAGTTCTAACCAAGCATGTTCATTGCACGTGAAATGTTGAACAATAAAGTGATAAGATGGTCAAATTTATTTGACAATAATAAGAGTAGCTAGACAGGGTAAACCTTGATCTGATGAGGTTGATAGTAGAGAATAGAGATTTCTTGATGGAGGAAGACTAAGCACTTCATTATAAAATGACCATTAAGGTAGCCACCTAGAAGAATCAGGCCCTAAAATTTGAACCAAGTCAAAAATCATTATAGGGACTAAGTTGGGCTTCTTAAGGAGGTGAATGGAAATGAATTTTAACCAACCAAGACAAATATTAACGAGGTCCTCTTGCAACTCTAGCAAATAGGCCACATGTGGAAACCAATCTTGGATGGCTTAAACACATATAACATTGCAAAAACCCACTTGAAGGAGTTGTAGAGATGACGAAGTATATGAAGCTTGCCAACCTCCATTATGTAAACTTAGCTATTCTCATAGTAAGAAGGCTAAGATCTAAATTAGAAAAGAAAGTGATCACTCCCTACAACTTGTATGAGGCAAAATTCAAGCACCATAAGGAAACCAAGTAGTAGTTGGAGATAGCTAACATAGAGCTTGAAGTTCTCAAAATCAAATTCATTAAACAATGATCTATTTTTCAGAACCTACCTAGAAGGATAAACAACTATTACAAGTTTTAGAACTTAGTAAAGATGTTTGACCTCAAACATAAACAATTTGTAGCCTAATTTGTTAATGCCAAGAAGCTATTCCTTATAATGTCATGCCCATGGAATATCCCTTTACTAGCCCACATTAGTGAACTAAAATGGACTACATACAAACCATGTAGTAAGGAAGAGAAAATGAAAGCACTATTGGATGCTTTCAAGCTCCCACATGTAGTAGCAAGATAACCTTACTTGCTACAACTACCATAAGAACCAGAACCTAGTGAAGGACTTTCAACACCATAAAATCCTTCATCCCTAGCACTATTTGAAATTCTCCTTATCTCCAACAACTTAAGATTCTTACTAAAATTTTGTAAATTACCCAATTTTATTGCAATGGACATCAATTTGATAATCTTGTACAATTTGGGACTGAGAGTCAGTTAGTTATCTTTTTGTCAATAATTTCATATTTCTGCAATTTTGTAAGAAGCTTGATCTTACTTTTCATTAACTAAAGGATGAGGTTTTAGTTAGTCATGGGATATAATAAAGCCTTATACTATAGGTTGTGTTAATAGGCATAGGTTGATGCAACCCCATTAACACATGGTCGACGCTAATGTAGGCAAAGCCTATATAAATGTACACACCAAATACATTTATGACATCTTGCATTAATAACATAGTAAAGCCCTTGTACTTTAATATTCCTAGAGCTGATATAATTTCCTCTAAGTGTCCACAGTATCAATGAAAAAGATTGTATGGAGCTTTATTCAAGCATCATGTACCTAAACTCATTAGTGTGAACAATAGTAAAGTAGAGATTTCTAGCATTCATTGTAGCACTTGGATTAGTTTAATCTTTGTTATTACACTTTATTTTCAATGCACTTTACATTCCAAGTCTAAATTAATCTATACATTTAATGATGAACACATAAGTATGACCATTTTTAACATAATGTATTCCACTTGGTAGTCCTAATAGTAGCCATTTGGCACACCTTGTAATTGGCACTTGATAATCCAACAATGTTAATACTAGTTAATCCAACAATGTTAATTAGAAATGACTACTCATGTTAAGATAGTCAGTCACTAAAATAGTTAATTAGTTAAATAAGTAATCATTAAATACTTATTTTATCACCTAGTCATTAGGATAAAAATATATAGAAATATGAACAAAATAAACATCATATGTCTTAATGCACATTTAACCATACACACACAACACACATGTATGAGTTAGGAAGATAATGATTATGCAATCCCTTGACTCATAGTTTACGATTATGAGCAAACTTAGGGACTAAGTCCATAAAATTTGACTAAATCACTAGTACATGCTTGTGATTCATATGATTGGGCATAGGGGATACCAACTACTCATCAATGTTTATTCTTATTTCTTGAGGATTTATTTTAGCTTCATCAAGGTTTTGAGCTTTTACCATTGAAATTAAAACTCTATCTACATTTTCCTTATTGCATTATTAGCAATTGGCTTTTGCATTATAACCAAATTCTCAAAACATGCTTCATCAAGAGGTAACATTGATTAGTTGCTTATCCTATTTCTACATATCATTTTTGTAAGAACACAAGATATGTAGGTATTTTTGCTAATTTTCTGATAATGCCATGTGTGTAAGAAATTAGATTAGGGTACATAGTTGGTTGTTACATTTCATCAGTTCATTTGTATTTCAAGTGGTTTCCTTTTTTTTTATTCCTTGGCTTACTTCCCAGACAAACTAGAGATTTAGGATAGCCAGATTTCACTTAATTACCACTACTATAGTTTTTCAATCTTTATGTGTTTCTATACTTTTCTAGTTTCAGTGATTACAATGTATATACTATGTTAGGTGTTTTGATCCAATGACCACAAAACCACTACATCATGGAAATTTATCTCAGATCTAAAGAATATTAAAAGGATAAGTATGAGCCTTGCATCATGGAAGTTTATCTCAAACTTGAAGAATATTGGATGTATTTTTTTGTCATGGAAATAAGAAGTATATATAGTCTTGAGGAAATTGTCATGTGAAACACATGAAGTTCCATACGTTTGACACCCTATATACATTAGGACCTATGTGATGCTACATATGTTTTACTTTTGGCTAGGAATGAACAATGATATCTCCATATACATCAAATATTGGTCAACATTTTAAATAGTAAAGGCCAAACAACAAAACCCCACTAACTACTATAGCCATTGGAAGTATTAACATTATGATGGGAAGATGTTACTATGAACTTCATCATAGGATTGCCATTAACTAAAAAGGAGAATGACTCAATCATAGTAGTTATCATTCACTTGTCAAAAATAGATATCCTTAAAGTCTACCAATATAGCAAATGAAGTAGCCTAAAAATTTTGTACAAGAAGTGCTCCAATGGCATGGATGTCACAAATCAAACACATTAGACCAAGATCAAAAGTTTACTTTGAAATTATGGAAAAAGTCCTTCAAGGAATTTGATACACAACTAAAATTTAGCAAAATGTACCATCCTGAAATGGATAGTCAAACTAAATGAGTTAATTGAATATTGGAATACATTTTAAGGAGTTATGTCAGGAGTAGACCCAATACTTGGAAAATTTATTTGTAATTGGTAGTATTTTCCTAAAATAATAATTATCAAGGATCAATTCATAAGATCCCATTTAAAATTATATATGAGTGAAACTGTTGAACACTGTTAACTTAGGTTGATTTTCCCTTAATAATGCAATGTAAAGAAAAAAGAGATAAAGATTATGGAAAGCATTATTATGAAGATAAAACAAAACTTGCAAGCAACCCAAGATAAATATGTGAAATACACTAATCAACATTACCTTAAGAAGGAGTTCCAAATCGGTGACCAAGTGTTATTAATGGTTAAGCAAATAAGAAGATCCCTTAAGTTAGATAAATACACCAGATTTACCCCTCACTACTATGAACCCTTTGAAATTTTAGAATGAATTAGCAAAGTATCATATCGGTTAAATCTCTCAACGAACCTAAAAATCCATCATGTCTTCCATGTCACATTTCTGAAGAAGTTCCATAAAAATGACATGCCCCACATACTAGATTAAAACAAACTATTCCTAAGGTCCAATGCAAGTTCGAAAGTTAAACCTATAGTCATCAAAGATCAAAGAATAATGAAACT
>MNCI01020537.1:0-11171 GCA_015680685.1 Gnetum montanum | reverse complement strand
GTATGAATAGAAACACATGTTGTCATGGTGAGACATAGAAAATTTATTTATAATTTTATGTTTTATAATTTTATGGATTTTATATTTATAATGAATAAAAAAAACCTAAATACACATGCATTACAATACCTCTTTGAAATAGGTGCAATGCTTGTATCACAATTCCGCTTAAGGATAGGTGCAACACCACATACAAAATGCAATAAAAATGGATCTTAGTGACAACCTTGATGGTCCAACACTATGCTATACAATTATGACCTTCTTGAATAGGAAACAAGTTATCGCATATTAATTATAAAAAATATTTTTATTATTTTATTACCTAAGGCATCAATAGTAAAATAAGAAAAAATCATGAGCTTTGTTCATTATGTAAGAACTAGAGTTTTCATTGAACAAATGGTTCTAGGTTACATACTCTGATAGAGTCTAGTGCACTTGTGAAAGAAACAACTCAAAAAGCACATATAGTAAGGAAAGAAATCAACTTACCTAAGGGAGGAAGAGCTCTTCATACAAACTAGGTAGCACAATCTCCAAGAAATATCTAAATATACTAATCCTTTAGTGAAGAATTTATCTTGAGTTTTCATGTGGGAATGGAGGAGGTTCGTTAGTGCCTAGGCATCAACAAAGATTTGTCAATGTAGCCCAAGAGGTGTGATCCAATCTAGGCTTAATAGGAGGTGTGTCAATGTCCTTGAACTAACACAAGAGGTGTGCTAATGTATGAAAATCAATGCATCCCCCAAAGCACACTTTGCATAATGGATAACAAATGAAAACCAAAACCAAAGGGGGCATGTAGGAAGGATAGTAAAACATTCGAATGAATTAAGAATCATCCTAAGGAGCTTAAAATCATGGACATAATCTTGAAGTATGACACAAGGGGAATCGTACATCTTAGAAGATCAAGAACCTTAACCAAACATACTAAAACATAAACAAAGGACAGATAAAGAACTTTCAAAATCTAGGACTTATAATTGAGATAAAAATCATTACTAGATGTCTCATTAACAAACTTGCACCCCTCAACACCCCCACCCCTGCCCTCCATAGCGGCCAACTAAACAAAGCTAGTTCCATAACTTTAACACTCAAGAAACAAGGACTAGAACTAGATACATGATAAGACTAATGCAAAGGAATTACATATATATAGGCATTTTGACATAAGATGCATTAAAAATTTTTCATCTTGAGAAGAGGGACTAGAGGGATGATTAAAAAGAAGAGTTCCATGGCATGCCTACAAGCTGAAGATGCCTCAAGATTAATAGAATGATCTTCGATAATTCTTTTATTTTGTATTTAGTTATCATTATTATGCATGTCCCTTACTTATAGTTTGGAAACATGATCCTTTCACCTATAAATATTCTTTTTGATAGAGGCTTAAAATTATAGATTAGATGGATGTTCTTTAAGTGGAATTGAATAGCATTGACTTCATGTGCCTCAATAATACACCTATCTAAACATGTTAGATTACAACAATGCTAAAGATCATGTGAAATCTTTAGGCATAAAACTACCATTGAAAAAATCAGACATGAGAACAATGATAAGTATAATTCCCAAAGAAAACATGAAGAACAAAATCACAGTCTAATGTTCAATATGTACATAGGTATGATGAATAACATAGAATCAAAAAACAAATATCCAACTATGTCTCTCCCCCATGACTAAGTTATGAAACACCAACCTTGGACAACACTAACTAAATGCACATACCAAAGTATACAAGTATAATAATTAAAGGCATGAACATGGAAAGAAACAAATCAAATGGATCTAAAACATGTAATACCAATAACGAAAAAAATAAATATATACACAAACATGAAAAACATCTTGGTTAAACATATAATCTATAATCAAAATATGTAGGTAGAAAAAAAAGGTGAAAGGAGATTGTCCTAGTTAAATCATTAGACTCATCAAGTCACAATCACACATATGGAAGACTAATAAAATATCTTATTTCATATAACCACCATCATCCTAGGAGTTAAACTTAAGCTCACTTGCTTATAATGCCATGCCATCCAGAATTCACAAGTGAATCCTTCCCAGAGTAGACACTTATCTTTCTTTCCCCTATGAAACCTATTGATGGAACACCAATGGATTCCCAATAACTAGTGATACATAAACATCAAACATGAGTCTATCTCCTTAGATGGCTAAATCTCATCCTCCAATTTGCTTGATTAACTTTCTACCACATACAATGATGCATAGAATGGAAAGAAAATAGGTGAAGAATGAAAGATGAGAAAAAGAAAGAGAAGGTGAAAGTATAACATCACTTAATCCCCAGCCAATCATTCAATTAGCTCATGGAAGCATGTGAGCACATCCTACATCCTATGAGAGATTTTTTGTCACATCCCTTTACTACTACTTATCCACACGATGGGAGTAGATCTCCAAGTTTTCCTTCTAAGTGCAAGGCTATACCTACCACTTCAAATGTTATCTCTTCTTAATTTTTCTATAGTCTAACTATTGATGAAACTATATTAAAGCAACTTACCAAAAATCATCTAGAAGTTAAAATTCCAATTTGGTTTTTCTTCATCCATGCAGATATGCAAAGCAAGCTTCCCAAATTTCACTTTACTAGAATCCTCTCATCGATCCCTCTAGCTACGCTAAATAATCCTAATTCCAATAGTGATAATAATTCCATGATTAAGAAATAATATGTGTGGTCATGGTTTAGATCAAAGATTACAAATTTTTACCATTAGGAGCAAATGGATTAGAAATCACGTGGAAGCAACAATTGACATTAGTAAATTTCACTAAGAGAGAGAATCCTAGGCCTTCATGAAGATGGGTAAAAATGGATTAGGAGATTAGCTTGAATCATTACATTTGAGAACCAAGTGATCTAGGCAATGGATTAAACATGAGAAATGCTCACATGGGTATTAGTTTAACCACTCAATTCAGCTTTAATTGGGCAATCATAGGATCAATCTAGGATGGTAAAACTATTAATTTGGATGAACTAATAACTTGGAGTTACATTTTTCTTTCCATTACCTCTTCATCTAACACTTATTATTCTACTATTTTATTTTTCTTTTTTTATTATATTTTTATTTTCAATTTTTATCTTTTCTTTTCATTCATTTGTACATATTTTCTTTTTGTCACATCCCATTTCTCAAATGGTGCTATTGCATAACAAAGATGGTGTTCCTTCATAACTAATGATGTGATTATTGTAATAAGACCCAAAATCATAAGTTGTAATTAATACCTAAAAGGATGCATTATAACAATGGGCATGTCTCTTAAGGTGACCTTTAGGGGTTTAACCTAAGGTATTTATACCCAGGCACTAGGAATCATATAAGCATGGAGTTGTGGAGCTAGTAAATGTAAGTAATAGGTGCCAAGTGACGTAGATTATGAAGAGGACTAGCCATTTCTTCTGGCTAGTAATAGGCCTAATCTTAGTAACAGTGCTAGATAGCCTCTAAAAGATAGATGTCAAAGGAGGATAACCCCAAGGAACTATCATAGCATGACCCTAATACATTATTCTACATCAATAAAGCATTCTTTTCTTTCTCCTTTTGTACTTTTCTTATTATTTTATTTATGAAAAATTTCAAATGTTATACATATTTGACATTTTCACCTTATCTTCTTACATCTAATGTATAACATAATGTATATTTGATGTTTACCATGACATCCAGGAATTGGATATCATACTTTTCTTTTATGAGAAGAGGGATTTTGGATAACCACATGAATCATGAGAATGATTTGGATACCAGATCATCACTTGGAGTCTTCAACTTGCACGAACATGAGAATTCATCCCCCACCACATCACATGCACAAGTTCATGAGATCACAAACTTCTTCTGACCAAGGTAGCCAAGTAATGTAGCACATGCACCTAAGTCCAACTGCACCAATTAGACCCATTCAGTAGTCACAAGGATCCTTGATGATACACTCCTTTTCTTACTAATGGTTAGGCGCTCTTCCAAGATTCTAGAGCTTACATCCTAAAATGTGAACCCATCACCTATACATGGTTCTAGTAACATTAGATTCAACATCTTGTAATATGATTCTTACCTCCGCATTGAATCTAATCCTAGTTCACCAATGATGGATAAAGGAAAAGTAGGTGGATAAATTATATTATGTGAAAATTTCATCAATTAAGGTTCCACTTTGGAACCATTTTATGCCTTTATACCCTTTTCTCATGCTACCTTTAAAGCTCTATATAGCTAAAATCATTTCCCTTAGTCGATGCTAAGTTGCAAGACACTCTCTAGGTATGACCTTGTAGTATTTTCACTTGGCCTAGTCTCTTTTGTGTAGTAAGAAATAATTAATTTGTATTGAGATTTTATGTCCTCTTCTTTAAATAAGTGTTTTCAATTAAGATCATAGGCACTTGCAAATTATAGCAATGAATGTCCCATATCATTACACTCTCCAAATTCTTGTCCTTCATGAATCTTATCATATCCTATTTTCATAAATCTAACATGACCATTAAAATTCCCTCTAATAAATGTGCTTTTTTTCCAAAGGATTTCTTGAAGTACTTGATCTATGAAATCCCAAAAATTCTTCTTAATCAAATTTTCTAGGCCACTTTGTGGAGCATTTATACTGATGCTATTGATGATCTTATTTCCAAGAATAAGTTGGATGTAAGTACTTACACTACTTTCTTTTTCAAAATTATTAAAGATGATGCCCACTTCATTCTAGTGATTTTATTTTCCTAAGTAGGAAAGTTTGTAACTTAGGAAATGATGGTGTGTCATTTCTGGAGAACATCCTAGCAAGCCCATACTCATTTTTCACAATAATCATGCCTTATGACTACTACACATTGCTTCCAAGGGATGTCCTAGCATCTAAAAAATCTTTTAAAAAATCATCCATGAGATTTAATAAGGTTTTATAGTTGACTTCCAACCTAATACTAACTCAAACAATGTGTAATTTGTAGGATTCTTCATGCCATTCAATAGACCTAAAGAGAGTCATTAAGCTTAATGGCCCAATCTCTTCTATACCTACTAACCATTTTCTTGAGTATTCTAAAAATCTTATAGGTAGTAACTTTTGCCTAACCATTTTCCTACAAGTGATAAAGGATGTTAATTTATGATTAACTTCATAAGATTCTAAAAAATTCTTTAAAACCTTACTAATAAAGTTCGTACTATTATCAAAGATCAAGATTCAAGGAATACTAAACCTGTCACAACAATGCACAAAGTGTTAAGCATTACAAAACCTAATGGACCAGAAATATCCTATGAGCAATAGTTTCATCATGGTTCTTTTTCTAGCATAATGCCCACCACACATACCATGTTGCACATGAGCCAAGATGGCACCTTGGCTATCTTCTAGAACACACCATATTACAAGGCCATTAGGACATTTTTTTTTACAAATTCTCTTTGATAATACAATAAGACTTTACCTAGTACTAGAATCATTAAATCTTTCATTTTTCCCAAAAAGGAGGAATCTTCTAGGCCATTAGGTAGTTGAGAATAACCACAAATCATGGGCATTCATGTCAGCTCTTTGAGTTGAAAATGACCTTGCAAATATGATCATCCAAAAATTTTTGAATGATACATCATCTTCTTTGTTTTCAATTTACAATAGTGACAAATGATCTATCACCACATTCTCAACTCTCTTGCAATTAGTCATGTGAAGACTGAAATCCTATAAAAGAAAGTAGCCATCAAATCACATGGGAATTGACATTTGGTTTATACATGAGAAACTTAATGATGCTATGATTAACGTAGATGAATATTTTTCACCCAAAAACATGATGTCTAAATTTTTGTAATGCAAAAATGATGGCCATCAACTTCTTTTCAATGATGGTATAGTTTAATTGTGGCCCTATAATATTTCAACTAATATAGTAGATGTAGTAGGATCGTATTCTAATCAAACTACATTAGGATGATATTTAATGCAAAATCAAAAACATCTATCATTATATGAAATGGTTGAGTCTAGGTAGGACTCTACAACAATAGAGTTTGAGTTAACTTTTTCTTTAGAAATTAGAAGACATTTTCGCATTATTTGTTCCCCAAGAATGGAACATCTTTCTTTGTGAGCTCAAATAAAGTATTTTCTATTCTAAAAAAATATTTAATAAATCTATGATAATAGCCTATTTGGCCAAGGAAAGCTCGCATCTCTTTAGCTATCATGGGAATCTACATCATGTTTTCGATGGTGAAAATCTTATTAGGATCTAATTCTATTTTCTCTTTGGAAACTTTGTCGCCAAAAAAAATGCCATCAATCACCATCAACTCATTTTTCTTTGAATTTAGCTTTAAGTTTATGTGGCAGCAACAACATACCACAACTTCTGGTTGATTCAAGGCTTTTTGAAATATTTTTTCATAAGTGAAAAATTCATCAATGAAAACTTTTATACTCTTACCAATATAAACTTGGAACACAGACATCACCAACCACTGGAATGTATTTGGTGCATTACATAATCTAAAGGACATATGCTTAGGCAAAGATTCCTCATAGATAGATGAAGATATTTTTTTCTTGATCCTCTAGCATAATCCTGATCTAATTGTAACTAAAGTACCCATTAAGGAAGTTGTAGTACTCTTGGCCAAAGAAATAATCCAATATCTAGTCCACAAATGACAATAGAAAATCATCCTTAAAGGTGGTGGCATTAAACAACTTGTAGTCAACAAAAACTCTTCATTTTTTTTCTTTTCTTTGATGCAACTATACTTAGATTGATCTGCTCACTGTCAAAAATAGGGGTGATGAAGTTGGCTAATAGAAGATGGATGATTTCACTTTTTATTATATCCTACATATTATAATTAAGTCTTCATTGAAGTATCTACTAAGGTTTAACACTTGGATCAATATATATGTGGTATTGATAAATAGAGGAGTTTATTCTTGTAAGCCATCATGGGACCAGGTAAAGGCTTTTCTCCACTTTATAACTACCTTATTCAATTTAATTTTTTGGATGATTGTTGAAGTGGAATTGATGATAATAGGATGACCATTAGTGAGGAACAAGTACTCCAAGTCTCTTGGAAGTGGCTTGAGTTCCAATAGTGATGTTGGAACATTCTAGGATAAATTAAAAGTGTCCCAAAACTTAGGATCATACTACATCACTGTAGAAACCTTCACCATCTTCTCTACTTCTAAATCAAAACATTCATCATTGGATAAGGTAAAATAATTAATTGGTCTTTCAAAGACCTAATTTGTGGCTTTAGGAATTAGATCTTCTTCAAGGAAATTAGCATCCCTAATAATGTAAATATGTTCTGTGAGATAGTAGTTACAATCATGCCTATCAAATGAGATTTGCTTGTAATGTGTTTTCACAGTGGCATCTTTCCTATAATTTCTAAGTGAAAACCTTGGAAGACTAACTTGGCATTAATAGTTCTTAGCCAGGCTAACTTGGCATTTTTAATAGTGAAAACCTTGGAAGACTAACTTGGCATTAATAGATGATAGAAAAGTTATCTTCCATCTTGTTCTTTAATTTAATCACCAAGAAGTTTGCAAGGTATGACAGTCCCACCAATATTGGCATTACAGTGTTTACTTATCTCACAGATACATATAGGATTATTCTACTAGCTCCAACATGATGTTAGTACTCTTGAGAGGAGGAAGTCTACAATCAAGGTATTGCTACAATGAAATTATATTGGCTCCCAAACCAAAGTCACAAAGAGCTAAGCAATGATCTTTCTCACTAATCTGAATGTTATGCTAAATTGATTCAAGTCTATCAAGGCCTTCTTGGTTCTGAATTAGTCTTACACAATATCAACATGATGATATTTCTTACTAATTTAGAGCTAAGTAAGAACTTAACACACTTAAAAATTACTAAATTCTCTTACTAAACTAATCTCTCTACAGTTTCACAACTTCTTTGGAAATGTGAAAATAAAATTCTACGATTGAGTTTAATACTTATTTTAGGATTAAATGCACCTAACTAGCACAACATTCTAAATGTTTCATGGTGTTGATTAATAAATTCATTAGAACCCAGTTCTAATATCATGTTATGTTTCATGATTCTTAGATCACTGGGTCTAAGAACGAGAAATATTTTGATGATCATTACAAACATAAACTGAGGAATATAAAAGGTGGAACAAATCATGAATATTATCATGTTTACACTACTATTTATATATATTACATATAAACCATAAATAAGGATAAATAGAGGAAAGTAATATTAAATAATTTGTCTCTTTTATTATGTTTAATACTCTTCACCTTGAAAAGAACCAAAATCAACATATTTATAGGTTAAAAGAAATAGTCATGTCAATATAATGAATAGACATAATAAGTGAGTAACACTAGGTAAGGAGTACAAGAAATAGAATTATTCTTAAAAAAATCTAAATAAGAAGTAGTATAATACACCAACATCATAGATGGTGCTATACACTATGATGAGGTATAAAAACTCTAACATTATTATAGAATATAAATAAGAATTAGCATGTTAAGCTTGAAAAAACATACAAAATCCTTAATAAGTAAATCCATGTCCAATCCTACACTTCAACCTCTACCTTGATCCATACCCCTTCATCATCCTAACCGCTGAGCCCATCCACTACCTCCATGGTGTAATCCAACATCATCGTATCACCTATAATTTCTTCTCTAGCACAATCCAACAACATCTCCATCCCCCTCCTAATAAGAGAATTAATATGCCAAATGAACCACCTACTACTAACAAAATCTATCACATTGGTCTAATGCATAAACTAAACACTAAAATGTGTTGCATCATAACCCATGTAATCACATCCTTTTGGGTGTGTAATGTCATTATTAGACCATTTGAATCCTACCACCCCTTCCTCCCAATCGACACCCTCCCAAATTTTGTCTTCCCTATGGATGTTGTAGACTTGCCTATCTACTGCTAATAATAAGACCTATAGTAGGTCAATCTTTGACATGGGGGGAACACCTCATCCTTGTTACATTCTTATGGACTATCATTGCTATTGATGCACCATAGCAATGCTACTTGCCACCTACTACTACTAAGCACTGCATATAGGTTTTGTTATGCATGAACACGTGTTGCCACTTCCACAAGCCCTACAAAATGAAAACTTCTCACTAGCCTAAAAAGACCAAGTAAATAATACTTTGTTATTTTTTTGTTGGTTTGAACTAGGAGTATCCAATCTAATCTAACTTTTTTTATAACCTCATGAACATAATGCTTGGATCTTAGGTTCCATTTTGTCCTAATATGTTATCATTTTAGATGTTTTCTTAGGAAAATAAAAAAGGAATGATATTATAACAATTTTATTTTTGATACATTATCCATCAGCACCTAAGTCCCTCGAGTAGGTTCAAAAATTGGGATAAGACTCAAGCAAAGTGCATCTCAATGCTCGTCAAGCCTAAAACATATATCAACAAATAACTTGTCAAAGTCTTTGGATTTAGTTATAAAACTTAATTAGTGTAAAAAAATCNGCTTGTAGTTGATGTTACACTCTTATAAGTGCATGCAATATCCCACAACACATTTCATGTTGTACCCAAGGCTAAACCCTAATATAGAGTTAAACTATATAATCCTCCTAGGAAAATTCCTACCAAGTGGACGTATAGAAAAAGGTTGTAGCCCACTCAAATAATGGATGCAACTACCATGCTATTATGGTTTCAAAATCACAAGAAGTAGATGATTCTTTATGCCCCCATGGCCCCCAAACCATAGGGAATGTAGCAAGTCATCATCAACCCTACTATTGCTCTTACCATCCTTTCCCACTTAAAATGAGTAATGATCTTATAGCATGGCTTGGATAATCCATGAGGATGCTACATTTTGATCAAAGAAGGATTTTTTCAAATTTGGAAAAGTAACTCATACTTCTTAGAATCAAACGTGAATGATCTTAGATTCAAGAAGGTTTAGTAACTATGGTTAAGAATCATAAAGCTTCATTGATGAACTTGACCATATTTCCAAAACTTGAATTCTTCGTAGCACCTAACACCTATGCTAAGAAAGATATCATTTCAAACTTGGTATGTCCATCCTCCTAAGTCTTACCTAAGATGCAAGACTTAGAGATGAGTTCCTAAGTGGTTTTTCATAGTGACACATGAGGACACATTAGCCTAAAGGGTAAATAAGTCCAAGGTGTTCCTTGGTATATTTTCCAAAAGATCTAGGGGACTCAATCTCAACATAGTCCCATACCTATGATAGAATTATGTTCCATCATCTCTAGAGCCTCTTGAAATACTTTAGGCAAGTTTCCACAAGATCAAAACAAATAGACTCTGCAAGTCAATCACATGCCACACCTTCATCAATCTAGTCAATTCTCTCTCTCTCTCTCTTTCTCTCTCTCTCTCTATCTATCTATCTATCTATCTCTATTTCAATTATGTGCAACTATACAAAAGGAGATATCCTACTCACCATTGTAATAGCCATGATGTAAGATCAATACCTTGCTTCTAATAAATGTCCAAAATCAAGTATTCCTAGGATCTCAAGTGCTATAAAAGCTTTCCACTATCATTAAAGTTTGGACAATGTTTCCAATGGACCAATAATTCCACATTTATATCAGAACCATGCCCAGTAGTCCTAAAGTTCTGATTGCATTCAACTTGCATGCCTTGTATCAATTGAATAATAGACCACTCTAGAATTGATAAACTTATTTTTGAATAAGGGAGCCTATCAAGAAATGACTTTAGCATGCCAAAATGAAACATTGGATGAACTTGGTCCATATTAATAGGAAGCTATAATTTATAAGTTATAGGATTAACTTTTCAATAATCTTGAAGGAGTCTTCATACTACCAAAGTAGTTTGGAAGTGGTACCCTACTTTGGTTTGAATTGGCGAGGATCCAATTTCAAAAGGACCTAATCCCCAACTTTGAATTCATGAGGTTGGTACTTACAATTAGCACATTTCTTTATGCACTACACTACCCTTTCTAAATAATCCATTATTACCTCAAGCTTTTAAGACCCTACTTTAAGGTATTCATAAACTAAGGAATGATGACCTTACATGATGGA
>MNCI01020535.1:0-12999 GCA_015680685.1 Gnetum montanum | reverse complement strand
GTGTGCTTGATGTTACTTTTAGAAAAAGTAACTTTCTTTCTCTAAAGTAAAGATAGCCTTATCAAGGATGAAAAATGGAAAAGCTATTGGACTAGAAAACATCCATATAGAAGCTTGGAAAGCTAATAAAGTAAGAATTATGTGAGTCTATGATATCATATCTTTGCATATGTCATCATAGATATGATGTAGTGGATCTTGGTCATGCCTATCAATACCAACCCACCATTATGTCAAAGTGAAAATTTTTCGCTAATAGTTGGAAAAATTCTTATAGTTTGTTTTCATAAAGTTAGAGTTAGAGTGAATGCCTGTAGTGTGGTGAATTACAATTGTATAAAATCTTTATTCAAGTGGATTGTTCTTGGACATAATTTATTGATAATAATAAAGATTAAGATTATTTTTTATCATTGTAGCATATCACTTAGCTTAGTTTTACTTTTCCATAATGTTTACTTTTATTCATTCAATTACATTTACTAAGTAATCTACTATTCCAATGTCTATTAGTAAGGTGGAATAAGAATGACTGGTTTCATGCATAAAGTGTAATTATTTGGTAATCCAATAGTGACTTTGCTTAATTCACTTAGTAGTAAAGATACTTGTTAATTCTAGTAACAATTACCTCTGCTTAGGACATGTACAAAAAACCAAAAATGGATGCTTATACCACAAGATAGAATAGATTTAGATTTCCATTGTACTTAGAAAATAGAAGTTATATTCCTTTTTATCATGTTTACATTTAGTCTTATTACGAGCTAGTTAATGTCAATCATCATATACCTCACTAAGAGTTAAACCATATGATTTGCACCTTGCTAACTCTAAGTGGGAAGACAATGATCACAGACTTAACATCAACTTGCTAGTACGCTTACATTGTCCATTTGTGAATTACAATCTGGTCACATGTGAATACTGGTGACTTGTTTGGTTAAGTGTTAGAATGCCCAATCACTTATCCTTAGTTCCATTACCAGGGATGTGCTAATGTTTGCTAGTTAGTTGATTTTACAAAGTTTGTTGTATCAACTATCACCAAGCACATATTTCATACATAGAAAAAATTTCTTAAAACATATACACACTTAAGCATCAAATAAACTAAAATGGCTTCTATAACTAAAATCAAATATCCACCTATTATTGATCTTAATGAAAGTCATGGCAGAGTTTAAAATAAAGAAGATTAGAGTGAACCAATGAAAGATAGAATTTCATATGCTCATACTAACTCTTATTATTGTAATTTTACATTCATTTTCCATTAGGATGAACAACTCAGATGGAAAGACCCACAAGGAAATATTTTCTTGTCACCTGAATGTTCAACATCATCAATGCTTCAAGAAATCCTCATGAGGTCAAATTTGGGCCATGTGAAAGAAGAACATCAAGTTACAAAAAATATAATTAGGACATATTAGCCAATGGCAGCTCAAGCAAGAAGGGATGCCATTATGGAGGTAAGATATGAACAAGAAAAAGAGAAGAAGGCATCATAGATAGTTGTCCTAGAAGAAAAAGAAGATGCTCCATTCCAAGTTAAGAAATTCTATTAGACTTATGGATCTCATGTCCAGATACCAATTATTCACATTGAAGATCCCATCAAAATAAAGCTACATTCAGATCTTGTAGAAACCCTTAGAAGAAATAATGAGGACTCTAGACTTAGGAGGAATTGAAAGCCTAAGATCTCTAATGGATTTAGAAGAGATGAATTAAGGAGTTACAGAAGGTGAACTAACCATCATCATTCTCCAACTCCTTCATCTTCATTCTTACATTCATCAACAAACTTTGACAAGAGGGAATGAAGACCAAGGGATCACAATGGAGAACGAAGAAGAGACCATGAGAGACATGCAAATAGAAGAGCATATCTTGATGAAGAAGAAAACTATGAATGAAGAGGAGAAAGGATCAAATCTGAAAGAAGAGAGAATTGTAAGCATCAGAGAGGTCATCACTATAATAAAGGTTATGAACCTAAAGACTAGAAGAATTCCTTCTGGCCACTCATAATATGATCAACATTAGAAAAAGCTATGTCCATTTCTACTAGGCATTTAAGGAACAATAACATCAATTTATTTGACATGAATAATATTCTAAAATTTGAAGGCAGATATAATGTAGATCCACAACATCATCTCCAAGCCTTTCATGATGCTTGCATCCCATAGAATATAAAGAATGATTGGTAGAAACTAAAGTTGTTTCTCATGATATTCATCAAGGAAGTAGAGAGTTGTTATAGATTCTTAGAACCAGAATCAATTTGAAGATGGAGTACCATGTTGGAACTTTTTGATGATAAGTATCAAGCTTATTCCAAAGGGACAAATTTAAGAAAGTAGATCCAAGGATGGAAACAATGAATACATGAATCCCTTGATGCAGCGATGGGCAAGTATTATTCCTTCATAAATGCTGAGGCCATGAATTCTCTTAACAAAAATGACTACAACATAGCATTGATGGGCTAAGGAATAAAACAAGAGAAATCCTTAGAGCATATGCCCAAGGTAAATTATTTGAGATGACCACTCATTAGATTCAACAATTAATTGACAAAGTGGTAAAGGGGGAAGGAGAGCTAAGGAAAAGGAAATTAGCTAAAGAGCATAATAGAGATCTAACAATCAAAAAAGGAATGTAAGGATATGAAAATCACAAGAGGAAGAAACATTAGAAGATATAATCCAATGGAAGACTCTACCTATCCAAAAATTAGTCAATGATATTATAACAAACATAGAGAAAATGTGGGATTTTGTGGATGACAAGTTTGCTACATCACTCAAGATAGTGGAGGAAAGGACTGAATAAGCCTTTAGCAAAAGTAAGGATAAAAAGAAGAAAAGAAACAATGGATGTGAGAACTACAAAAAATTGGAAAAATTTGCTGTAGTAGAAGAAGTAATGAACTCAATTTTAGAAGATGACATAGGTTGTAAAGTGTGCTAATACGAACATCCTAATTAATGTTTCCCTATCATGGGCCACTTACAAGAGTCTGGGGCATATGTACTTAATTTAAAGTTTGTTACGAAAAAAATGCCTAAGTGATTATGTTATCTCAAGGTAATTTCAAACAACCCTACCAACAATCATACTATCAAAGTAGGGCTTACTCTCAATTGCAATAGCAATACTAGTACTAGTGGCAATAATTACAATCATGGAGAATACCATCATCAAGGTAGAAATATTCATATAAGAAACCAAATCCCTATGGATACTATGTACAATGTCTAATCTCTCTTGGAAATACTTTTGTTCATACGTCCTCTCCCTACTATTCACCTAAATCCATAACATCATGTATGGATTCTCATCCTTTCACATCTCAACCATCACTATGTCCCTCATACCAAGTTCTTAATTCATTACCATTAGTTCCACCACTAGTCATGCAAGGAGAACTGCCAATACAAATGCAACAAAAGAGTGCTACTAGGGTAGTGACCACATAATAGGATGTCATGGCAAGTGAAATGAGATCTAGGAAACATCCCTTCTTTAGGGAAAATCCAAAAAAGGTTCAATGGATGAGAACTTCATCTAACTCGACCCATCTACACAAGGTCCTCTGGAGAACACTATGCTTTTGACATTAACAAAGAGTAACATAACTATTATCATGCTTTCTTACACAGTTATACATTAGATCAAGGTAGTAGTACTTCCTAAGAAAAGAATAGATCCATGAAGTCCTTTAGTTTGTCTCCAAATAGTAGGGCATAAACCATGTGAGGCTCTATTAGAGTTTGGGTTAGGAGTTAATCTTATCTCCCAAGACATGTACAAGGCTTGAAAGCCTTCTATAATAAAGAAAAGTAACATTTGATAAGAGTTACCAAACTGATCAATCGTTGTTGCACTAGACAAGTGAAAGACACAATAATAACAATAAGTTGATGGTCCTATCCTACTAATTTTCTAGTCATCCATGTGGAGAAGAATAAAGGAGAATTTCTTATCATTGTCAAAAGAGCATGGCTTATCACTGTGGATGCTAAGTTAGAAATCAAAGACTTGTCCTTGAGAATTTCCAAGGAAGATGAAGCCAACATAATTTAAAGATGTAGTGTTCCATGTATCACATAAAATGATAATGGATGCAATTACATGCAAAAAATCTAGACAACATGACACAATGCTATCACAACATATAATAAATGTGTTGAAGACATATTGATGGGATGTGATATCACATGGGCTACGATATCACATACGCGATATTGCTTATGTGATATCGCGGTGCACTGTCATATCTATAAATAAGAGGCGGCTCTCCCTTGTTTCAAAATCCTAGGCTAGATAGTAGGGAAACTTTGGTAGATTGATCACTCTAGAGATAGAATATTTTCCATGTCCCCGTAGTAGGAACTCCAGAGTGAATGGATCTTTATTCGAGCAGACATTGTACCTGAACACAAGTTTGTGTACAACAATAAAGACGAGCTTCTTGGATAAACCTTACAGTGCATAGAATAGGCTAATTAGGATTTTATTTACTGTTATTTATTATCTATTATTTACATGCCTTATTAGTTATTTAATTCTCTCTCAACCCTTCTCTCCTAGTTAAGTGCCTCAGTACGACTGCTTCGAGCACGTGTGTTACGCTTGGTGATCCTAGCAATGATTAGCGTTTGGTAGCCAAGGTTGCATTAGTTCAGGGTGTGTATGGTAAGTGGGAATGGATGCTGATGCTAGGTTAATTTAGACTTAGTTAGGTAGTTAGAGTTAGTTAATTACTTTCTTCACCCTTCACCTTGTTAGCATAGGAAATAAAATAGAAAAGATAAAAAAATCATATACCTCAGACTTACTGATGAAGTGCTATATAGTCGATGCATCGACTAGGCTGTGTATATGTGGCCGCATCGACGCGGCCCCATTGATGTAGCCTCCATGCATCGACATGGCCTTGTTTATGCAGCGACCTATCCTAACCTATAAATAAGAGGGCCTTCCACCTCATTTAGGCATCCATATTTTAGTTGTGGCGAAGCTCTTGCATTTTGTTCATGCAGGAGATAGATTATTTTTCCAAGTGCATGTCCACAGTGTGATGCTTATAATTGTACGACCCCTTTATTTGAGTGTGATGTACTTGGATGCACACATGATCGGAAATAAAGATTGAGATTACTTCATCATTGTAGCATTCACTTAGTCTAATTTTTTAATTGTTATTGTTATTTATTATTTTCTTAGTTAATATTTCTTTATCATCATTTGCTATTCCTGTTGTTAAATGCATAATGAGTACGACTTTATCACAAGCATTTAAGTGTGACTACTTGGTAACCCAGTAGTGTACCTAGGATCTGCACTTAGTAATCCTAGTAGTAGTCGTGCATGAAGTCCAAGATGTGTACGGATGATTAAGGAACAGATACTTATCACACTTAGGTTAGCTTAGACTTCATTTCCTATTACTCATTAGTTTAATCAAGATTACTTTCCATTGTCTCTAGGAGTAGCATTAGTTTAGGATCACATCATATGCCTCACTCTAGACTAAACCATACGTGACAAAGCCAATACTAGTCTAGGTGGGAAGATAGTGAACTGCGATCAACATGTAACGATTTAGATACCACAACTAGCCTGTCCATGGAGTTCGACCGGATCATGCATGAATGCTCGTATTCGTATGGTTGGGCGTAGGGGTACCTAGCCGCTCATCATTGGTGTTGTTGCTAGGGATGGTGCTAGTTATCTAGATTAGTTATATCATACAAGATTGCTGTATAAGGAATTAACGAGATATCTTTTAGGAAGAAAAAATTTACAAAAAATCACATATAAATTCACACACAATTTCACAGCCATGTCTCTCCTACAAGACTATAATAATGCCACATCTAGTGAGGTAGTTCATTGGAGGATCAATGAATATTATGACAATGAAGATTGGAGTACGCAACCCGAGATGGGGGTTTCTTATAAACATAAACAAAGACAACATTGTCCCAATGCATGAAAGTGTAACTTTCCTGATGACCATGAACCCCTATTGGCCACTACAAGCTTAACAAAAATACAAGAGGTTGTTCGAATAGCCCACAGGCATCGTAAGGAAAGTTGTCTACCTGTGCTTGATTTAAACAACTTTCCCAAGTTTTCAGGAGGCTATGATTCAGATTTGCAACAACATTTACAAGCCTTCTATGATGCCTATACATGGAACAACAATGATAATGGGTGGCAAAAAATTAAGCTCTTTCCTTTGACACTCATTGGCCAAGCAAAAGTATGGTATAGGTAGTTAAAACCAAAATCAATTCAACGTTGGCCAATAATGATAGAACTCTTCAATGAAAGATATCAAACCTATGTGAGAGTGTGAACCTTGAGGAGAAAAATCCAAGAATGGAAACAAGCGCAACATGAACCCTTGGACATGGCCTTAGAAAGATATTATGCATTGTTAAACAATTGCCCAAGCCATGGGTTCTCTGAGGAGAGGCTAATGTACCATATCATAGATGGGCTCCATAATAAAACAAGGGAGACCCTAGGGATGTATGCCCAAGGTCAACTATATGAGCTACGAACCCATCAACGCCAAAAGATTATTAAGCGGATAGCAAAAGAAGAAGGAGAAATAACTAAATGGGAGAATGTTGAAAGTTCTCAATAGGATTATGTTGGCGACCGTTTGGGACATGATCACCAACAAGTGTCCTTGAACAAGATTTAGGTGCTTGCTGGTCTTCTAGCAACACAAAGGCCCAGATACCTCCAAATAGAATTAGTAGTTAATGTGAGTATGTGTGTGTGCTATTGCGGTGTGCAGTTGTGCAAAATGAAACGATTGGTTGTGTGTAAAACTACAAATGACTTATCTTAAAGAGATTCAGCCAAATTTGCAAAGTACTGTGAGTTGTTGAGACTTCTTATCCTATTCAATTTCCTAGTCTATGTGGTCCTTATAATACCTACTTGTAACAAATAAATTTTTGCAAAAACATTTGAGCACAATTCTGTGAATCTACTTCTAATTTTTCCCAGAGAAAGAGATAGTTCCGCAAGAAAACTAGAAATAGAGTGAGATTCAATGGAAATAGAAAGAAAAGAAAGTAGATTTGTGTAAAGATATCAAATGTTTAAACAAGATAAAATGATACGAGTAAAAACTTCGCAATAAAGTTATCCCAAATTCAATAACTACGAATTGTTCAAACTTCCAAGGCTCAAATAAGCAATTTCTTCAAGACAATCCTACTACGCTACCCAAAATTTTTCTGCGTAAAGTATCACGTACAAGACTCTATTTTGGCTAGATAATGGATGTCAACAATTGCATTCGATAGAACCTTCAAAAGACTTGACAATTTCTAATTGAAATACCATGGAGATTCACTTCAAAGATAAAAGAAGCTATTTTGGTCCTATCAAAATACCAAATATTTTTTGAACCCTCTTGACTATTAAATCATTCAACAGCTTGACTACAAGTAGAGGCTCTCTTACAACAATCTCAATAGCACTTCTTATGCGTTGCACAATAATCAAATCGCTACTAAAATGATCTTAAGGCTTTCAAACACAAGCTCTTCTATGGAAAAATTTTAATAGAAATTTTCTATCACGCAACAAGAACAATAAGAGCAATCTAAAAATCCAAAAATTACTTGCCAAGCATGATACTATCTAAACCACTAGCTAAACAATTTAAACAAAATAGAAAGCAATAAGCATAACTCACAGGACTATGACAAAGAGGTTGAAATGTTCTCTTTAGCAAGTCATCTTACAAGCAATCTTTCACAATGTCTTCTTTACAAATCCTCCTTCAAGACCCAAAGTGAGACCCCAAGTGTGATTCCCTTCTTTTCCCTTTTAACCCCTAAAGCCTTTTAATAGGGTTCAAAAGGTAGTTAGACTTTTCAAAATATCTTGGCTAACTTCTCTCCCAAGTAAGGAAGTTATAACTTGCCCAACAAGTTAGGAGATATTACTTGCCCAACAAGTTAGGAAGTTGTAACTTATACATAAAGTTAGGAGAAAATCATGCTAACATTGGCATGTGTAAATATTACAAATATTGCTTTTATAAGAAACAACCTATATAATATTTTTTTAAAAAAATAAATCCAAGATCTCCATACTATAAGAGCTTCATACAATTGTAATTTTATTTTAATTATTTAGTTTACGATTTTAATTACTAAATGTCATTAAGCCCTAGTAATTCTCATGATCAGGCTATATTAAGAAAGTAATTTAGCATCCACCTTAGTGTAGACGTTGGTGTTGGCATCTGTATGGTTTTTTTTTAAATGAAGAAATCTGGTCCTTGTAAATTTGTATTTGCATTTTAAATCCACGTAAAATTTGCTGCTGGCTTCCTTGGGAAAATGACGTTTGCTGGAAAAAGAAATTTGAATACAGTGGTGGTTACTTGGCATCATTAAGAACACCTCTGAATGTGAAGGCTGAAGGTGAAGGCGCCAGGCCTGGAACTACCCAGTTTCTACAATCAGTTTCAAATTATTCCGCTCTATGTCGTTCTCAGCTAGAACCATATGTTAATCGCCACCACAAAACAAGGCCCTGCCACTGCATTTGGTAAGGTTGCCATGTGGTATTCGGTTGCTGCCACCATGTGCCATCTCTGAGAGTGCCCTAGTATATGGAGATCAGGAAGCTAGAACCTAGCAGCTTGTTTGAAATTCATCTACAATCACTGGTGGTCACGAGAATGAGAGAGAAAGCTTGCTATTATATGCTGCAATTACGTGCAGCTACCAATGCCTCTTGTGGTGCAAATGTCATTACTGAAGAGCCAACAGTGTGTGTGCATCTGCAGTCACTGCCTGTCTCTAAAGAGAAGGCTAGCCATCCTAGAAGAGGCCCCTGTGGTAGTTGTTTTGACATTTGATGCACTTTCTGTCGATAATGCCTACCACAACTTTATCTTGATCATCCATTATCTTTTTCAAACTTCTTGCTCTATTCAATAAATTCGTTGCTTTCACCATTTTTAACCCTGCAGACCAACCCTTCGGTGAAAATATTTGCAGAAACATCTTGAGAAGACCTAGGGCTTGAACGTGGCCGCTCTGATTCCATTTTCAAATATTTTCTATTCCTCAATTTTCAATCCTTCAAGTCAGGAAATTTCCTCTCCACTATCGGAACTACATGGCTCCAGAGTGAATACTATAAACTAAAGCATGGAGGAGAGAAATGGTGGATATGGCTTGCTATTGAGGATCAGAAAGCTATCAAGCAAAAATGGTCTCTCTTCATCATCCTGTCGACTCATGCAAAGTTGCCACTCAAAACAAAAATGTTCGTGGGTTACACGACGCTTCTTCCAGGATTGCTGTGATTGCTACAAGGAAAAATAAGGCAAGACGCACAAATGGTTCGCCACCAATGCTTTCTGAGGTAAATAATATAATTCCTTGTTTGCTATTGTACTATCTTCCAATCTCCAATAGAGGAATAATTTGGCACTTTAATTTTGTATCCCAAGAAGGTCTCAACATCATTTTATTTAACAGTGAATAAATTTTCCAAAACACCCATCAACCTATTTTATCATGCCAACCTGTTTCATGAAATGGCCAAAATGTGCCAACATTTCTGCCCCCTTAAAAGCTTAAAGAAATTTATGTAGCCCCATTTTAAAATTGAAACGTACTAAAATTTTTATTGAATTTTTACAGTTGAACAGAAAATTTTTTTTGGAGGAAAATTCCCATCAAACATAAGGTTTGATGGTATAAAAACCTCATTCCTAAGAAAAACAACAAACTGTACATTAGCAAGTCCTTCATTCATGGACTATTCTTGAGATAGGAACAAAATTATGAGGGTTATTCTGGTAGGAATCCTCATCTCTCTAACTATCTCATAGGTAATTTCTGACGTGATGAAGGTTGTTCTATTGTTTTCTGGCTTGTTGGAGCTTTCAACTTGATCTACTTGAACTTTTTCTTCAGCAATCTTCTCCTTTTCTTTTTCAGATGAACTCTTCTGTTCTTCCCAATTGGGTCCTTCATCTTCTTGTTCAGACACAAAGGCCTCTTTCCATGACTCCTCATTGGTTGGTTGCTCTTCTCTTCTCTCCTCTTCTTGGGTGCAATCTTGATATTGCTCCCAAACATTTGACTCTATCTCTAAACCTCTTGTGAGGAATGAAAATTCATCAGACAACCAAGCCATGAAAGGACACTTTTTCGATGCTCCACATGCTCTAGCTTTCAAATAAGCCTTCAACACATGTTTAGGGCAACATCCCATCACATATGGAATAAAAGGCTTTCTCATTGTTTTCCCAAACTCCATCTTCTCTTTCAAATTAGCTCTCTCTTACTTTCTCTACTCAACTTGAATTAGAAGATGAGGAAATCCTACGCAACCCAATCCTCTTTTTATAGGTGCTAGAAATTTAAAATTCCCCCCAAGAGTCTTCAACCAATTTTTCCTCTTTTTAGGCATTCTAACCACTTGTCACAATCCTCACTAAGTGGTGGATGAGTCATCTTCTTCACTTGTCACACTTGTAGGATTCTACTTGTTTCACTTGTAGGCTTCCACTTGCCTCATTTTGAAGGAAAACTATTTTCTAATTTAAATAAATTTATCCTAAATATATTTACTATTATAATATACTATCTACTTATCTAATTATATATCAATATAATAATTAAACATAATAATTAATACTATACTCCTAGTAATAGTATATACATACATTACTTTGAGAAAGGATATCTTCAAGCTGTATGCAATTTTCCAAAATAATGTTTTATATGCAAAACATTATATAAAAATTGTAATTCCATGCTATCAAAAGTTGATAATCTGTAAGTATCTTCTGATAATTGCTTTTTAATTTGAAATGGACCAATCCATGTCAGGGTAAACTTGTTAGGTTTCTTCATATTCCATAATAGGAAAAGGTCTCCTATCTTGAAAGCTCTTTTCAAAGCTTTCCTATCAAACCATCTTTTAACTTGAGAGGTATTCTATAACAAATTATCCCTTGCTTTATCTACTTCAGCTTTCCTTTTAATAAGCAAAGTCATGAAACTTCTATCTTTATCAGTTTTTTCACTATATCTTTGTACAAATTTGGAAGCTGAGCTTACAATCTTATTTGTAATTCTAGTTGGCAAACCATGGACTAAGTTATATGGTGATGTCCCAATAGCTCTCTTGAATCTAATTTGATCTAACCATAACGCAGATTGTAGATAATTAATCCAATTTCCTGGATTTCCATCCATCGATTTCTTGATATAAGCGATAAGCTTTTTATTGGTGGATTCTGCTAGGCCATTTCCTTGAAGATAATAGTTTGATGAAGAAAATAAGAAAATAGATTTTTCTGATACCCATTTGATAAATTCTTTAGATTTGAAGGCAGGTCCATTGTCTAACACTAACACTTCGGGTAGACCAAACCTACTTAGAATGTGGTCTTCTAGAAACTTAATCACATTCGATGCTAAACTTCCTCTTAGAGCCTTTGCTTCAGACCATTTAGTAAAATAATCAGTAGCAGTGAGAATAAACTTGTGTCCAAATCTTGAAGGAGTAATTGTACCAATAAAATCCAAACCCCATTACTGAAATGGTCTATCTGCAACTACTGGCTTTAAAGGGGCTTTAGCCTTTTTAATCTTGGGCCCATGAATTTGACATTTATAGCATTTTTAAATCTTTGAACTAATGTCTTGATACATGGAAGGCTAGTAATATCCATATCAAAGTATATGTTGCATAGTCGACTTAGGGGATTCATAAAATAAATTCAAATGATCATGAAATTGTTCCAAAATGAAACTAATTTGGTTATTATGAATACAGTCCAATAAAACCCCTCAAAAATCTTTTCTATATAATATACCTTCTTTAACAACGAATCTTTGTGCTCTTTTGAAGAAAGCTCTCTTTTGAATTGTAGTTAAATTATTTGAGATTTTTTTTGTATTTAGAAATTTGAGAATTTCATCATACCAATTTTCTTCATGGGTGTCAAGTGTACATACTTCATTTTCTCTAGTCATTAACTTGGCTAATCCCATTCCCTTAATTGTTTTGCATATTTTCAATGAAAATTTGAAACTTTGTAACTTTATAAGCCATTTTCCTTTTTTTAATCCAATCTCATTTTGGGCTAGGAATTGCTTAACTGTAGGTTCAATTAGCATAATATGGACTAATGAACTTTCCAAATAATATTTAAAATGTTGAAGTGCTTTAATGACTACAAAAGCTTGTTTCTCCAAGTCTTAATAATTTAATTATGAACCTTTTAACTGATACCCAAAAAATCCAATTGGTTTGTCTTGACCTTCATCATCTTTTTGTGTTAGAACGACAGCGATAGAATCATTTGAAGCAAAAGAATATAACTAAAAATCTTCTTTAAGCCTAGGCTTCACCAAATATGGAGCCTCTTGTATAGCATTGCTTAATTGTAGGTTCAATTAGCATAATATGGACTAATGAACTTTCCAAATAATATTTAAAATGTTGAAGTGCTTTAATGACTACAAAAGCTTGTTTATCCAAGTCTTAATAATTTAATTTTGAACCTTTTAATTGATACCCAAAAAATCCAATTGGTTCGTCTTGACCTTCATCATCTTTTTGTGTTAGAACGACAACGATAGAATCATTTGAAGCAAAAGAATATAACTAAGAATCTTCTTTAAGCCTAGGCTTCACCAAATATGGAGCCTCTTGTATAGCATTTTTAATTTTCAATAAAGCTCTCTCTGACTCTGGTGTTATCTCTACTTTGACGTCCTTTTTTAGCATATGCATCAAAGGTTTGGTAATTTCAGTAAACCCAAGGATGAACTTTTTCACAAAGTTTATCTTCCCAAAGAAAGATCTAAGAGATTTCTTACTTGTGGGATGCTCAATATTTTGTACTGCTTGGATTCAGGAATTATTTATGGTAATTCCTTCTTGACATATCACATGGCCTAATAGGCTTCC
>MNCI01020531.1:20478-89441 GCA_015680685.1 Gnetum montanum | reverse complement strand
TTTCCTTTTTAAATCATAAAATATTTTATTTTCCTTGTAGTGATAGAGATAGTAACCATGGATTTGATATATGTATGCGTATACAATCGAAGTTATATCGGGGCCGATTCCATCTTCATCTTCTCTTCACTTTGTCAATAGCGTTTTCAAAATACAGAGAGCTTTGGCTTGCAAATCGCGAAAGAAGTAAACAAAATTACCAGGTGCAAAATCTAGTTCTGGTTGTGATCTAAAACGGGTTATCGTTGCCTTTATAGGGATATGAGAACGAAAGCTTCAAAAGTCCTCCGAAGGTCTTGAACCATCAGGAATAATTTTTAGAAATCTCGAGCCTTCTGTTGCGAAGGGAATTATCCAGAATAATGTTTCATATTCTGGAGCCTTCGGTTATGCGGTATTGTAACGGACACTGCTTGGACAGAGAGTTGCTGGTAGCTTTTGATTTGTGAGAAGAATCCATGTTAGTAACTGTTGTGGAACTCTTCAGACTTGAGCCATGGTTTCAATCGTCTCATATCTCTGTTCCATGAAATGGCCAAAATGTGCCAACAAATAACCTCCTCCATTCATCATGAAGCATTAGTGCACATGTTGATCTCTATTTCTATCATGGATAACATTCCAGCAAATGAATAGTTCATTCATGCTATGATGTTGCCTCCTCCCTCATAAGAATTAGTTCAATGCCCTTGGTGTTTCGTGATGAGGTGATCAAGGTGGACCTTAAGAAGGGTCAAGTCATTACCACAATGTTGATCACCATCTATGTGGAAGATTGTAGGATCTGTAGGGTGCATGTCAATGATGGGTTGGCAACCAATGTCATCCCATACATGATCGTTGACAAGCTTGGTTTTGTTAACTAGATCCAATTAATAAAAACAACATGCTTGAAGTCCTTCAATGCATCACATGTTGTTGTAAGGGAAATTATCATGATAGCCTTCATTGTAGAGGAGAAATTCTCCATCACTACCAAATTCATAGTGGTTGAAGAGATGTCAGGTTTCAACTAGATCTTGGGTAGCCCTAGTTAGCCCAACCATGTGAAACACTGTGAAATTGCAAGGTCAAAATGGTTTAGTAGGATCTAGTAGTTCAGGTGAACATTCGCAATATGTTGTGTATATCGGAAATTCTAGTTCTTTTGATTAAGGGCTTGTTACGCTACATTATGTAGCTCAACGTAAAAGTTCCTAGGAAAACTTGATGGAAGCAAAGGATATGTAGTAACAACACTTCAAATTTTGAAGGTTCGCTATGTTACGCTGAATTACGTTATGTAGCGTAATGTGGTGCAACGCAGCGTAATATGGCATAGGGCAGCGTAAGCGTAAAACAACCTGTGGCACTAAAGGTAAAGGCAAATTACGCTATGCTATGCTTCAGGGTGTGATATAGCGTAATGGCGTAGATTTCAGTTATCGTGCACCATGTCAACAAAAATTTTGTGGGTCTAGGACACGCGTCACCTAAACTACATTCTTCTCTTGATCCTGATCTTATAAATACCCTGGCAAACAAGGTGCAAGCAGGCACAAAAATTTGGTGAAAAGAATTGACAAGCTGAAAAGTTAGCAGAATGACAAGTTCGACGATTCTAGCAGCGCTGGGAAAAAATATTGGTAAAAGAAGAACACTAATGGGAACAGCGAGAAGCTCTTGACAAGAGATTTTAAATCCACAAGAACTTTGCTCCAAACCTAACTCCCTTGCACCCAGATTCGACCTGTGAACAAGGTAGATTGACCTTTTTCTTGTTTAAATCTCCAAGTAGCTTCTTATTTGTGGCAGATACTTTGTCCAAACCGAAGACTGCTTTGTAAAACTCTGCTTCATTCTCCATCTTTTATCTGCAAGGTAGATCCCACATTCTTGAGTCATGAATATCTCCTCCAAATCTAGTTTGTTGTGCTTTTCTTACATGAAATTTCATGATAGTTTGTGCATAATTTATATTGCATTCTTTCTAAATTCAGTTAAGTAACAAATCTCACTCTCCTCGTAAATATACAATCAATCCTCACATCAAATCATCAATCCTCGCATCAGATCATTGTTTTGTTATACAAATCGCTGATAACTTTTACTGATAAAGTAAGTCCCTATCTGATCGACAAGACCATTCATGGCACCTCAGATTCATTTTCTTTCAGCACGGCCCTCAGATGAATTTGGGGTTAATACTGTGTACATGGAAATTCCCCGGTATCTCCAGCAACCTATTTTTTCCATTGTTATAGTTTTCTGGTGCTAGAAGGAGGGCCTGAACCTCTAATCCACATTTTGCGGGTAATCGTGTAAGCTATCTGTACCCATTTTTGACCAATGTAAATGTAATACCTCTGTGGTAGTTTACGAGATCGTGTGGTATAGATCGGTCACTTCAATGATTCCTCTGGAATCCTACAGGGCAGAAAGTCCAATTTTAGCCTTATCTTACCTTCGCCTTTGAGATCTCTACATTTGTCATTATTGTTAACGATCTACACAGAAAATGAACTCTGTACACACCACCACCACTGCTATGCCTGTTACTAAATTCACTAGTACAACCTTGGGTCCCATTACCGCTGCCGAGTCCAAAGTTGCCCTTGGCACAATGAGTCATCAGGGACCATATCATCACTCACTAAGATTGCATCCCTCATTCACCATCTTGACACCAAAACAATATAATTTCATTTACGTTAAGATCCAGGATAAACTAGCCATTGATCGAGCCGAGCTAGAAGCAAAGAGAAATTATGAATTAATTTACAAAGGAGGTCAAGATTTCATTTTGACTGCATATGATGTCATCCCACTTACTGAACACCATCATGAGCACTTTTCACAACTCCTTATGGCTATGAATCAAACCTCACATAAATCCATTGTGGAACCTTAAAATGAAGAGGAAGAGGATGAGTTCGTAGCCCAATCTGAACACGAGGATTCGTACCACATCCTTAGTCCACACACCTACGCAAACACATTATTCCATCCTTTCATGAGGGAGACTATGCCTCTCCATACAATCAAAAGCACTCAAGCACATGTGCCCATCCCCACTATCCCTCCATCCACCACGTTATCCTCTTTCCTGTAGGTACAAGTCCCATCTCAAACTAACGAAGGGGTAACTTTCCCACCCCAAGTGGTTGGGATGCCATCTGTAATACCTACTTCCACATCTACACATTTTATTCCATGGGTGTAGGTTCATACTATGCCCGTAACCCATCTAGTCCAAAATCAGTTACAAAATCTCCTTTCACAACTCATAGTTGGGCAACATGTCACCCTTGTTGTCCAATCGCAACGATCTATCCCGCAATCCATGGTTGGCCAATGGACTACTCCTATTACGCAACAACGCCAACAATCTACACTTTACGATATGCTGCCCTTAGTCACATCCACCGTAAATATTCCACAACCAATTGTTCAACTCCCCTATTTCCCATCCTCTACATAACAGTTGTATGATACTCAAACTAACTAGCCAACTACTCCATCCATAGGTCTAGATTAAGATTTTCAGCTTATCCAAACTCTTACTGAAGAGGTTAAATGCCTCAAGGCTACTGCTTTGACACGGTACAAGTCATGGATTTCTACCATGATGATCCCATTAGTCCAGCAGTCCCTATTCTGTCATTGCCTGCTGGGATGTCACTTCCCCATTTTACAAACTATAATGGGGAGGGTGATCCCAATGCCCATCTGGTCACTTTCAAGTCAGAATCCTTGTTACTGCAACAATGGACACATACTATAATCCAAGTCTTTACTATGTCCTTAACAGATAATGCTTTAGACTAGTATCATGCTCTTCCCCATTCTTCGATTTCACCCTTGGAAGAACTACTGACTCAAATTGTGACGTGTTTCAAATACAACCTAAAACTGGAAGTCACATTCGACCAGCTTATGGGGGTCAAACAAGATCCGCTCAAATCTGTCCAAAGATTTATACAGCGTTGGAGTGCAACCTTGAATGAAATTGGCAAACCCATTGCTGAGGCTCATCTGTTAGCCATTTTCAAGGGGGAAGTTAATGACTTCATCAAGTCAAATTTGTACTACCTTGCTCCTCACTCCCTTAGCCAAGCCTTTACTCAAACTAAGAGCATTCAAAATGCGGCGGAGGCTAGCAAAGACCTGGCATATGTGGTTTACAAGAATGCCCATAACAAAGGCAAGGACAAGGTCAAGGCAACAACGATGATAGTGGCAACTTTAGCTGAAGATGCCAAGAAGAAAAACAACAATAAGAGGGCACCTATGATGTCTACTGAGCCTATGGCTAGCTCTAGCAGCATCGACCAGGAATCATCTGCCCCTGAGGCACCTACACAACCTAGGCCAAACTTTGAGCATAAGGATCACTCAAAGTATATGGCCTTGCCTGTGAAACCTTCAGAACTGTTGAAGCAACTACTGGGAACTGGCCACATCCAACATAAGACGGTATCCGAAGAGGCTCTAAAGCATCACAGACATCATTGTGAGCTACTCAAGAATCCCTCTTTAGCTCTACCTAATGAATTGTTGGTTCCAAGTATTTCATGCTAGATCGCTTCTGTGACTACCACTAATTGTGTGGTCACGATATAAACTACTGCTGGGAGTTGAAAGATGACATTCAATGCATGATCGATAACAGTGATCGAATCCTAGACAGTAGTATTCTAACATGTCCACAAAACCAAGTGATGCATGTGTACCAAGACCCTTTGAATGCAAACAATGCAGGGTACACCATCAACATGGTAAGTACAGAGGGTGATGGACAGGCACAGCTGAAGCAACCCTTTGTGTTGCAAGTGCCTTCTCGCCCACACTAGATGGTAGGCCCATCAACGTTGAAGAATGGTGCTCTAAGATAACCCTTTATCCCTCCAAGCCCCTTCTCAAACCATCGCTCGATAACCTGCCATCGGTAAAGTTGCAGCCTCGCCTACGCCCACACCTAGAGCACCCTTTGTCATCAAGGTGCCTAAACCATCAGCTACCCTAGTCGTGTAGGGACAAATCTCTAGATCTATCCCCTAGTCATAGTTTGACAAAAAATTAGAAGGGGGTATAACAGCTGACACAAACAAGGATTGTTTTACGCTAGGTTTTCTCAAGCCTAAGCCCCTTGCTTTAGCACCCTTGGCCTCACATTCAAAAAGGGACGAGACTATGCAAATGCAATGACAGAAGCAACCATCTCCTCCTAGTACAAAAAAATGTAACCCTCAACTAGAGGCTGTTCTTCCTCAAGAAATTCGTCTCTTGGGGCGAATGGAAGAAGAAAAGGCCGACAAGTAGCCAGATCGTGGGCAAGATCTCCTCGATGCCTTTGCATAAGTCAAACAAGCTCTAAAACAAAAGAATACAACATTGAGCCTTTATTACTTACTCATGACATCACAAAAACACTATGATACCATGGTTCGCGTGTTAACATTCATACCTGTGGACGAAAGCTTGCCAGCAGATGAGGAAGCAATTCATTCCATCATGTTGCCTCATGTTGCTGAAAAACCTAGGCCTTCCCTATTGACCTTCCATGAAGAATCCATTAAGGATGACCCAGAAAAGGGTCAGGTGACAATGGCACCCATGTTCATCATCATCCGGGTTGATCAACACCGAATTTGAAGAGTACATGTAGATGACAGGGCGACCGCTAATGTCATCCCGTATTGGATAGTGGTTCAGCTAGGCATGATTGATCAGATTAGCCTCACAATGATGTCACGTCTCAAGTCATTCAATGGGGCATGAGTGCAAGTCAAAGGAATTGTGCATATCAACTTTGTATCAGGGAATCAATTTCCCATAGATGCAACATTTATTATCATCGAGGAGATGCTTGGCTTTAACTTGATCCTAGGAAGGTCTTGGTTGGCTCAATTGAGGGTAGTTTCATCACTTATACATCAGGAAATTAATTTACCCTACACAAAAGGGGAAGTGATCATCCATGGTGATAAAATGACCCCTCAGGTTGTCAACAACATAGAAATAGAACAAGGTTTAAAAATTGAAATTCCTGAGGACTAGCCTCCTATTCCAATACTTGAACAGGCCAAGACATTGGCTGATGATAGTTCAGTTTGGGCTGAACTACCATTCCAGGAGGAAGATGGTGGTGTAAGAGAATAGAGTGATAGGTCTCCTTGTTCCTATGCATTGCTGAAGCTTAAGGCAATTAAGAAACAACTACGGAATTAACATAGAAACGACAATAGCGTAAACTGTTGCGACGAATCACATTGCTTAACTATTGAATGATTTACGCTCACCCTTCCACTAGCTACCCTACTTGTACTTTACATTTATACTTTATCTTCATGCTCTACTTTATCTTTACACTCTATGCTTACCAGTACGCTTCAAAGGTCCGGAATGGCCTCAAAGTGCCAAAGGCCCGAAATGGCCTAAAACTAGCGATGGCCCAAAATGGCCTTAAACTAGAAATGGCCCACTACAGCCTAAAACTAGCAAATGTAATTCATCCTTTTATGCCTACTTAGCCACCAAGATCTTTAAAATTGCAATGTCATTTACACTATACACTTAAGCTAGTCAGTGGCCCGCAATGGCCTTAAAATATCAAATTAATTTACGCTTTATGCTTGCATCATGTAGATGCCCGCGATGGCCTTAAACTATCAAATTCATTTACGCTTTATGCTTGCATCATTTAGCAGCATGTAATGGCCTTAAACTATCAATTTCACTTACGCTTTACACGCGCAAAAAAGATGAAACACTAAACTCGCAGGACTTGCATCAAAATATGTCAAAGAATAACATTGTCTTTTCCACTTTATCACAATAAAACAGTGGCTAATATAGCCACACTATGTATCCCTTTTTTCACTGTTGTTGCCTATGTCCACCAGCTCCACCTCTGCTTCAGGAAATTCATTTTCATAAGGGCTACCCTTTTCATAAGGCATTTGAGGCTCTCCTTCATAAGGTTTCTCACCGCAGGACTGAACATCTCTATCACGATCTGCTTCGTGCAGACCCTCTCCTTGAGGAACATCATCTTCATTACGCTCATCCTCCTGGGGATCCTCCTCAGGTTATTCCTACAATTTAATGTGACATACGTATTAGCACTATCATACAAACTAGATATAACAAATATACAGTAATCCCATAGTTTACCTATGATGGTCTTGCATTGGTAGTAAATGGGATTTGTTCTAGGCCTACCCACAAACACTGCATAATCTTTTCTTCGGTAAGCTCAGACCAGACTCCATCTCTTAGATTAGCTCTAGCCTTGACCTTCCCTTTCTCTACAGGAGTCCATTGTGGTAGTTCAGGGAAGAAGGAAGGAATGGTAATCTCCCCTCTAGGGAGATTCATTTCTCTTTCCAGAGAGGCACTTACCGTCACTTGCTCCTGGAAATTCTCATAGGCTCCGGAAGCACCAATGACATTAAGGAATAGCTGAAGGGACTGAGCCTCAATAGTAGAGTCCCTATAATGTTGGCAGTAGGTAGCGCTTTCTCACTTATACACATTTTGTGATCTTTCTGCATCTTCCCCCATTCTTGTACTCTCACACTAAAGTCCTTCCAGTCTTGATTCTTCTAAGCTAGGAGATCCATTTGCATTCACTACTTGACTAGTTCTCGGCTGGTCTGGACACTGTTCCTAACTACCATCTAATAAAGGGCAGAGTCAATAACAACTATCCACTAGTTCTCGTTGTTCGTCCCCTGGGCCTTCAGGAATTCATTCCGTGATGTCAAAACCCCCACCTTGGTAGCTAGAGCCACCTTTTCTTTCTCTGATTTCTGAAGCCTCTTCTAGAGGTCTTCATTGATGTTTTGGCATTCTCACAAGGAGTAAGTCGAGCGCATAGTGCATTTACACATCTCGTCGTAAATGTTGTGTGGCATGACAGTTGTCTCTGATGGAGGTTCGATGGTGTCTACATCAATAGGCTCTGACAGGTCCCATCTGAGGTGAGCTCCTTATAACATAAAGCAACAATTAGATATAGTTGAGTAGCGTAATGCCACAATAGAATAACCCCTACATAATGATTGTAATGTACCAGCTGCTAGATCAACTTGCTCCAAGTGGCCAATCATATCATTGACAACGCCTTCAATAAAGGTGAATTTATCAAGAAATTTTCCCCAAGGTCGGGTCGCCATTATCGACAAGGGTACGCTCTAATCACCTATTACACATGAAGATAGTTAAGATATTACGATGAATAAAAGAAAAAAATCTCTAGAAATAGTAGCGTAAACATTTTACGTTTAGCAAAATTCAAACTCGCCGAAGGGCAAACCACTTACCTTTCCTCGTTTCAGCCAAGAGGAATTTGACATCCTCCAGTGCTACTTCCTCTTCGTGCGTAGGAGCCTATGCACCACCCACCTTATTAACTGGAGCAGCCTTTCTCTTCTTTGTCAGATAACATAACACGCAAATGATCAGTTAGTATAGGACTACACTTTTTTTCTCTACCTCAACTACACAACGACGCAAAAACATCCACACCATTAGCACATTTCTTTACTTACTAGCTGAAGGCTTATTCGTCTGGATATTGCCTTGTACCATCTTTCCCTTCACACCTACTGGCTCGATAGGCTCCTTGGTCAAACAAGGTTTCTTTCATTGCACTGACAGATCTACAATTTCAGCTGCTAGGCGATTCCCCCTCGATGTATTTCCAGTGTAGGAGGGGAGTACCCCACCTACGCTGTCTGGAGCCCGAGCTGGAGGTGTAGCCATGTTCCTAGTTGTCACTGAAAATGATTCTTCGATTCCTTTAGGAGGGTCCTATGACCGAGTTGTGCCAAAAACATGGGAAATCCATAGTTTGGAAATCTGGTTGTGGTCCTGCTACACCTAGACCCCATTCCTTTGGACTACCAAGAATTCGGCAAAACGTTGAAAGAAAGCTATGAAGAAGACAAAATGTACATTGAAACGAGACTAAAGCTTCTTGCGAAGCTTGACCATCTCAATGCGCAGGCCTTCAGCAAAATAGCTAGCCCAATTGTACCGAGTCCCCTCCTTCATGAACTCTTTCATGATTCAAGCCTGCTCTATGGTGAGGACTCTCCCTTGGGAGAGTGTCTTGGGGAAGGCCTGGGCTCGAAAAAAGGGATAAATAGTACTGGCCACCACCAACTCAATCCTATCAGCAGGGATCCCCTTCACCTCTTTCTTAACCCCTAACCACTCCTCTATAGCTAGCTGGTGTTTAGAACTTCTCTTTGACTTTTCTTCTATAGGAAGGCCATCAAAGGTAACACCAAAGAGATCAGCGAATAACTGAGCGTCTATGCTAAAATTCACACGCACATTATGTACACGTATGCAAAGACACTCGGCATCTTCACTGAAGGAGTTGACTAAGGTCATCATTTCACCCGCAGTGACATCAGGAGTTATCTCCAAAAATAGGTCTATCAGTCTGGCTTCATCAAGTTTATTGGTTAACATAGCCTGGGCCACGTTCTGGCCGACCCAACGTTGTGTATCTTTTATGTCACCATAATGGAAGAAGATGCTGCTTTCCTCACGACTGGAGGCCATAATTGTAATCTCCCTTGATTCCATGACTATTAACATAAAACAATATTTAAGACAACATGGACGGTATAACGAAGATAAAACAAAATATCATTTTCAACCAATAACATTATACAGTCAATCATTATAACAGTATTTACCAGTCCTAAATGGCAAAGGAAATGGAGGAATTTTCGCTTGCACGTCCTCAAAGGTGAGAGGAGGATCCAAAGTCAACTTGCTATCCAACCATCTAAGTCATTTACATTTTGTAAAAAACTCAACATAGCGAGTAGGGTAGTGTGGGATTTCGAAGGCCAGTTGCCCCATGACACCGACCCGCGCATTGCTAGTAGAGGTAAATTCCCTTATGGCCCTTTCGGTCACAGACAATGTATCATTATCGCCCAGGAGACTAGCCTCATTGATAAAACATCTGCATAGAACACAAGCAATTTTTTACACAACAAAAATACAAACACTAGTTAACACCATATCTTTGCTATAGAAACACTTACCCACCTATGTAATACACGATGCCAGGAGGGTTCTGGAAGTAGGTCGTAAGATTTTGGGCCATGAACATAGTGTTATAGGCATGATAATAGTTAAACCTGGGCATCTCGCAGATCCATGATAAACACCTCAAACCCTTGGCGCTCTGTTCATGGTCTTGCACCCATATAGTCTTGACCACACCATCCACCCAAAACGCTAGGACGCTCTGTGTAGACTTGATCAGTAGCGTCTCTAGGATGGCGGCGGCTATATCGATCGGTAAATACGACCAAATAATTATATTGAAATTATGCAACAGGAATTTTAGGAACTCTCGTGCACCCCTTCGGAACCATATCGCCTCCCCCTGTACACGAGCATGAGGGGGAGGAACATGGGATGTGGGAACATGTATGCAACAAAGAATGTCCACAATGTTCAAAATGATTAGGATGGGCTTTAGCATAACCCTATACAGTAAAATGCATTACAATTAGATAAATAGTTTAGACATAAAAATTTATCACATGACATTAGGGTTCTCTCGACTCCCAGAAAACTACACATCATCACTATGGATGCATTGCCAAAACTGCCCAAACCTTTGCAATAGTTCAAGGTCTCTTCTTGACAACAGTGATGAAGGCAACACTGCGTATCATCCCTAGCATAACCTGTAACCATTATGGGTGGAGTTACAGAACCCTTACTATGCTACACAGAGATACAACACCTGGAATCTTCTAACTATACATTGCATTTGTATAGTATTGTCCAACGTTGTCAAAACCCTTGCAACAGTGCAAGGTCCACATCTAACAATGATGATAAAGGAAATATAACAATCTACGATAGCTTAGCCCGCATGGACAAATATGATTACGATGCTACAACTAAGAATAAAAATCATGCAGGAAAGTGAAAAGTGACTTATCGGTTGAGAGGCGTGACCTCACAAGTTTCAACTTTGGCCTATGAAACCCACTGCAAACTCTCTTGCACTTCATCTATCTTTGCCAATTTGACATTCTTTCCTCTGATTTCAGTGCCATAGTTAAAATTGAAGAATCTTCACAAAATCACTTGTTTACGCCTTCTTTCTTTCTTGCTTCAGCTATAACCAAATTTGAATTCACGATATCTGTAGCCTGTTTTGAGCATAAACCATGAACTTATAAATGTAATGCTTGAAACTAACTGATTTATGCTCAATCGATGTGGAATTTTCCTGAATTTTCCTAAAATACTAGCCTGTCAGTATGACATGAAGCGTGAAGTTCGAAGCATTAATCTCGTAGATATCATATAGATTGCGGTTCAAAATGACCCTAAACTAATGAACAGCTTACCACCTCATAATCCAGTCGCATTAACTACGGTCTGCACAAAATTTCGAATTCGTTGTTCCAATACGCTAAACGTGCCATGTTATTTATTTCATCCCAATTTATAAAAGTCGCATGCTTATGTCTAGGAAACTTGTTTCGCTATTCTCTTAATAAACTGTGCATATTTGTAATGGTCCGCTAAGACCTTAAATTGACAACTTCTTTAACAAACAACTCTAACTTAAAAAGAAAGCAACAAATATTTATCGTTTTAACAGTAAAACAATGTAATAGCCTCCATTTTGACAATTTGGCAAGATAGTTTGGTAAATGGACGCAGCTCTATCTCTACCCCTAGCCCTAACAGGCCCATATGGGGAAATCATTAGATAGTTTAATCATGTGCTAATAGAAATAGATGCTTCCCTTTGTGACACAACCATAGCAGCATCGAAAGTATTCCCAGATTGGCCAGAACACCTAGCCCAAACCCTAGATCTAGAGGCTAGTGATGTGACCGAGGACCCCCTCAACAAGGTCCCTGTGGTTACGCACAAAGGTGAAAGTAAAACATTGAGACTTAGTTCTCTCCTTAATCAAAAGATGAAAAATGACATAGTGCAAGTGCTCCAGACTAATGCTATTGTATTCGCGTGGTTGAAGACGATATGACGGGTTTAGACCCGAGACTAATAAAACATAACATAGTTTTAGACCTGCACATCAAGGCAATTAAACAAAAGGCACAGAAGATTAAGCATGAAATAGCATTAGCAGTACTTAACGAGATCACCAAACTATACCAGGCTATTTTCATTCTTGTGGTCGACTATTCGGATTGGGTGTCGAACATAATAGTTGTCTCTAAGAAAATGGGAGGAATACACATCTATATAGATTTTCATGATCTGAACAAGGCTACGATTAAAGACAATTTCCCACTACTGAGTATCGACCAACTTATTGATACAATAGTTGGTCACGCGCTACTATCCTTTATGGATGACTTTTCAAGTTATAATCAAATTCGTATCAAACTAGAGCATCAACTAACTACAACATTCATGACCCCCTGGGGAACTTTCTTTTATACTATGATGCCTTTCGGGCTAAAGAACATTGGAGCAACATATCAATGGGATATGACATACATCTTTAGTGAGTACCTCTTAGAGAGATTAAATGACTACATAGATGACATAGCTATCAAAGCTATGAAGTCAGAAGATCATTCAGAAGATTTGGAGTTAATCCTTAAACGATGTACCAAGCATGACCTGTAGCTCAATCCAAAGAAATGCGTATTCAGAGTCAAAATTGGATGCATGCTAGGGTTTGTGGTATCAGAGACTAGCATCTGAGTTGACCCAGACAAGGTTAAAGCCATCGTCAATTTAACACCACCCACAAATCTCAAGGAACTACGTGGGTTGTAGGGTAGACTACAATTCATCAAGCGGTTCATTTTAAAATTAACAGAAAAACTGTATCCCATGCAACATTTACTTAAGAAGGGCATTAATTTTGAATGGACTGATGACTACTAGCGTGCATTTGATAGTTTAAAGTAAGAACTGCAACACTTGCCAATGGTTTTCCCACCACAAAGGGATCAACCTTTTTATATTTACCTGGCAAGCTTAGATGTGTCTATAGTTGCATTACTCTACCAAAAAAAGAATGATGGATTGAAAACTCCCATCTATTATCTGAGTCACACTCTATTTTCATACAAAACAAGGTACAATGAAGTAGAGCGTAACTGTTTGGCATTGGTTTTCACACTTAAGAAATGTAGACACTATCTTTTCCGTAGCCAGGTTAATATAATCTACAAAAGCAATGTCCTGAGAGCCATCTCAAACAACTTATACTAGAGTAGTAAGATAGCTTGTTGGAAGGCTATAACAGCTGAATTCAACTTACATTATGTTGGCCAATCATCCATTAAGGATCAGGCTATAGCTGATCAGCTTGCAACATCGCCTATTAGCGATCAAGCTATAGTAGAACCCAAATTTCCCGATGAATATGTACATAGTTTAAGCCCTGTAATAATAGGCCTCAATGATACATTATATTTTGATGGAGCCTCAACCACCAGGGGTCGTAGCGCTGCCACCATCATTATGCTATCCCCTGAAGATATTCGCCTATTGGCTTACCGCCTAGCGTTTCCCTATACGAACAATGTGGTAGAGTATGAGAGGCTCCTCAAGGGACTGTTAATAGCCAGAGAACTCAACATTCAACACCTGGCAATCTGGGGTGATTCGATACTCATAATTAATCAAATCACAGGAGTCTACGCCTACAAGGCTATGCATTTGTAACCCTACTGCGATATGGCTAAAGATCTTCTAAAATGATTCATGACGATTGACATCCAATAGGTGCCACGTAATGAAAACATAGTTGCTGATGCATTAGCCACGCTAGCCTTAAACATGCCGTTTGTTTGCCACCTTACCTGCTTTAATGATGGAATGTATAGATCTTGTCATCCAAGCAGCGCAAATCTCACTAAGCTCGGGAGGAACGCTAGAGTGGTACGATAACATTAAAACTTACCTTCTGCATGGTGAACCACCACACAAGCTAACACCTACATAGAAAAATGTAGTTTGCAAGCGTGCAAGGCAATATGTTATTATCGAAGACAATACTCTATGTAGACGCTATTTTGATGGAGTATTGTTAACTTGCATTAACAACAATCAAGCACAAACAATAGTTAGCGAAGTCCATGAAGGGCTGTGTGGAGGACACGTAACTCCATGAGCCATGGCCACTAAAATCATATGCTTAGGTTATTACTGGCTGTACATGGAAAAAGACTACCTTACCAAGGTTAAGACATGTGACACGTGCCAATGTTATGCAAACTTAATACACGTGTCACCAACTGAGTTACATACTATGCAGATTACTTGACCATTCCAACGATGGGGGCTAGACATCATAGGCCCCATCACACCTAAATCTTCCGTAGGACATAGCTTCATTATGACTGCCACTGAGTATTTCACGAAGTGGGTCAAGGCTATTCCTCTATAGAAGATCACATCCCAATAGGGTTGCCATTTCATCTTAGATAACATAGTAACTAGGTTTGGGCTTCCTATGACTATTGTGACTGAAAATGGGCCACAATTTAGTAGTGTCGAAACCAAGTCTTTTTGCAGTAACCTTGGCATTAGAAAATCTTTTTCCTCACCTTACTACCCACAAGAAAATGCTCAAGCTGAAGCAATGAACAAAGTGATCATCAACCTGTTGAAAAAGATGCTCAGTAGCAACAAAAAATAATGGCATGAAAAAATCCTCTATGTGCTATGGATGTATCGGACAATATGCAGGACAGCTACAGACAGGACACCCTATAGCCTAGTCTATGGATCCAAAGTAGTGTTGCCCTTGGAACTACAGGTTCCTTCACTGTGGATGGTCCTCTCCACGATTATAAATGAGACTCAGCACAACAAGTCTAGAATTACGAATTTAGACTCAGTAGAGGAGAAACGCATCCAGGTGCTTGACAATATTGATAGATATCAAGAAAAATAGAGACAGAAGCACCAGCATAACCTACATCAACGACCGATCAAGAAAGGAGATTTCGTTCTTAAGGCCGTTCGTGAACCAGTAGGCAAATTCTATGCAAACTAGGAAGGCCCTTTCCTGGTCGTCAGTGCATACAGTAACGTGGCATTCAAGCTAGCAGATATCAATGGAAACAAGCTGTAGAACCTATTGAATTACACGTACTTGAAATGGTACCACATCTAGTCGCCAAATCAGCACTAACACCAGGTAATAATTGTTTACTACGATGTAAAACTAGCAAAGTTGTACACATCCACTACAATGTAAAACTAGCATCCTTTGCATGCGTCTGCCACGATGCTAAGCTAGCAAAATATTTGACCATCTGCCATGATGCAAAAACTAGCAAGGTAAGCACATGTCTACTAAGACATAAAATTTGCACATATTTGTGCCTGGGTCATGACACAAAACTGACACCCATAGCATGGTCTACTGAGACTATAAATTAGCTCTTCCACCATCCGCTATGATGTAAAACTAACACACCACAGTTCGCTCAGACCCTAAATAGATACCATGGTCTGCTAGGAATTAAAACCAGCAACAATAGTCTACCAGGACTTAAAGCTAGAAACTGTCAATCAACAGTGCACGAAGCAAGTGAGCATGATCATTCTTGCACAGCATCCCTACCAAATGGAGTGGGTGAGATGTTGGGATAGATCCAACATTGCTACCCTCTCGGCATCCTACTGATTCCTCGGACATGCTGAAAGGCATACTACTGACTCCTCAGAGATGACACTACGATAGCCACTCCATAGTCATAACTCCTAGGGTTAGCTTCACCATCTCTAGCTCTAAGGAAAGTGTGGTCATCCATGACCTTGAAGGCCTCCTTCTATTGTTGCCATTAGACTCTGGCTTCATAGATTCATCTGACCAGTTATTTTCCCACTCAGCTAGATATGATGAGTCTTATTGACGATGGTGCAATCCTGAACTGCAACATCAACATTGGGATCCTTGGCTCTTGCTATAGTTCCTTATCCACAGTCTACTCTCCTTCTTGCTCTGGGCAGTGCTTGTTTCAACAACCACCCTAGCGTTTACGATGATCAATCTTGTTCTCTGTTTTCTATTGTGTTTTCAGGTAACTTGCTACAATCACGTTGTTTAGAGAATGCATTCACTCAGGGGGCAAGGTGTCAACAATGTTTTGAGGTGGTTGCTCAGACTAGCCTGGCTACTTGGGAGTGCAACCATGCTTTTCCTCCCATTCGACACCTTAGTCCACTTTCTCTTTCCTTCATCTTTATAATTGTCTTTCACCCCTACTCTATTTGTACAGAATATGAGCATACATGAAAGATTTTCGCACCTGTATTACCATCATATCTGTGAACTGGTGTAATACAACTCACCTCATGGAGTGTAAATGCACAAAAAGAAATGCGGATGTAACACAAGTCATCCAGGCTATATCAATGGGCAAAGCTAGGAAAAATGGATGTAACACAACTCATCCAAGCCAAAAGTGGATGTAACACAACTTGGCCATGCAAAGCCCTTCATGTGCAGTATAGCGATGTGACTTCTCGGAAAAACGTCCTTGAGAAGCTGTCTCAAAACATGTTAGCAAAAGCTTCCTGCTCACACACTTGAGTCTTCCCCAAACCTCCCTCTCCCACAAATGTAACTCCCTCCTATACTCTTTATCCCTCCTGCCTTCACATTCCTAGGTTTGACAGAGTGACCTCTGAGCAGCTGCTGATGAGCATGTTGAAGCCTTCACTTCTACGGTGTTTCGTATTCTTTGTCGATGTTCATTGGGCAAGCCCTCTAAACATCAACAAAGAGGGGCCATTGAAACACCATGAAATTGCAAGGTCAAAATGGTTTAGTAGGATCTAGTAGTTCAAGCGAAGATTCGTAATATGTTGTGCATCTCGGCAAGTCCAGTTCTTTCGATTAAGGGCTTGTTACACTACATTACGTATCTCAGCATAAAAGTTCCTAGGAAAAATTGATGGAAGCAAAGGATATGTAGTAACAACACTTCAAATTTTGAAGGTTCGCTATGTTACGCTGAATTACGCTATGCATCGTAATGTGGTGCAATGCAGCGTAATATGGCACAGGGCAACGTAAGCATAAAATAGCCTATGACACTAAAGGTAAAGGCAGATTACGCTATGCTATGCTTCGGGACGTGATATAGTGTAATGGCATAGATTTTAGCTATCGTGCGCCAAGTCAACAAACATTTTGTGGGTTCAGGACACGCGTCACCTAAACCACATTCTTCTCTTGACCTTGATCTTATAAATACCCTAGCAAACAAGGTGCAAGCAGGCGCAAAAATTTGGAGAAAAGAATTGATATGTTGACAAGTTAGCAGATTGACAATCTCAGCGATTCTAGTAGTGCTGGGAAAAAATATTGGCAAAAGAAGAACACTGGCGGGAACAACAAGAAGCTCTTGACCAAAGATTTTAAATCCACAAGCATTTTTCTCCAAGCCTGACTCCCGTGCACCCAGATTCGACCAGTGAACAAGGTAGATTGGCCTTTTGCTTGTTTAAATCTCCAAGTAGCTTCTTATTTGTGGCAGATACTTCGTCCAAACCAAAGCTTGCTTTGTAAAACTCTTTTTCATTCTCCATCTTTTATCCGCAAGGTAGATCCCAGATTCTGGGATCGTGAATATCTCCTCCAAATCTAGTTTATTGTGCATTGCTTACATGAAATTTCATGATAGTTTTTGCATAATTTATATTGCATTCTTTCTAAATTAACTTCTATGGTGTTTCATATTCTTTGTCGACGTTCTTTGGGCAAGCCCTCTAAATGTCAACAAAGAGGGGCCATTGAAACAACGTGAAATTGCAAGGTCAAAATGGTTTAGCGGGATCTAGTAGTTTAGGCAAATATTTGCAATATGTTGCACATCTTGGTGAGTTCGGTTCTTTCCATTAAGGGCTTGTTACGCTACATTACGTAGCTCAGTGTAAAAGTCCCTAGGAAAACTTGATGGAAGCAAAGGATATGTAGTAACAACACTTCAAATTTTGAAGGTTCGCTATGTTATGTTGAATTACGCTATGCAGCATAATGTGGTGCAATGCAGCGTAATATGGCATAGGGTATCGTAAGCGTAAAACAGCCTGTGGCACTAAAGGTAAAGGTAGATTATGCTACGCTACACTTTGGGGCATGATATAGCATAATGGCATAGATTTTTTGCTATCATGCACTAAGTCAACAAACATTTTATGGGTCAGGGACACACGTCACCTAAACCACGTTCTTCTCTTGATCCTGATCTTATAAATACCTCGGCAAACAAGGTGCAAGCAAGCACAAAAATTTGGTGGAAAGAATTGATAGGTTGACAAGTTGGTAGATTGACAAGTTCGGCGATTCTAGCTACGCTGGGCAAAAATATTGGCAAAAGAAGAACACTAACAGGAACAATGAGAAGCTCTTGACTAGAGATTTTAAATCCACAAGCACTTTGCTCCAAGCTTGACTCCCTTGTGCCTAGATTCAACCAGTGGACAAGGTAGATTGACCTTTTGCTTGTTTAAATATCCAAGTAGCTTCTTATTTGTGGCAGATACTTCGTCCAAATTGAAGCCTTCTTTGTAAAACTCTGCTTCATTCTCCATCTTTTATCCGCAAGGTAGATCTTGGATTCTAGGGTCGTGAATATCTCCTCCAAATCTAGTTTTTTGTGCTTTGCTTACATGAAATTTCATGATAGTTTTTGCATAATTTATATTGCATTCTTTCTAAATTCAGTCAAGTAACAAATCTCGCTCTCCTCATAAATATACAATCAATCCTTGTATCAGATCATCAATCCTTGCATCAGATCATTGTTTCATTATACAAATCGCTGATAATTTTTACTGATAAAGTAACTCCCTATTTGATCGACAAGACCATTCAGGGTACCTCAGATTCATTTTCTTTTAGCATGGCCCTCACATGAATTTGAGGTTAAAACTGTATACACAGAAATTCCCCGGTGTCTCCAGCAACTGATTTTTTCCATCGTTACACTATGGACCATCTCCTTCCTAATCCATCAAGAAAACTACCTTCCATACAAAGGTGGAGAGGTTATTATACATGGTGACAATGTAGCCCCTCTGACTGTTAGCAACATTAATGTTGAACAAGGGTCAAAGGTGGAATTCCCCAATGACACATCTCACACTAAAGATGAAGGTGGAAAATGCGAAGAAGGCCAACTGAAAGAGCCAACAAAAGCCCCTAATCCTTTAGAGAAGGCTTTGTGGGAAGAATTGCCCTTTGACATAGTTGACAAAGGTTAGGGTTAGTACTATATCATACCCTCTAGGCCCTACGCGCCTCCTAACCTACACTAGATTAAGAAACAATTGTGAAACTAAGGCATTCTCTTGGTCCAATAGGTGCTGTGTCCCTATGTGTCCCACTTCTACACACTTTTCTTGTTTGCATTTTGACTGCATTTTATGTCAGCTTGGTTGTTATTATTTTTTGCATTATTTATTTTGCATGTGTTCATTTCTTCTGATTGTGCATTTTCGCTAAGTTTACACTTCTGATTAATTACCTTTTGGTAGTTAGCTTACATATAAAAATAGCAAAATGTATAAAAATCATAAGGTTCAAAGATTATAAAACGTCACAGCCCGCTAAGGCCTAAAACTAGAAATCTTTCCTTCCTTCATCGCATGGCCCAGAATGATCCAAAACTACCAAGCATGGCCTGCCATGGCCTTAAACTAGCATTCTATAGCTCAAAAGGCCCTAAATTACTGCATGGCCTACCATGGCCTAAAATTTTTGATTAAATATCCTTCTATTGCATGGCCCAAAATGGTCTAAAACTACTAGCATGACCCGCCATGCCCTAAACTAGCAACACTTTTTCTTTTAATGCATGGCCTGGAATGGCCTTAAACTATCACTAGGGCCTGAAATGACCTAAAACTAGTAATCATTATAGCCTAATCACATTAAATCATTGCAACATTAACAGCAAGCATGGAAAATAAACATAAAAGTTGACTTATCATAGTGAAAATCCACTACATCTTGTGCTCATAGAAATAATATAGTACATATCATCCGCATTACATCACAAAAATACACAAAATACAAAAGTGCCTAGTAGTAGGGCTACATTAGGATCTACCTAACTGGTGGTGCTAGGTGGGGGTGGAGGCTCCTCTTCTTCTATAATGCCACTAGGGCCTACAACATTACCTAGTGCCTATCAACAACAATAATAGGACATAAAAACCATAAGTAAGTGTATAATATATAATAATAGAAAAAAGCATAAAATGTAACATAAAATATTTAACTTGAGAGGGTCCTACATCGACCATGTCTAGAGGTATTCTATCAAGGCCCTCCTCCAAGCGTCAGAGGATCTCAACCTCTAATAGTTGCATCCAGTCTTTCTAGCCAAAGTCAACACCTACAAGGGTCTTGTCTTTGTTCATGATGGTCCATGCAGGAAGCTACATAGGAAAAGTGGTAGATGTAGTCTCCCATGAAGGCATGGTAATCTTCCACTCAAGAGAACCACTAATCACTGTGTAGCAAGTGAATATCTCAAAAGCCCAACACCTGCCAATTGCCTCAATGAACAACTCAAGGTGACAGGCTTTGACAAAATCCTCTTTGAGTTACTATAGATATGCACCTCACTCACACTTGTAGTGGAACTTGTGGTCCTTCTTTATGTGCTCCCACATGCACACCTTAGCATTGAAGCTCTTCCACTCTTGGCTATTCTAAGCAAGCAGGTCCATCTATAGCTTTTACTTGATGACCTCCTAAGTGGCCTCATTCTTGCCTCGGATCATTAACTAGTACTTGCATAATCAATCTTTCCATTCTGCTAGGTACCATCTCCCTATGCTTGAGCCAACAAAAAATCATATCAAGATTGAAGGTCCCTGATCTTCTCATCTTGACTTTCCATCATCTCCTGAAGCTTGTGCACACATTTTCACAAGTGCTCGTTTGAGCACCTATAGGTCCATAATGCTTTTGCACTAGAAAACACACACTTGCTAGTTACCTAGTACACATGGTGAGGCACTTGCTCAACTTTAAGATAATACTTAGGAATGACATCTACTTTGGCCACCCAGTTCAGATCCCAAAGGAGCTTAGAACCTATTGGCATTCAACAAGTGAATCAACATCAACCATAGACTAAGTGTAAAATCAGTAAAGCAACATAAGTAAAAATAAAATCACATGCCTACTAAGCTTAGGATCCACCTACTGTATGCAATCTACCATGTCCTTAACAATGCCTTTCATGAAAGCAAACTTGTCTGGCATCTCTACCCATGGCTCCATGTGGTAGGTAGGCATAGGTGGTGGACCGTTGGTAGGTGCATCTGTAGCTACATAACAACAATACTTTTCAATAACTAAATAGCAAAAGATGTAAGAGTAAAATACCAAAATATATGGTAACTTAAAGCACTTACTAAGTAAGCCCTCAAGTGTGAGAGCAAGGGGATCTCCTAGCTGCACACCATCAAAGAGGTTGGCAAAATCACCCTCATTAGGGTGGAATAGCCCCTTTGCATCAAAATACTAGAAGGCCTCCATGGCCTTATGCATCTCCTCCCTGAGTGCCTCTTCCTCCTCAACTTTAGAAGTGAAACACCATAAATTTTGGGGCTTTCGTGATTTAGCATAGTCTCGGAATTTGAGGCAAAGATATCTACAAGCACAGTGCCATGTCAGATTGTGCAGGAAACATGGCACCCCTAGAGTCCTAATGTCCGCAAGGCCATTTCTGGGCCTACCTGCCACCCTTTATGACATAATCAACATGACACCCAGCTAAGAGGCTAGTTTGCATGAAAGAGGCACTAGGAGTAGACTGTATAGCCTGTTAAATTTTCTATCTCATAGGCTGACAGGCTTGCTACATCCTCTAGCTTGCCTAACTCGACACATGACCTAGCCGATGGTCTACCCAAGGACCATGATAGGAGCTACCAAAAGTGGTCAGGATAGACTAAATAGGTCAACAAGATTTCAAGCTATGAGACTTGCTACACTACGCTACGCTGCACAGTGTAGCAAGCCTTAAGAAGACTGATCAGGCATCCAAGATGTAAGTTGACAATGACTTAGCCCTCCAAGATATCTATCCCACTTCATCCTTGATGCATGAGCAACATGATTCAACAAAATATGGCAAGTTTTGTTAGAAATCATTTCAATTTGGATGCTACACTATGCTACGCTACACGGTGTAGCACAGCATAGCAGTAATGTACTCTGAAAGTACTCCTACTCAGATGGATCTAATGGAATAAGCTTATTTGCCCATGCTTCAACCGTCAAACAAGTTTCTCTAATACCACACCATGACATGATAGACATTCTATGATAAAATGTTTGCAAAGTAAGTTAGAATTCAAGCCAAACTAGGTGCTACGCTATGCAGTGTAGCATAGCATAGCAAGGACAAAACACACGAAGGTCCTCTGCCAAGTGGTTCCAATGAAAGAATGGTACTTGCCCAAACTATGACCTCCAAGACTGCCTATCCCACTTTACCTTTGGGCACCAAGAAAAGGTTCTTGATGAAGCACTGGCTGCTATTCATGTCACACTAGCTGCTACACTATATTACACTACATAGCGTAGCACAATGTAGCAAGGGCACAAAACATCAAAATGTCCCAAGGATGAACTCTACAGGTCCCAAGACCTTTCAACATGAAAGATAGGGTTGCAATTGCTCACCTAGCCAATCCTCAAATAGGTATTCTCAACTTTCAAGTAAAATTTCTTTTAAGACTCATAGCTACACTATGTAGTGTAACATAGTGTAGCGTCTAGGTGTTTATGCTACACACATACACTAGGCAACATAAGTGGTGTAACACCTGCATGAAGGCCTCAGAGCATCTCTAGTTAGTCCTAGAACTCATTGGCAATGGTTACTCTCATCCTAGCATCTCTTCAATGGACAAAATTAGCAAGTTTTCTTTATTTGGCATCTCCCCTTATTATCCCCAAAGTTGTCCCTATGCTTGACCCTACTCACAAGATTAGGGAAGACGTAGTCCTAGAGAACAGGCTCCACTTTGCATTCATTGTTGGCATTCTTGGTAACAAACATGGCAGTTCCCTAGACTTTGGCACATGCAGTTTGAGTGGTATGATCATAGCGTATCAAGTTTCACACACAGCATCACACGACAATATGGCATAGTCAAGTTTGCACCCTGTGGGACCCAAGACACATGGTGTGCAAACCAAGTTTTGCTCCTGCTCCTGGCCCTATAAATACCCCAAAAAATAATGCTCAAGGGGTTGGCTTTTTTGAAGTTTGGCTTTTATTGAAGTTGGCTTCGAAGATTGGCATCTGGCATTTTTGGCATTCTGGCTCTTTGGCGATTAGTTTTGGTAAAGAGACTGGCAAGCAGAAGGTTCCTGTTAGCAAGTTGTTAACTATAGTTCAAGGAGTTGTGATCATACTGCTTCATTGTAAGATGTGCTTATCCACACTACACATCAGTTGTATACCTTCAACCAAGCAAAGATCAAGTCCCCCAATCTTGGGATGGTGCAACTTATCACTTAAGATTATTTCATTTTTTTTTCACTATTATCATATTTTGCATTATTCCTTGTCAGTATACATTTGTCACTTATCGCTTACAACATACGCAATGACTTTGAAAACAACATTTATGAAAGGTTATTGTACACTGATTAAGTCCTTATTTGATTGACTAGACCATTTAGGGTACCCCACTTTTGTTTTTATCTAGCACGACCCTTGCATGGATCCGGGGTTAGGCTGTACACCCAGTGACCTCTCAGTATTCTAGCCACCAACATTTTCGGTTGCTAAAACTTTTTGGTGCTAGAAGGAGGGCCTTCTATTGCCTTTCCATGTGTCAAAGGTAGTCTTGTGTGCTCTCTGTACCCTATCACTAGAAACCTACTAGCATAGATGCGACACCCCCATGGTTATCTATGCACCAGGTGGTACAGACTGGTTGCCTCAACGGTTCCCCTGGAACCTTGCAAGATAGAAAGCCTTGAAGTGGCCATTGTGCTACATTCGCACGTCCATCTCGCCCTGCCACCTACATCCCATATAGCATAGCAACCTTGCTCACATAACGTTAGCTAAACCACCTGCAGTGTTACACTGCCCACTATGTAGCATCCATAATGTTTCACCGTCTATTGCATTATGCTACCACCCCCCCCCCCCCCCCCCCATGACATGGTAGTTTTTTTATTAGTCTATCTACATCCTCTGTGGCATAGCAACCTTGTCAACGTAGCAATCTTGATTAGCATAGTAGGCGTAATGGTGAAGGAAGCTAGTTTCCAACACTGCCCAACATATCTTTTTCCAACCTCTTCCCTCATGTTTTTCTTTAACAAATGATAAAATGAACCCTGTTAACACAACCGCTTTCACCTTGGACTCAGAGGTACCCTACTCTATCCAATAAGTGATAGGTGCTGAGTACCCGCCCAGCCCAATGCTAGTACAACCATAGTCCCTTAGGCTGCAACAGCTATCACTCGAGCATCTGGCACAAGAAATAGAGCAATATGATTTCCTCTATGCAAAATTCCAAGCGAATATACCCTTGGATTGCTAGGAACTCGAGGATAAATGTAACTTCTAGTTCCTCCACCAGAACGAGAGGAAGTTCATCCTTGCCCTTGATGTTACCATCCTATTGACTGAAACATATCAATGGGTGCTAAAATAACTAATGCGAGTGAATAGAACAAGAAAACATGACACAACATCCCATTATGATGAAGTTTTTTAAAATGGATAAGAGGAGTTACACTCCCATTCCGAAGGTGGTGGCCAAATCTACATAACAACCATCCCTTCCACTGCTATCTTCTGGTCAAACCTACTCTTCTCTTCTGCCTCCTTTGTTGGCACCACAACTTTGTTACAGCCCATGTCCTATTCAGTAATGGGCAACCATCCCATGACTTCAACCTATCAAAATGTAGGTCCTTCAACTTCATTTCTAGTTACTCTACCTACCTAGTTTGTCCCAACAGCATACCCAACATCAATGACATCTACGATGTTGTATGTGCATACTACTCCCACGTCGCAACTTCACATGGGTTCTACTCCCATTCCCTCATGTGCACCTATCCCACCACCAGTAATAGGTCCTACCTCAACTACTACATGGTGGATGGCAACCCTTGCTTTCCTTGCTACCCAATGATCCCAAATGCCACATTACACCTAGCACCAAGCATACCATGTCCCACAAGTGGTGAAATCAAACACATGGCAATGGGATACTCCACCAACTAGACAAGTAGCAAACCCCACAGGCCCACCAACCGCTATCACCCCAACAACACCACCCATCGGGTGGTGGACCACCTAGGTGACACCATTTGCTAGAGCAGCTCCAATGGCACCTCCCATGGGATAGGCCACCGCTCCGACAACATCACCCATGATGGCTACTCAAGTAGCCCTGCAACCATCTACATCATCCCTAGGTCTGGATCAAGCCTTCCAACTCATCTAGACCTTTACTAAAGAAATCAAACAACTTAAGTCTGCTAGTTCTGAAATCGTACAAGTCATGGACTTCTACCATGATGACCCTATTAGCTCAACTATCCCTATGCTTACATTGCCCCCTAGGGTGCCACTCCCCCAATTTACAAAATACAATAGGGATGGTGATCCCAATGCATACTTGGTGACCTTCAAGTCTAAATCCTTACTACTTAAACCATGACCACACACCATCATCCATGTCTTTGCCATGTCTTTGATAGGTAAAACTATGGATTGGTACCATGCACTCCCACGTGCTTCCATCTCCACCCTAGAAGAGTTGCTAAGCTAATTTGTGACTTGCTTCAAGTACACCTTGAAACCAGAGGTCACATTGGACTAGTTCATGAGTGTTAAGAAAGATCCACTAGAATCTGTGCAGAGATTCATATAGTGATGGAGGGCAACCTTGAACAAGATACATGAGCCTATCACCAAGGGCCACTTGTTGGCCATCTTTAAGGGCATGGTAAATGACTTCATTAAGTCTAAACTCTACTACCTGGCCCCATGGTCCCTTATCCAAGTGTTTTCACAAACCAAGAGCATTCAGAATGCAGCTGAAGCTAGTAAGGACCCAGCCTATGTGACATACAAAAATATGCATATAAAGACAAACAAAGAGAAGGGCAAGGCTACAACAACCATGGTGGCCATTGTGGCCAATGAAACCAAGTCCAAAAATAGCAACAAAAAGGGTGCCACAACACCCAACACTCCTGCTAACACCACACCTAGCTCAAGCAACACTGGATAGTCCTCAACCCCAACAAATGTAGCATTGACCCAGCCAAGGCTGAACTTTGAGTGCAAGAACCACTCAAAGTACACCCCCTACCCATTAAACCTTCATAAATCCTGAAGCAATTGTTGGGAGTTGGGTGTATACAACATAAATGGATGTCAGATAAGGCAATCAAACATCACCAGAGATATTGCGAAGTTCTTAGGAACCCCTCCTTGGCTATATCCAACGAACCACCAATCCTAAAGAATTTCAGGCTAGAGCATTTCTATGACTATCACCAATTGTGTGATCAAGATATGGACTATTTTTTAGCACTAAAATATGATATTCAATAGATGATTGATCAAGGAAAACTGGTCCTAGACGAAAGTAGTTCCATTCATCCCTAGAACCAATCAATGCATGTTTACCAAGACCCCTTGAATGCTAACAACACCGGGTATTCCATCAACGTCATTGGCATCAACAACAACTTTTAACCACCATAGCAACCATTTGTGGTGCATGCACCCCCTTGCAACACAGAAATAGCAACAATGGCCAAGTGGCAATCCCCTTTCATCATTAGGGCTCCTCGTCATACATCCATCCCTACACCCTTTATGCTTAGAGTTGCACCCCCACCCATGCCAACACAATAAGAACCATTTGTCATCAAGGTGCCAAAGCATTCAAGCCCCTCTATTGCCCAAAGCCAGGCAACAAAAACTACACCACAACCTCCTCACCCAAACAAACATGAAGAGCATTTGGCAAGCAAGATGGCTAAGGAATGCACTACTACTATAGGCCCCCCTAAGCCTACCCCTTTGTCTGCAGTCCTCATGGCCTCTTCATCAATAGCCACTGATGGCACCCTACCTACACAACCAATGTCCGCTAATCCAAAAGAGCCTATTAACCAATCCAAATCCACTCCCCCTAGGGAGATTCATCTTCTAGGATGTATCAAGGATGAAAAGGTTAGCAAAAAACATGATGGTGAGCAAGACTTTCTCAATGCCCTATCACAAGTCAAATAGGCCCTAAAATAGAAAAACACTACTCTAAGCCTATACGACCTAATCATGAATTCCACAGCACATCATGAGGCCATGGTTTGTATGTCAGTGTCTATCCCAGTTGATGAAAACATGCCAGTTTAAGAGAAGGAAATCCATGCTATCATGCTTCCCTCTATGGTCAAAGAAATGCGGTCCACCCAGTTGACATTTCACAATAAGTCCATTAAGGATGATCCCAAAAAAGGTCAGGTGAAAACNTGACATTTCACAATAAGTCCATTAAGGATGATCCCAAAAAAGGTCAGGTGAAAACAACACCCATGTTCATCACAATTCAGGTTAGTTAGTACAAGATCCAAAGGGTACACATTGATGAGAAGGCTACAACCAATGTCATTCCATTTTCCATACAAACTAGGCTTGGTTGATCAAATCAAGCCCACAGTAACTTCATGTCTAAAATCATTCAACAGGACATGTGTAGTGGTAAAACGGACTGTCCACATCAACTTTGTGGTAGGGGATCACTTCCCTACTAGCACGGTGTTCATTGTGGTGGAAGAGATGCCCAAGTTCAACTTGATCTTGGGGAGGTCATGGTTAGCCTAATTAAGGGCTATCTCTTCACTGATACACCAAGAGATCCACCTACCCTACGCAGCTGGGGTAGTGGTGATCTATGGTGACAAAGCGACTATCCAAACCATAAAAAACGTTGATATGGAGCAAGGTTTAGAGGTAGTAATCTCTAAAAATGAAGCATGTAGCCATGCTGAACCCCCTTGCCTGACTAATGAGCTAGCCAGAAACATCGACTCAAATAAGGAAACTGTGTGGGATGAGTTGACTTTTCAAATGGTAGACAATGACATAGACGAATACCAATGTAAAGCCTCTTAGCCATATGCTTCGCCTAGCCCACAATGGGTTAGAAAACAACTACATAATTAGAGATTACCTCTAATTTGATTTCATAAGGGCTTGGCTTTAACATTTGCATCCCCTTCCATCTTAGTTTTAGCATCATGATCATTGTTTGCATTACTTTCATTTTTAGCATTACGATCACTATTTAAATTGTTTTAATTATTTGCAGTATTTTTACTGTTCACATTCATATCATGTCTATTGATTTACATTATGGCTATTGCTTGCATTGATTATCTACCACGGTGGCCCGAGATGGCCTTAAACTACCACCGTAGCCCGAAATTGCCTTAAACTACCATCGTTGCCCGCTAAGGCCTAAAACTAGCAATTCCACTTCTTAAAAAATAAAAAAAAATTCATTAAGCAATGGCTTGAAATGGCCTTAAACTATTATGGCAGCCCGAAATGGCCTAAAACTAAAACAAGAGGCCCTCAAGGGGCCCAAATACATTAATGAAAATAATAAATAACAAATTGGCCAAAATAAAATAATTGTGGTACATCATGCCTTTCATTTAATTTTAGTCCATATAATAATGTTTAATGAAATTAAATTCAAAAACAAAAACAAAAATCTTGCACCGCCACACTATAAGTCTTTTTTACCATCACCATTTCCTATTTGACTAGGTCTTGCATCTCCATTTGGATCTTACATAAAGAAAAAAATAAAACAATGAATTAAAACTACAGTAAAGGCTCTCATAAAATAAACTATGACAAAACAAAAAGTGACTAACTTGAGATGGCCCTGCATCCATTTCGAAGGGTATTCTATCCATGCCAACCACACTAGACATTGCAAGATCTCCTCCTCAATGAGGTTGGCCCAATTCCTTTCTCATAGATCAATGCTTGCTGCAACTTTTTCTTTTTCCATAGTAGTCCATCTAGGTGGTCCTGGGGAAAAGGTGGCAATGGTGGTCTCCTTGGTAGGTAAGGTCATTTCCCTTTCAAGAGACTCACTAACCTCCACTTGTTGCATGAACTTCTCATAGGCCCCGAAAGCACCAATGACATCAAGGAATAGCTCATGGATATGCAACTTAATTGAAGAATCATAAATATTTTTTACGATAGGCGGAACATTCCATTTTATACATATGCTTATGGTTCTTTTGTGCCTATCCCCATTCATACACCTTTGTGCTATAATCCTTCTAGTTTTGGTTCTTCTAGGCCAGGAGGTCCATCTGCATGCATTGTTCTATGATCTTGCAAGTGGCCTCATTCTTACTTCGTACGGTTATCCAATATCTTGCATATTTAATAATGGTCATATGCCAACTACCATTGCAATTGTCATGGGCCAACAAAAATTCATTCTTGGATCAAAGGTCATCCACCTCAGTGGTTAGGTTGGCCTTATCTTTCTCAAGTTTTTGTACCCTCTTCTAGAGGTTCTCATTCACACGCCTACACTCCCATAAGGAGTGTGCTGAGTACAATGCACATTTACTTATTTCCTCATATATGTGACGAGGTACCTTGGCTACCTTTGGAGGGAGTTCAAGCACAACGTTAACCTCAACCGCTTGTTGAGGATTACACTTGAGGTGAGAAGCTGACAATTGCATGTGGGCAAGTGTTAGTCATAGTGCCATAGTAACGAAATGTAACAAATTAGAGAGCCTAACATAGTAAGTGAAACATACGTATCTTAGGATTGATTTGCCTTAGGTGATCAATCAGGTCATTAACCAACCCCTCCATAAAGGTAAATTTTTTGGGGATCTCGGTCCATGATTAGAGACGGATTGAGGAAGAAGGGTTAGGGACATCAACAGTGGTGTCTACTACATAATAAAACATGTTAGCAATGATGGAGAGGACAATAAAAAGTTTATGAACAACACAAATGATAGTGTAAATCTCCTACCCAACAAACCCTCATGGGTGATAGCAAGAGGATCATCCATCAACACACTATCAAGAAAGTGATCAAACTCACTAGCATCAAATTATAGCCCCTCTCCTTCTAGCTAACTCAAAAGTATGGTGGCATCCTCAACACTCATGTGCCCCTTGGGCATTAAGGCACACTCCATAAAAAGGTCATTGATAGCTAGGGCCTCTTCCTCCATAGTAGGGGCCTCTTCTTTAGTGGTTGAGGCCTTTTCCTCCTCTTCTTCAGCAAGCACTCCTGCTTCAGGGGCCAAAACCTCTTCCTCTTCCTCTTCTGATAAACATGATTCAAAGTAAGTAGGATACACCAAATTAAAATGGGCACTATGCTAATTAGATAGATAAGCATACTTACCAACTGAGGGTTGAACCTTGGAAACTTTGATTCATAGCTTTCTGCCCCTCTCTTCATTCATACAGGGAGGTTCTTTTGTAGGACAAGACTTTTTGTGCTATAGCCTAGTTTTCACAGTTTCTGCAATGAGGCATGCCTCCCTTAACACATTGTCTCTATTAATAGGAGGTGCCTCTTCCACACTATCCCAGGTATGAAATAGGCATGCCATCCAATCCCTCATCATTATGGAAAGGGATTCCCTGATAGCTTTCAAGGGGTCTTGAGATTGGGTGGTGCTGAAAACCTAGCAAATCCATGGCTTAGATATCTGGTTCAGATCCTGTTGTACCTAGGCACCATTTTCACGAACTACTAAGAATTTTGCGAACCATCGCAGGCAAGCTATGAAGAAGGCATAATGCACGTTGAAACAAGAGTCAAGCTTCTCACGAAGCTTGACCATTTCAGCATGCAAACCTTCAGAGAGGTACTTAGCCTAGTTGTAATGGGTCACTTCCTCCATGACCTCCCTCATTATCCAGGCCTACTCTAATCCAAGGATTTTCCCTTAGGAGAGTAGCTTAGGGAAATCATAGGCACAAAAGATAGGGTAAATCGTTTGGGTAACTTCTAGCTTGACCTTGTGGATGTAAATCCCCTCTTGATCCTTGTTTATCCCTAGCCATTCCTCAATATTCCCTTGATGGTTTGCATCTTTGGTAGATTTTTCTCCTATAGGGAGACCATTAGAAGGGACATCAAAAAGATCCATAAATAGTTGTTTGTTAATTTTAAACACCACCCACACATTGTGAACACATGTGAAAAAGCGGTCAGCCTTTTCGAAGAAGGAATCAGCTAGGGAAAGCATTTCTGTAGTTGGGACACTTGGATTTACTGCCAAGAATGAATCCATAAGCCCAACCTCCTTAATGTTCTAAACAAGGGTGGCTAGGATCTCATTGCAAAGCTAATGATGAGTCTCCTCCACCTCCCTGTACTTGAAGAAGAGGTTAGTCTCGTCATGCCCAAAGATAGTCACTATGACCTCTTAGGATTTTCTTGCTACTGTGATAACCAGCAACAAAAGTTAGCAAAAAAATCATCACTTGAGCATATAAAAACAAATACAAAATTTAACATACCAAGTCTAAACGACGTAGGAAATGGTTGAATTTCCACTAGAATGTCTTCGACGATAAGTGGTCGACAAGATGCCCATTCCCTATCCAACCAGCCAACTTCTTTACATTTCTCATAGAACTTGGAATACTTGGTTGGATAGGTTTTAAAATCAAACCTAAGTTGTTCTATAACACCAACATGAACATTCTCGGTAGAGGAGAACTCTTGTAGAGCCATTTGGGCCAACGCCAAGGTATCCATGTTACCATGAAGACCATCCTCATCAATATAAAACCTGACCACAAGAATATGATAAGAAATTTGGTTGGCACAAGGTAAATGATACAACATGTTTAAAACACCTTCACAGGACTCACCCACCAGCATAATAAATAGTTCCAGTTGGGTTCTGAAAGTAGGTGCCCATGTGATGGGCAATGTACAATGTGTTGTATAGATGGTAGCATTTGTATTCTAGCATGTCCCAGATCCAACTTAAGCATCTCAAGCCCTTTAAGCACTGGTCTAAGCCTTCTTCCCCTTCACCTTCAATCGACCCATTAGCCATGAACTTTAGAATGCCCTAGTTTGTCCTGAGCAACAATGTCTTTGTAAGTATAGCTGTTGTCTTAGCCGATAAGTGTGACCACACGATCACACTAAAATAGCAAAGGAGGAACTCTAGGAAGTCTCATACACCTTTCCAGAACCAGACTACTTGCTACCCCACCCATGCCTAGGATGAGGGGACATTGGCCACAGGTTCACTAAGGCAGCATAGGACTCCTACCATCTCAAAGATGATCAAGACAGGTTTCATCATGACCCTATGTAATACCACAAGAAAGTGTTAGTGCAACATTCAAGTGATGATTACCAAATAGCGTAACATAGCCCCTGCTGTACAGTTTTTTCCTTAGGTATGAAATAATAAGTCCTTGGTAAAATAAAATTACATATTGTATGTAGTGTAGCAAGGTATCACACGTAGCACAACGTAGCGGGTGCACTTGGTAGTATAATCGTTATGTGCTATATAGTGCAACTTGAAACACCATAGAAATTGCTAATCAGCCTCAGGCGAAGATTCGTGATTCGGGCGGAAGTTTACGATGGCAATCCAGAAGACAAAATAAAGCAAAGAGGTGCGTAGCATCCAGTCTCCGAGTTTCTCACAGATTTTAACCTTACTTTGTTTTCTCTCTTTACGCTACATTACGCAACATAGCGTAGTGTCGCTCAACGTAATTCTGTTTGGCATAGCCCGATAGTATAAAGTAACTTACTTTAGCAATTTTGATGGAGTTTAGAGTTTAAAGCTTGTGCAATATTTGGCTAGCTCTTTTGCTTAGGGCCGAGTTTACGCTCAGTTACGCAGAGCAGCGTAACGAGCTTCAAAGAAAAGCAAAGTCGGAGTCAAAGGAAGCATAGCAAATTGATTTATTCTTTTTGCAAATTGGTCGCTTTACGCTCATTACACTACGCAGCGTGGACAAGCATAATTTTTTGTAAAGTTGGCCATTTTTTTACGCCTTATTACGCTTTGCGGTGTAAATAAGCATAAAACAGCTGGCACTAACTACTCCCATGCTCTATTACGCTCTACCACGCGACGCAGCGTAAACAAGTGTAATACAGCGTAAAGCTGGCTAAAGCAGTTACGCATCTGCTATCCACATGCACAATACAATGATGAGTGTATTGTGCGTAATCATGAAGTAGCTTTGGCAAAAGTGTTAACAGCGTACTTCGCCCCTTCTTCCAGAAATGTGACACGACATAGTCAGTTTCAACATGAAATTGGACAAGTCAACGGTATTTTAAGGGTTCGAGACATGTGCCATCAGGGCCATGCCTTCTCCACGTGTTGTGGAACTTATAAATACTCCAGTTGACAAAGAAACAAAAGGAGAGGCTTCTTCGAATTTTGGCAGTTATCATCTTCGAGTAGAGACAAGAGAAATCTTTGAGCATTGGCAGTGGAGCGATCACACCTTTTGGCGAAAAACACAGTTCTCCCCATCGGTGATCATCAGCAACTTTGAGCATAGGCTACCAAAGGCAAAGAGGATAGATCAGAGATCGAGAGATCATCTGGTGCGGTTGGCAACATCTATTGATCAGACATAGTTGATTGATAGACATTCAGACTTGACCTTCTTTGCATCCCGTCTTTGGCTTACAAGGTAGACCAAACTTCATTCTGTACTCCTTGCTGGGAAATTTTCTTGTTATTTTGTGTATGTTCTGCACAAGATAAGCAAAAATTTTTTCCATTGGTGTATACAATATACTCAGTTTTCGGGTCAAAGCATAGATCTAGGAATTGTATATTTCTCTTTAATCCGATCCTTCTTGTCGTGTTAACGTTGTTATTATTGCAATTTATCTACATCGTTTTCCTCTCCTTTCACGGTTCATCGAATCAAATCATTCCAGAGATTATCTATAATCTTCATCGATTTACTGATTGAGTAAGTTCCTATCTAATCGACAAGACCGTTCAGGGCACTGCAAATTTGTTTTCTCCAGCACAGCCCTCACACGGATCCGTGGTTAAGACTGTGTACACGGATTTTGTTTGGTATTTTCCAACTACTGGCATTTTCTGTCGTTACAGTTTTCTGGCGCTAGAAAAAGGGCCTAGGCTCCGATTCGTATTTTTTACGGGTATTCCTGTAGGTGATCTATACCTGCGTCTCTAAAAATGTAAACGTAAAACCTCTAGGGAAGTTTACGAAAAATAGTGTGGTGTAGATCGGTCACTGTAACGATTCCTTTGAAATCCTACAGGGTAGAAAGCCTAATTGCGATCTTCTTTGTCCATCACTTTTTAGATCTAGTCACTTATCACCATTAATCTATTTGACCAATGGATTCTGCATACACAACCATAGCCGCCATGATTACCACTGACTTGGGTGCCACATCTGTGAATCCCATCACCACCACTAGACTAGCCTCTGGTGTTATAGGACCTCAGGGACCGTCGCGTTGTTTATTGAGGTTACAGGGCAAAGATCCTGTATTCACCGTCATGACGCCTGAGGAATATAATTTTATTTGCGTTAAGATTCAGGCAAAGCTTGCTCTCAGCTGAGCTGAGATCGAAGCGAAAAGAAACTTTGAGCTAATCCACAGAGGGGGTCAAGATTTCACCCCTACCGCCTACGACATCATCCCACTGATAGAACATTACCATGAAATCATAACATAATTGGTCATGGCTAGGAGCTAGGCTACACGGTCTATGCTTGAACCTCAGAACGGGGAAGAAGAGGAAGATGAACTTGCAGCCCAGTCTGAACATTCATACCACACACTTAGTCCCCATACGTACATAAATCCCCTATTTAGCCTCACGGGAGAAGCCGCCCACCTTAATCCAGCCATGACCACTCAAACTCACATTCTTGTCATCCCGCAGGTCACTACGCAATCATCCATCCTGCAGGTGCAAATACTGCCCCAAAATAACATGGGGGCAGTCTCGTCACTACGCGTACTCAGTATTCCATCGATGGTTCCTGCGTCCACCGCACCCTATTACATCCCCCAAGTGCAACCTCATGCTGTGCTTACGACCCGCCCGGTACAAAATCTGGTGCAATCCTTCTCGTTGTCACCCCCTACAAGGCAACCCACTATTCAGTCGCAGCAATCCATTCAACAGCCCATAGTTGGTCAGTGGATCCCGCCTATTTCACATAATCAGTCCGCGTTATATGGTGTGCAACCCTTAGCCGCACCCACTACGCATGTCTCACAATATCCTCACAATATCTACTCTGCACATCTAATAACGACCAATCCCTCTACTCAACCCAGTGGGTGGTGGCTTCCACAGGCTACTCCGTCCGCAGGGGTAGCCCCCATAGCACCGCCCGTCAGCCAAACCATCGCGTAATTCCCATTGCCTGGCATAGCTCTTTTAGGTCAACCCCCTGCTCCTCCTGCATAGACATCTTCATCAACAGGCTTAGATCAAGCTTTCTTACTTATTTAGACCCTCACTGAGGAGGTTAGATGCCTTAAGGCCGCTGGCTCTGACACTATACAGATCATGGATTTCTATGAGGATGATCCCATTAGTCCAGCGGTCCCCATGCTATCATTGCCCCCGGGGATGTCCTTACCCCATTTCACTAAATATAATGGGGAGGGAGATCCCAATGCTCACCTGGTTACCTTTAGATCTGAATCGTTGTTGCTACAACAATGGCCTCATACAATTATCTGTGTCTTTGCAATGTCTCTGGCAGGGAAACCTTTGGATTGGTATCGAGCCCTCTCTCGCTCTTCCATCTCAACCTTGGAAGAGCTTCTGAAATAATTCNCGAGCCCTCCCTCGCTCTTCCATCTCAACCTTGGAAGAGCTTCTGAAATAATTTGTGACTCACTTTAAATACAACCTAAAGCCATAGGTCACATTAGATCAACTTATGAGAGTGAAACAGGACCGCTCGAACCAGTCCAAAAATTCATACAGCGATGGAGTGCTACTTTGAACGAAATCCATGAGCCAATCGCGGAGGCCCATTTGCTGGCCATCTTCAAAGGAGTAGTCAATGACTTCATCAAGTCTAAGTTGTATTACCTTTCCCCTAGCTCCTTACATCAGGCCTTTGCTCAAACTAAGAGCATCCAGGATGCTGCAGAGGCCAGCAAAGACTCAGCGTATGTCGCATATAAAAACACTAACAACAAGGGCAAGGACAAAGGTAAAGCAACAACAACAACGGTAGCTACGCTGGCTGAAGGCACTAAGAACAAGAACAAGAAGGCACCCACAGTGTCTCCCGAGACCACGGCTAGTGAGAGCAGCACCAGCCAAGACACGCCTGCCGCTGAAAAGCCCCCCAGCCAAAACCAAACTTTGAGTGTAAAGATCTCTCGAAGTATATAGCCCTACCTGTAAAACATTCGGAACTGTTGAAACAACTATTAGGGGTAGTATACATTCAGACTAAGAAGGTATCCAAAGAAGCTCTGAAGCATCACAGGCATCATTGTGAACTACTGAAGAATCCTTCTTTAGCCCTACCTGATGAGCCACCAGTTCCGAGGTCTTTCAGGTTAGACCGTTTCTGTGACTACCACCAGTTGTGTGGTCATGACATAGATTACTGCTGGGCGTTGAAAAATGACATTCAACGCATGATCAACGATGGTTCTTTGAAACTAGATGGCAATAGTCCAACGTGTCCTAAAAACCAGGCATTGCATGTGTACAAGGATCCGTTAAACGCAAATAACGCACCCTACACAATCAACGTGGTGAGTACGGACGGTGAGAGGAAGGTACTGCCTAAACAGCCCTTTGTTTTATGTGTGCCTACCAGTTCACCTCGGAGAACAGGCTTTTCATCAGTAGCCAGTGGCGTTTTGAGGCCACCCTTTGTCATTCGAGCGCCTCGCACTAACAGTAAAGCCACGGCCATGCCCACGCCCACATCTAAAGTGCCTTTCATTCCTAGAGTATCAAAACCACCCGCTGCCCCTTTTACACAGGGGCAAACCTCTAACCAAGGCCATCCATCACCATCCAATAAACAAAGGGAGGGAGACGTGTCAGTCAATGCCGCTAAAAATCATAGTATGCTAGGATTCACTAAGCCCAGGTCCTTGGCCTCTGTCCCTGCGTCTGTGCCTTCTGGGCAATAAAAGGATATAGAAACATAGCCACCTCCCCTCGGCAAGAAGAAAAAAAACCCTCTAACTGACGCCATTCCACCTCGGGAGATTCATCTCTTAGGACGAATGGGAGAAGATGGAGGGGACAAACAAGCCAGCCGAGAACGGGATCTCCTCAATGTGTTTACGCAGGTCAAACAGGATCTGAAACAAAAAAATACAATAGTGAGCCTCTATGACCTGCTCATGACGTCTCAAAAACACCTTGAGGCCATGGTCTGTATGCTGACATCCATACCTATGGATGAAAGCTTACCAGCGGAGGAGGAAGCGATACACGCTGTCATGTTTCCCTCTAACGCTGAGCGATCTAAACCTACCTCGTTGACCTTTCATGATGAATCCATTGAAGATGATCCTAAGAAAGGTCAAGTGACAACTGAACCCATGTTTATCACCATTCGAGTTGGTCAATATTGAATCCGGAGGGTACACGTTGACGATGGCGTGGCTACAAATGTCATCCCTTATCCCATCGTGGATAGGTTGGGTCTGGTCGACCAGATCAGTCCCACAATGACAACGTGCATAAATTCATTCAACGGAGCACGGGTTCAAGTCAAGGGGATGGTGTGCATCGAATTTGTGGCAGGGGATCAATTCCCAATAGATGCTACATTTCTCGTTGTCGAGGAGATGCTCAATTTCAACTTAATCCTATGGAAGTCCTGGCTAGCCCAACTGAGGGCGGTTTCATCACCAATACACCAAAAAATACACCTGCCCTATGCAGGGGGGGAGGTTGTAATATGCAGTGATGAAATCACCCACAGGACTGTCAACAATATTGAAGAAGAATGGGGTTCAGAGATAGAAACATCCAATGATCAAACCCATCCTGGAATCCCTGAACAAATCAAAACGAATGACGACAGTCTAGCCTGGGTCGACCTACCATTTCAGGAAGATGGTATGGAGGATTCAGATCACAAATCTCCCCACCCTTACACATCACTAAACATAAAGGCCATCAAGAAACAATTGCGAATTAGCGACTGATCTGAGTGGCATTTACGCGCATCGCTACGCTTCCACTAGTTTTCCACTTACGCTTATCGAATTCGATTGATAGTTTTCTGTGTACATGTATTTATGCTTTTTGTCTATTACGCCATTTACATTCCTCATTTTTACGTGATTTACGCTCTTTGATTACTATAAGTCACTTTAGTGCAATTACGTAGAAACATATGTTGTTATCAATTTTACTCCCAGACTTATACAAGTGGCCCACAATGGCCTTAAACTAGTGGCAGCCCATGACAGCCTAAAACTAGCAAAGGCCTACAACGGCCTAAAACTAGTGAAGGCCCGTAATGGCCTAAAACTATCTTGTATCTTACGCAAACACTACATGGCAGCCCGCGATGGCCTTAAACTAACAATTTCATTCTACAGCAACGCAAACTATCCACAGTCTTTAACAATTCTGCTTACGCTTTGCATGAATAAAGACATAAAAATAAAAAATATAATAATAACATTTAAATTCATATAGAAGATCTTATAGCTAAGCTCGCCAACATTCATATGGCCATTTTCCAATTTCATCAATAAAACATGTGTAAATCATAATTACGCATCCCCCCTGGTGCGACTGTCACCTGTATCCCTTAGGTCTGGCTCTAAGACTAATAAATCATCTTCAAGTGGGTCGTCTCTTTTAGAAGGTATTCCTTCATGAGGAATGTCATCTTCATGAGGTCCTTGCTCTAACACTGGGTCCACAAGAGGACGGTCTTCGTCATTACGCTCATCTTCCTGTACTTGCTCACCACCCTGTTCACCTTCTTCGTCCACTCCTAGTACCTATATACAGTAAATACATCAGTAAAAGTCATCATAGGATAAACCAGAAAATTTGAATTCAATAACACCCAAAATTACTCGCGATGGTCCTTCTTCTGCAGCAAAGGGGAGCTGATCTAAACCGACCCATAGGCGCTGCATAATTTCATCTTCAGTTAATTCAGACCATACTCCATTTCCTAGAGCAGTTCCAGCTTTCACCTTCCCCTTTTCCACACTAGTCCATCAGGACGGTTCAGGGAAGAAGGTAGGGACTATAGTCTCGTCCCCAAGAAGAGCAATCTCTCTTTCCGGGGACACGCTTACTGTCACCTACTCCTGGAACTTCTCAAAGGCTTTGGATGCGCCAATGACATCGAGGAATACTCGCAAGGATTGAGCTACGATGGCAGAATATCTATAATGCTGATGATAAGAGAGACTTTCTCGCTTATACAGATGCTTGTGATCTTTCCCCTTCTGCCCCCACTCCTGCACACTTGCGCAAAAATCCTTCCAGTCTTGGCTTTTCTGGGCCAACAGCTCTATTTGCATCCGCTGCTCCACCAATTCTCGACTAGTTTGCACATTGTTCCAGACTGTGGTCCAATAGCAAGCATAGTCAATAACAGCCATACACCAGTCTCCGTCACCCGTTTCCCACACCTGTAGGAATTCACACCGCGACCTTAGGTCTCTGACCTTTTTGGTCAGAGACACTCTTTCCTTCTATGATCTCTGCAGTCTCTTCCAGAGGTCTTCATTGACACTCCGACTCTCTCACAAGGAGCGAGTCAAGTGTAACGCACATTTACACATTTCCTCATAAATTTTGTGTGGCACGACCGCCCCGTCTGATGAAGGCTCCACAGTTTCCAAGTCAATGGGCTCCGTAGGGTCCCATCGAAGGCGAGCTCCTAATAACAAACATTATCAAGCATAAATAAAATGTTACAACTATATAATAAAATAAGCGTACAGTAGCAGTAACATACCAGCCCCAGGATCGACGTGCTCGAGGTGCTCAATCATATCGCTGACAACACCTTCCATGAAGGCAAATTTTTCAGGAAATTCTCCCCATGCTTTGCCCACAACAGTAGACGTAGATGCATCTTGTTCATCTGTAGTGTAATTAAGTTAAAATTTCTAGTTATTAACAGAATTCCTACAAAAGTCTTAATGCACTAACCTCTGCCTGATGTGGTAGGGGGTGCGTCAATATTTTCCACCTCCTCTCTCTCTTCACGCACAAGGGTCTGTGCGTCACTTATTCTAACAGCCAGGGCCTCCTCTTCCAAAACTAGGGCCCCTTCTCCACGCCGTAATACCACTGCCCCTGTTTCAGGGGTCAACCGCTCCGTAGGTCTCGCTGTTCATGTCACATAACACATCTAAATGATTTAGGATACTTTGAATAAAGTTGCATTATACAATAATTGCAATAAATTTCATTATGTCTTTACGCTTACCAGGCGTAGGTTTACTCCGCTGAACTCTAACTTGCATAGTCTTGTCTATGCCACCCGCTGGTTCCTCAGGTGCCTCGGTTAAGTGAGGCCTTTTTCGCTGAACCAAGGCATCCACTATCTCTACCACTAGGCACTTTCCCTGAGATGCATCACTAGTGTAAGTGTGAATCACCCCACCTACACTGTCAGCGCCCTGCACTCAAGGCGTCGCCAAATCCCTTGTCGTTATAGACTGAGACTCCCCAATTCCCTCTGGAGGATCCTATCCTTGGGTAGTGTCAAAAATATGGGAAATCCAAGGTTTGGATAGCTGGTCTCGGTCTTGCTGGACCCAGACCCCATTCCTTTGGACAACTAAAAATTCGGCAAAACGCCGGAAGCAAGCTATGAAGAAGGTGAAGTGCACATTGAAACGAGACTCAAGCTTCTGGCAAAGTGTGACCATTTCAGTGCATAACCCCTTAGCAAAATAGCTTGCCCAGTTGAACTGGGTTCCTTCCTCCATAACCTCTTTCATGATACGGGCCTGTTCTATGGTAAAGAACCTCTCTTGCGAGAGTGTTTTGGGGAAAGCCCTGGCCTGGAAGAGGGGATAGATAGTCTTGGCGATTTCTAATTCAATCCTTTCACAAAGGATCCCCTTGGCCTCCTTCTTGGTCCCCAACCACTCCTCCAGCTCTTCTTGACATTTGAGGCTCCTCCTCGCTCTTTCCTCTATGGGAAGACCATTAGAGGTGAAAAAGGTCAGCAAACAGCTGAGCGTCGATATCAAAATTTACACGCACGTGATGCACGCGCGTGCAAAAACATTCAGCCCTCTCGCTGAAGGAGTTAACCAGTGTTAAAATTTCACTAGCAGGGACATCAGGGGTTACGGCCAAAAATAAATGCATTAGCCTTGCTTCCCGCAGCTTGGTGACCAACGCAACTGGGGCCACAGCATGGCTGAGCGAGCGTTGTGCCTCCCTAATGTCCCCATAGCGGAAGAGGAGGGTATTTGCCTCACAACTGGAAATTGTAGTGGTAATCTCCCAGGATTCCCTGACTGAACAATGCAAGACACATGTCTAAGTAGCAAAAACACTATTACGCTACATTTCAAAAAAATAGACCAAACAAAAAATAATATAATATCTTGTAAATAACAGTAGCAACAAAACCTTACCAGGGCCAAATGGCAAAGGAAATGGAGGAAGTTTCCTCTGCACGTCCGCGACAGTAAGGGATGGGTCCAAAGTCCATTCTTCATGTAACCACCCAAGATTCTGGCAATTCTGGAAAGAATCAGCATAACGGGTGGGGTACTCATGAATGTCGAAGGCAATTTGCCCCATTACACCAGCGCGTACATTGCTAGTCGAGGTAAACACCTTTATTGTCATCTCGGTCCAAGTTAATGTATCATTTATCACCTACTAACTTGTTCTCATGAATGAAAAACTTGTATCATATGACGTATTCTTATCTTATGCTTTACAAATCTAGACAATAGACACATAATGACTATACCACCAACAAAAACAACTTACCCGCCCGAATAATACACTATGCCTGGTGGGTTTTGGAAGTAAGTTGAGACATGATGGGCCACGAACAAAGTATTGTACGCGTGGTAACAGCTAAACCTGGCCATTTCCCAGATCCAACTTAAGCACCTCAACCCTCTGGTGCTAAGTTCACGATCTTGGGGATGACCAGTGTCGATAGCCCCGTCTGTCAAGAAAGCCAGGATTCCCTGCATAGAACCCACTAACAGGTGTTCCAAAATGGTGCTAGCAATATCTCTCAACAGGTGTGACCATAAAATAATGTTGTAGTTACGCAGTAAAAACTACAAAAACTCCAGTGCACCCTTTTGAAACCATATAGCCCTCGCCTGCAACCAAGTCTGAGGGGGAGGAACATTGGGCACAATCAGGTTTATACAACATAAAACCCCGACTATGTCCAGGACGATTAAGATGGGTTTCAACATAATACTATACAAAAAAACATAAACACATTATCGTCTAGATTTCGATTCCATGCTTAAAATAGAAAAGTTATAAATTACGCGCTAGCGATACAGCCGAAATCGCCTAAACCCTTGTAAAAATACAAGGTTTATCCCTGACAGTGGCGATAGACGCAATACTATTGTATAAACCCTCGTTTTAATGTGAGGTCCATAGCCTAAAACTCTGATTTACACAGAATGACGCAAAAATAATAAACATTGCAAAGAAGAAGCATATCACAGAACGTAACACAAACAAGCTAGGGATGACCTACCGATTCAAGGGAGCCACATCCCTCAGTTCAACCAAAGCGTGCGAAGCATGCTGCAGGCTCCCTTGTACCTCGTCTATCTTGGCCAATTTCACGTTCTTCCCTCTTACCTTCGGCACCATTGTTGTGGTCTGCACACCTTCACGCCTTTGCAAATAACATGCTACAATCTTTTGCTCTTTCTTCTTCTCTCTGCGACAGCTGACAATTCAAGTTTGCGACAGACAACAGCCCATTTTCAAAAAGAACTGCCTACTTATATGCGAAATTAACTGACTTGATGCATGATTAAAATGGGACTTTCCTAAATGCTGGTATCAATATAAGATGGAACCCGAAGATCAAGGCATTAATGCGGCGGATATCGCATGCGCCACTGTCTGAAATGACATTAAACTACCACACCTTATCACCTCATAATCGGGTAGCATTAATTACAGGATGTTCACAATATTCAAAATTCAGTTAGCTTTTCATGCTCGACAACACTACATCATGCTTTCTCCTAATCATTTACGCATTTGGCTATTTTGCAGGATGGTTGGAAAATGGACGCAACTTTCTCAGCACCCCTGACCTTAACAGGTCCATACGGGAGAGTAGTTAGGCAATTCCACTTTACACTAGTAGAAATTAACCCTTTCCCGGATGATGTAACCATAGCCACGTTGAAAATGTCTCCAGAATGACCAGAACAATCGATGTGCACGCTAGACCTGGAGGCTGGAGGCATAACCGAAGACCCCCTCAGCAAGGTTTCTGTCGTTATGCATAAAGGTGAGTCCAAAACTCTTAAGGTTAGTTCTCTACTAGACCAGAAAATGCATAAATCTATAAAATAGGTCCTCCAGGACAATGTCACAGTATTTGCATGGTCATACGAAGACATGCCGGGACTAGATCCCAGGTTAATTCAACATAGCATAATCTTAGACCCGCATATCAAAGCAATTAAGAAAAAAGTACAAAAAATCAAACCAGAAATCACGCTAGCAGTGCGTGATGAGATCACCAAACTGTATTAGGCTGGTTTCATCCACGCCGTCGATTACATGGATTGGGTATCTAACATTGTAGTTGTCCCAAAGAAGACCGGAGGTATACACATCTGTATAGACTTCCAAGATTTAAACAAAGCCACAATCAAGGACAACTTTCCACTACCGAGTATCAACCAGCTAGTTGACACAACAGCTAGGCATGTGCTCCTATCCTTCATGGATAGATTTCTAGGCTATAATTAGATTCGCATTAACCCAGAACATCAATTGACCACAACATTCATGATGCCCTGGCGGACCTTTTTCTATACCATGATGCCTTTTGGTTTGAAAAATTCTGGAGCGATGTATCAACGGGCTATGAAATACATATTTAGTGATTACCTCCTAGGAAGATTGAATGATTATGTTGATGATATAGCTGTTAAGTCTATGAAATCAGAAGATCATTCAGAGGACCTGGAGTTAGTCCTTAAAAGATGCTCCAAATACGACCTCCGGCACAACTCAAAGAAGTGCATACTCGAAGTCAAAACCAGATGCATGTTGGGGTTTGTGGTGTCAGAAACTAGCATACAAGTAGACCCTAATAAGGTTAAAGCCATTGTTGAGTTAACGCCTCCCATAGATCTCAAACAATTACGTGGGTTACAAGGACGATTACAGTTTATCAAGCGGTTCATCTCAAGATTAACAGATGAACTACATCCTATGCAACATCTCCTTAAGAAAGGTGTTAATTTCAAGTGGACAGACGATTGCCAACGTGCATTTGACAGCCTAAAATAGGAACTTCAACGCTTGCCAACGGTATTCCTGCCACAAAGGGATCAGTCGTTCTACATTTACCTTGCGACCTCGGACGTAGCCTTAGCCGCATTACTCTATCAAAAGAGAAGCGACAGGTCAAAAGTACCCATCTACTACTTGAGTCATGCCCTATGTGTGTACGAAACGAGGTACAATGAAGTAGAGCATAATTGCCTAGCGTTAGTGTTTACACTAAAGAAATGTAGGCACTATCTCTTCCGTAGTCAGGTCAACATCATCTATAAAAATAACATCCTTAGGGTCATTATGCATAATCTATACGAAAGCAGTTAAATAGCTCGTTGGAAAGCTATCACGGTAGAATTTGATTTGCATTACATTGGTCAATCTTCTACGAAAGGCCAAGAGATAGCTGACCAATTAATAACATCACCTATTGACAGTCAGGCAACCATAGAGCCTGAATTTCTAGATGAACATGTACATAGTTTAAGCCCTATTTTAACAGGCCCTGAAGCAATGTTTTATTTTGACAGAGCTTCAACCACTAGAGGCGGTAGTACTGCCATTGTCATTGCACTATCACCTGAGGATGTGTGTCTTCATGCTTACCACTTGACCTTTCCTTGTACGAACAATGTGGCAGAGTACGAGGGACTCCTCAGGGGATTATTAACTACCAGAGAACTTGATGTTCGACACCTGGCAATTAGGGGTGATTCGATGCTTGTTATAAATCAAATCACAGGAGTCTACGCTTCCAAGGCTACACATTTACAGCCCTACTATGATATGGCTAAAGATCTTCTGAAGCGGTTCACAATCATCGATGCCCAACACATGCCCCGCAATGATAACACACTGGCCGATGCACTGGCTACGTTAGCCTTAAACGTGCCATCGCACCTAATCAACACCTGCCCCACATTAATAATAGATTGCATAGACCCTATCACTCAGGTGGCGCAAATATCTTCACTGCTTGAGGATAGAACGTCTGAGTGGTATGACCACATTAAAGCTTACCTCTTGCATGGCGAACCACCGCATGAGTTAACACGCATGTAGAAAGACGCTATTCGCAAGTAGGCTAGGCAGTACTTCATCATAGGAGACAGTACCCTCTGTAGACGCTCTTTTGATGGAGTACTGCTTACTTGCATTAACAAAGATCAGGTGCAATGTATAGTCGTTGAAGTGCACGAGGGGTTATGCGGAGGACACGTAGCACCACGAGCCATGGCTTCTAAAATCCGTCGCTTAGGGTATTACTGGCCATACATGGAAAAAGATTGCTTACAAAGGTCAAAACATGTGACACATGTCAACGTTATGCGAATCTCATGCACGTGTCACCTACAGAACTACATACGACCCAGATCACACGGCCCTTCCAACGATGGGGACTAGACATCATAGGGCCCATCACGCCAAAGTCTTCTATAGGGCATAGCTTCATCATCACAGCTACTGAGTACTTCACGAAGTGGGTGGAAGCCATCCCTTTACGGAAGATTACATCTCAACAGGTCTATCATTTCATCTTGGACAATATTGTAACCCGATTTGGCCTCCCAATGGCTATCGTGACTGACAATGGGCCACAGTTTAGTAGTTTGGAAACCAAATCCTTTTGTGATAATCTTGGCATCAAACAATTTTTTTCCTCGCCTTACTACTTGCAAGAAAATGGTCAAGCTAAAGCAACAAATAAAGTCATCATCAATTTGCTCAAGAAAATGCTCGACAGTAACAAGAGACGGTGGCATGAAAAGATCCTCTATGTACTATGGGCGTATCGTACCACATGCAGAACAGCTACAGATAGTACACCCTATAGCCTAGTCTATGGATCCGAGGTGGTGCTGCCCCTCGAATTACAAGTTTCTTCTCTGCGGATTGTCCTTTCCATGATTATAAATGAGGCTCAACACACCGAGTCTCGGATCATGGATTTGGATACAGTAGAGGAGAAGTGAATACAGACACTTGATACCATTGAAAAGTATCAAGATAAGCAAAGGCAAAAGCACCATCACAATCTTCAACAACGTCCTATCAAGAAGGGAGATTTGGTTCTCAAGGCCATTTGCGAACCAGTAGGCAAATTCTCTACAAACTGGGAGGGCCCTTTCTTGGTAGTTGATGTATATGGCAATGGTGCATTTAAGCTAGCAGACATCAATGGCAACGAGTTACCGAATCCTGTAAATCATATATATCTGAAGCGGTACTACATCTAAGTGCATATCCAGTGTTAACATCAGGTATGGCAACAATCATCTGCTACGATGCTAAACTGGCAATAAACGTCCGCTATGACATAAAATTGGCATTCCCTTCATGCATCCACCACGACGCTAAACTGGCAACAATTGTCTGCCATGAAAAAAAACTAGCAAGTTGCAACCGTCCGCTACGACGTAAAACTGGCAATGTTGTACAAGTCCACCAAGATGAAAAACTGGAATCTTTTGCACGCATCTACCACGACGCTAAACTGGCACCAGCTGTCCACCATCACACAAAACTGGCATAGGTAAGTAGTCATCTGCTGAGACATAAAACTAGCACAGATTTGTCCCAGGGTCACGACACAAAATTGACACCCATAGCACGGTCTGCTGAGACCATAAATCAGCCTCGCCACCATCCTCTACGACGTAAAAGTAGCATTTCTCGATCCGCCCAGACTTTAAACTAGGACCATGATCTGCTGAGACTTAAAACCAGCAACGACAGTCTACCAGGACTTAAAACTGGGACTTTCAGATCGCCATCATGCAAATCAAGCAAGCATAATCGTCTCCATGCGGCTGCAAAACAAATGGGGTGGGATGTTGGGACAACCCCGACATCGCTACCTCACAGGCATTCTGCTGATTCCTTAGATGTGCTGAAAGGTATACTACTGACCCCTCGGAGATGCTGTCACTGCACCCACTGTAGCGGTGGCACCTCTAAGAGTTTAGTTTCGCCGACCGGAGCCCCAAAGGAGTTCTCGTCAACAACGACCTTGGGGATCTCCGCTCATCATCACTATTAGACTCTGCCTTCACAGATTCACCTAGCTGATTCTTTGCATAACCAGTCAGGTGTGCTGAGTCTAATGTTCTTTGGCGGTGATATGCTAGGTCGAGCATCAATGTTGAAGGCTCTAGCCTCGTGCTACAGTTCCTCTTTCGTGGCCCGTTCACTTTATCTCGCATCAAATATTACTTGTTTCAACAACCTCGCCGGTAATTTGCATGAGAAATGGTATCCTCTATTTTCTTCTTTTGTTGCAGATTACTTGTTACGAGGACGTCATTCGTGGGTGCATTCATCTGAGTGGTGTAGTACCGATAGCGTTTTAAGATGGCTGCTTAAGTTAGCCTGTCCACTTAGGAGTGCATCCCTATTTTCCTTATAACCCTACCCCTAGCTCTTACTTCTTTACATCTCCACCATCTGCTTCCCGTACACAAAATGTACATACGCAGCACATGCTTTCTGCATCTACATTACACTCAAGTCCATGAACCGGCGTAACATAACTCGCCTAGTGGACGGCAAAAAAAAAGTGGGTCGGCAAAATGGATGAAACACATCTCAACCAGGCTGTGCAAATGCAACACAATTCGTTTATGCAAGCCCCTTCATCTACAAAATGACGGCATAACTCCATGAAAATGCAATCGCAGGAGAAATCCTAAGTGCTTATGTGTGAAAAAAGCTATCCCCACTCATTTTGATCTTCCCTGAACCTCATTTGAGTCTTCCCTAAACCTGTTTCCTCCTATACTATCCTATCTCCCATTTCCCTCATCTCTGCACCTCTATGTTGACAGGGTGACACTTGAGCAACCATTGATGAACGTTGTTGGTACTTTTACCTATCCGGTGTTTCGTATTCTTTGTCGACGTCTTTCGTGCAAGCCCTCTAACCGTCAACAAAAAGGGGCCATTGAAACACCATAGAAATTGCGAATTGGCCTTAGGTGAAGATTCGCGATTTCGGCAGAAGTTTGCGACAGTAATCCAGAAGACAGAACAAAGCAAAGAGGCACGCAGCATCCAGTCTCTGATTTTCTCACAGATTTTAACCTTACTTTGTTTTCTCTCTTTACTCTACATTATGCAACATAGTGTAGTGTCGCTCAGCGTAATTCTGTTTGGCATAGCCCAATAGCAGAAAGTAACTTACTTCAGCAATTTTGAAGGAGTTTAGAGTTTAAAGCTTGTGGCATATTCGGCTAACTCTTTTGCTCAGGGCCGAGTTTACACTCAGTTATGCAGAGTAGCGTAATGAGCTTCAAAGAAAAGCAAAGTCAAAGTCAAAGGAAACGCAGCAAATTGATTTATTCTTTTTGCAGATTGATCACTTTATGCTCATTATGCTACGCAGTGTGGACAAGCATAATTTGTTGTAAAGTTGGCCATTTTTTTACGCCTTATTACGCTTTGTAGTGTAAATAAGCGTAAAATAGCTGGCACTAACTACTCCCATGCTCTATTACACTCTGCCATGCGACACAACGTAAACAAGTATAATACAATGTAAAGCCAGCTAAAGCAGTTACGCATCTGCTATCCACACGCACAATACGTTGATGAGCATATTGTGCGTAATCATGAAGCAGCTTTGACAAAAGTGTTAACAGCGTACTTTGCCCCTTCTTCTAGAAATGTGATGTGACATAGTCAGTTTCAACATGAAATTGGACAAGTCAACGGTATTTTGAGGGTTTGAGACACATGCCATCAGGGCCATGCCTTCTCCACATGTTTTGGAACTTATAAATACTCCAGTTGACGAAGAAACAAAAGGAGAGGCTTCTTCGGCTTTTGGCAGTTATCATCTTCGAGCAGAGATAAGAGACATCTTTGAGCATTGGCAGTGGAGCGATCATACATTTTGGCAAAAAACACAGTTTTCCCCATCAGTGATCATCAGCAGCTTTGAGCAGAGGCTACCGAAGGCAAAGAGGATAGATCAGAGATCGAGAGATCATCTGGTGCAGTTGGCAACATCTATTGATCAGACACAGTTGATTGATAGACATTCAGGATTGACCTTCTTTGCATCCCGTCTTTATCTTACAAGGTAGACCAAACTTCATTCTGTACTCCTTTCTGGGAAATTTTCTTGTTATTTTGTGTATGTTCTGCACAAGATAAGCGGAAATTTTTTCCATTAGTGTATACAATATACTCAGTTTTCGGGTCAAAGCACAGATCTGGGAATTACGTATTTCTCTTTAATCCGATCCTTCTTGTCATGTTAACATTGTCATTATTGCAATTTATCTACATCATTTTCCTCTCCTTTCACGGTTCATTGAATCAAATCGTTCCACGGATTATCTATAATCTTTGTCGATTTACTGATTGAGCGAGTCCCTGTCTGATCGACAAGACCGTTCAGGGCACTGCGGATTCATTTTCTCTAGCACAGCCCTCACACGAATCCATGGTTAAGACTGTGTACATGGATTTTGTTTCGTATTTTCCAGCTACCGGCATTTTTTGTTGTTACACAGCCTAGCATAGCGTACCCTATATAGCGTAGAGTAACAGTTACACTTTGCATAAGGGTAACAGCTACAGTATGTGCAGCGTAGCAGGACGCCGACACCCCATGTAACCAGAAAAGCATAGCAGAAAAATAGTATCAACAGCGTAGTAGCGTAGCAGGTCTATTGGCATAGCCATGTAGTAGGCCTATTAGCATAGCCGCATAGCAACCATGACATCTAGAGTAGCGTAGTGTAACAAGAACAAAAATGTAATAGTCTAACAACGTCAATGACCAGAACAACATGGCTTAGGAAAAATACACATAGTGTTCCCATTGTTCCAACTCTACCCCACCACATGAAATACAGCTAGGCAAAACACAGAAACAACAAACTCTTTCTTTACTCATGCTACACTACGCCAGGCATGTGCTGCGCTATGCCAAAACTTTACAAACAAACAACCATCCATTCTAAGGATGGTACGTTATGATGTGCATGCGCTACATTGCCCAAAACTATCCAAACCCTCATGTTAGCATAGTCATCATTCTTAACAATGATGGCCATTGCAGTACCATGCGCAGCTGTAGCATAGCAGCTGCCATGGCTCCTACGGCCAAAGTGATGACAACCACTATGCAGTGGCCAAAAAAGCAATAAAAATAATGGCAACAGTTGCAAAAATTGTAGCCATGATGGCCAAAACAATAATGGCAATGGCAATCTAACCTGATACATAACAAAAATAAGGGTAGCATAGTGACTTACTAAGAAGATGGAGCCTCCTACCACTCCTTTATGCACTCCTTGGAGAGGCATCCCAAAGTGTCCCTCATTTCATCCACCTTGGAAATACCTTAATGCTTGCACTCACTTTTACATGCCATTGCTTTGCTTACAAATTGATTGTACCAACTGCTACACTATTCTTGTCATGCTCTCTCTCACTTCGATCGTGCTACGCTCTAGGTATGGGCTCTGATAATGAAAATGATAAGTTTACCAGGAGTAATCCCCTATTTATTCCAACGTAGTAAAAACCCTTGGCACTTTCATGGCCCAAGTAACACGAAAAACCCATGTAGCATAGCACTACTATAGTGTAGTCTCACTGCAGCATAGAACTCATTGACAGCATAGTAAGTGGGTCCACCAAATTTTTCACTCCATACTTACAAATTTTGCATAGTCATAGTCTACAAAGACCTTAAACTAGCAATTTTTACCTACAATATAGCCTAGTGATAGTCTTCCACAACCTTAAACTAGTAATTTTAGCATTTTGGACCCAGTAATGGTCTGCTATGACCTTAAACTTGAAACCTTAACCTCCTTTACATTTTAAACATGGTTACGGTCTACCAAGACCTTAAATTAGCAATCTTAACTTATAGTGTAGGCCAACGATGGTCCACCATGATCTTAAACTAGTAGTTTTAGCATTCGTCTCACGATACTACATGCTTATGGTCTATTGAGATCTTAAACTAGCAATTTTCATTTAAAAATTTTGTGTAATAGTGGTCCACTAAGACCTTAAACTAGAAATTATCTTATGTCACATTATTTCTTTACATATGTTCATTACATGCTTCAATCAGGTATCACTTGACTTGGTCCATTTGCTCATTGTAGGACAAATTGAAAAAATGGCTATGCATGGTGATCTTTCTTTGCCTTTGACCTTGATAGGTCTCTATAGAAAATTCACCAGATGCTTGAATCTAGAATTGGTAGGCTTGGAATCACCCACTCATGACACCATAGCATCCTTGGAGACATCTCTAGACTAGCCAGAACATCTGGTCCAGGCCTTGGACGTAGAGGCCAGGGATGTGATTGAGGATCCACTTAGTGATATCCGTGTAACTACCTCTAAAGGTGAAGCAAAAACCTTGAAAGTTAGCTCCCTATTACATCCACAGGTACATAAAAGCATCTTGAACGTTCTCAATGACAATATTAAAGTGTTTGCATAGTCATATGATGACTTGCCAAGTTTGGACCCGTAGCTTATACAACACAACATTATCCTAGATCCGTATGTTAAGGTAGTCAAACAAAAGGCTCGCAAAATTAAATCGGAGATTGCACTAGCTATACATGATGAAATCACCAAGCTTTATCAAGCTGGTTTCATTTAGGTGCTTGATTACTCAGAATGGGTATCGAACATCATTATACTTTCTAAGAAAATGAGAGGTATATGAATATGTATAGACTTTCGAGACCTGAACAAAGCAATGATTAAGGATGACTTTCTATTGCTAAGTATCGATCAACTTATCGACACTACGGTTGATCATGCCTTACTATCCTTCATGGACGGGTTCTTGGGCTATAACCATATCCATATCAACCCAAGGCATTAGTTAGCAACTACCTTTATCACCCCTTAGGGAACCTTTTGTTACATAATGATGCCTTTTGAACTTAAAAAAATGTTGGAGCAACCTATCAATGAGCGATGACATACATTTTTAGTGACTACCTCTTAGAGAGATTAAACAATTATGTTGATGACATAGTAGTCAAATCTAAGGAAGCTATTGATCATCGCAACAATCTCAATATAGTCCTCCAACATTGTCATAAACAAGGCCTATGCCTCAACCCTAGGAAATGTGTTTTCAGAGTTAAAATCAGATGCATGCTAGGCTTTGTAATATCAAAAATAGGGATACGAGTGAACCTCCATAAAGTGAGGGCCATCATCAACTTAGTACTTCCTACAAACCTTAAAGATTTGTGTGGGTTGCAAGGTAGAGTGTAGCTTATCAGAAGGTTTATCGCGATGTTGATAGAAAAACTATACCCCATGCAACACTTGCTTAAGAAGGGGGTCAACTTTGAGTGGATAGAAAAATGTCAGCAAGCCTTTGATAACCTAAAGAAAGAGCCTTTGCACCTCCTGACTATTTACCCACCATAGAGGGAGAGGCCTTTCCACATCTACCTTGCCACTTTGGACATATCTATTGCTACATTGCTATGTCAAAAAAGAGATGATGGGTATGAAACTCTGGTCTATTACTTAAGCCATGCATTAATAGCTCACGAGGCAAAGTACAACGAGGTAGAAAAATATTATCTCACCCTAGTATTTGTGCTCAAAAAGTGAAGACATTACCTATTTCACAACAAGATTAACATCATATGCAAGAGTAACATACTTTGGGCTATCACAACTAACTTATACGAGAGTAGTAGAATAGCCTGATGGAAATCTATAACTATGGAATTTGATTTACATTATGTAGCACAATAATCAACAAAGGGTCAAGCAATAGCCACACAACTTACAACTTCACCCATTCATGATTAGGTAATAATAGAACCTAAATTCCTAGATGAACATATCAATAGCCTAAACCCTGTATCATCTAATTTTGAAGCCAATTTACATTTTGATGGAACTTCAACTACACAAGGTGGTAGTGCCGTTGTAGTTCTTACATTTTCCTCTAGGGAAATTCGACCCTTCGTGTATTGCTTTACATTCCTTTACATGAACAACGTAGCTTAGTACAAAGGACTCCTGAGGAGTCTTCTAGTAGCTCAAGAGCTAAAGATCCAACATTTGAAAATCTAGGGTGACTCATAACTAGTTATCAACCAAATCACTGAAGTTTCCACTTGCAAGGCTTCACATTTGTAGCCTTACTATGATTTGGCCAAGGATTTACTAAAATAGTTCACAACATTAGACATTCAACATGTGCCTCGTAACGAGAAAACCATAGCTAATGTGCTAGCCACGTTAGCATTAAATGTGCCATCTCAACTATTTGCCACTCTGCCTACTTCGATAATAGAATGCACAGATCCTATTACTCAAGCAGCATACATTCCATCTATTAATGCAATAAATACCCAAGAATGGTATGCCAACATCAAAGCATACCTCCAACATGGTGAACCACCACACAGCTTGACATCTGCCTAAAAGGATGCAATACAGAAGTGAGCCAGACAATGTGTCCTCATGGGAGATAACACCTTATGCAAATGCTGCTTTGATGAGATATTACTAACTTGCGTTAGTGGGGAAGAAGCACAAAAAATTGTTAACAAAGTCCATGAGGGACTGTGTGGGGGACACATAGCCCCTAGAGCTATGGCAACAAAAATCAGACACCTAGGGTATTACTGGCCTTGCATAGAATGAGATTGCCTCACCAAAGTTAAGACATGTGATATATGTCAATGCCATGCAAATCTTATATATGTGTCACCTACCGAGTTACATCCTACATAGATCACATGGCCATTCCAATGTTGGGGACTAGATATCATAGGACCCATCACACCTAAGTCTTTTATAAGACATAGCTTCATTATCACCGCAACTGAATACTTCACAAAATGGGTAGAGACTATTCCCCTGAGAAAGACCACATCCCAACAGGTTTGCCACTTTATCTTGGATAACATAGTAACAAGGTTTGGTCTTCCCATGACTATTGTGATGGACAACAGGTCATAATTTAGTAGTGTGGAAACCAAAACCTTTTGCAACAACCTTGGCATCAAACACTCTTTTTCATTTTCATATTACTTGCAAGCCAACAGTCAGGCAGAAGCAACAAACAAAGATAATATTAACCTCCTCAAAAAGATGCTCAGTAGCAGTAAGAGGCGATGGCATGAACAAATCCTCTATGTGTTGTGGGTTTACCATACAACATGAAAAACAGCTACAAGTAAGACTCCTTACAGTCTCATTTATGGATCTAAAGCGGTGTTACCTCTTGAATTACAAGTTCCATCACTTCAGATGATCCTCTTAAATATTATAGATGAGGCTCAAAACAACAAGTCAAGGATCATCGATCTCAACTCCTTAGAGGTGGAGCACATTCAAACACTTGGTCGCATTGAATGGTATTAGGACAAGCAATGGCAAAAGCATCATTACAACCTACATCAGTGGCCAATCAAAAAGGGGGACCTAATGAAACACCACTAATTTTGGCCTAGCACTTTGAAATGAGAATGACTCAAAAATTTGACTAAGGTAGGGAGCTCACCCCCAACTTGCTCACGCTATCAAGCTAGCTTGCCCTCAGCATGAGCAACTCCAACAACTTCAAAATCAAGTCAAAATAGTCTAAATCTAAAAGTGTCAGGTTACAAAATGAGCCTAGCGTAACCAACTTTCAGAGCCTCAAAATAGGCTCAAAACAATGTCAAAATGGTTTGATTTTGAAGGGACAAGTCACCCTCAAGGTCCATTAATGATTTCTCCAAGTTCTAGCCTCCAGAACATTAGATTTCAGCTCCAAAAATGCTCATTTTTGTCACTAATGCCCAAGTCACGCTAGCAATGTGAGTCCAGCGTGACCAACTTCTAAAAAATTCCAGAAAATGGAAAAAAATTCTCAGCATTAGCAATTTCTAGAAAATTTCAAAAAATGGTAGAAAATTCTAGAAATTGGCAAAAAATTCTCAGCATTAGCAACTTCCAGAAAATTCCAGAAAATGGTAGAAAATTCTCAGCATCAACAACTTCCAGAAAATTCTAGAAAATGGCAGAAAATTCTTAGCATTAGTAACTTCCAGAAAATTCCAGAAAATGGCAAAAAATTCTCTACATCAACAACTTCTAGAAAATTCCAGAAAACTCAGGGACAAAGAAGTTTCAAGCAAGATGAGTCAAATTTCCCTTGTACATTTCATTGTAAATCTTCATTTGTGGGCATGTCAGGCCCTCATGATCTGAATTAAATGTACTTTCATGGGCTTGAATAACCCATAAATTATAAAATGCAATGTACCTAGTCAAGAACATAGCTTGCCAACACACATCCAACTCGTGCACAACTGTCCAACACACATTCAACTCTCACCAGCACGCATCCAACCCAAGCACAACTATCCATTGGATACATGTCACTAGATCCGCTTTCATCTCATAGCCGTTGATTCCATTCTTGAATTTTGTGCCCGAGCCCAGCGCAACCCTATAAATACCCTGTCAATTCACATAAATCGAAGCTAGCAATTGGAGACATTGGAAATTCTAAGAAAATATAGAACCTACAATCCTTGGGCACTTGGCACACCTAATTGTTGGTATCCAAAAATTTCTCACATTCATCACATCATCACATTACATCACCCCAGGGTTAGGCATTTGACCTGCCATCTACATGCAGCTACACTTTGACCAGTGCACATCTTTTCTAAGTGATACATTATTTCCATTTTTCCAACCAAACATTATTTCCATTTTCTGTTTTACATTCTGTTTACATTTCTGCTTACATTTAGTTTACACATTTAGTTTAGTTTACGTCTTCTTTACACCTTACATTTACATTTACGTCTTACGTCTCATGGCTCATGTTTACATTTTATGCACATTTACACATTTTAAGACATCGTTTGCGATAACCTTAGCGCTAGCCGTAGCTTATGCTTGGGGAATTCCTTGGTTGACTTTTGTGCAGACCATCCAAGGCACTCTACCTTTGTTTACTTTTCTAGCTTGCCCTTGGGCGAAGGTAAGGTCAGCTCTATCTGCCCAATGATATCTCGGTGTTTGTTTCCCTTCTAGCCTTACACCAACAATTTAGGTCAGTACACCAAGTACTCAAAACTATTCATGAACTTGTAAAAAAATTCTCAGGCAATTGGTAAGGCCCTTTCATAGTTACAAAAGCCTATGAGAATGGGCCATTCAAACTAGCTAATATGGATGACAACAAGTTTGAAAATCCCATTAACCACTTGTACCTCAAGCCATACTACATCTGATGCAAAGGCTTACATCAGATACAAAGCAAGGTAAGCAGATCGTCTACTACAACATAAAACTAGCAAAGCACGTCCACTACGACGTAAGACTGGCACAAATAGTCCGCTATGACTATAAACTAGCACAACATAGTCTCCTATGACTATAAACTGGCATAGCTCATCTGCTATGATGTTAAACTAACACAGATTATCCTTGGGTTATGAAAAAAAATGAACACCCATAGCATGGTTCACTATGACCTAAAAATGGCCATCCCCCATCTACTACAACATTAAACTAGCACAACAGTCTACTAGGACCTTAAAATAGTGCATCATGGTACGCTAGGACCTTAAACTAGCACATTTGACGGTCTACCAAGACCTTATACTGGGTTCAAGGTGCAATGCCTCCTAGCTCACACATATGATATTCCAGGCAAGTGAGTGTGCACATCTCCAGACTCCTTGGACAACTTGGGGTGGGACATTGCAGTTCCAGAATGAAGTTCACATCATCAAGAAAAACCCTCTGGGACATATGCAATATCATCACCCTTAACATCTTGCTGATCCTCTAGAGATGTCATTTGACATCTTGCTAACCTTCCGAAGCTACTGCTACTGCAGTTGATCATCTTGGTAGTAGCTTCCACTGTCAGCACCTACTGCTAGATTCCTAGAACTATTATGGCCCAACCACAATGCTGCCATCCTCTAGCCCTTGCCATCACTAAAGTGCAAAAGGCATTCCGCTGTTGGGCTTCTTTCCTTGCAACTAGACTACATGATGTTTGCCTTGGGTGGGGATTCCTCATCTTTCACATCATCATCGCTCCTAGCCTCTTCAATGCTCATTTTTGGGTGGGGCCATTGAAATGTTTCAACCTACCATTGTCAAAATTCATGTTGGCCTTACTACTTTGGACATTACATGTGCCAAACATGACACTTGCCACCTTGGCAGTGTCTCAAGCAAGTGGGACTTTACCCCCACTTCACGTGACGGTTATTGTTTCTAGTTTTCTCTCTATTGTGTTTGTAGGATAAAAGCCAAGGTGGCATCACTCAAATATGTGTTACACCATGAGGTCAAGACATTGCATTGCTCTGAAGTACCTGCTTTGATCCTTCTAGCTACTTGAGAATGTACACCTCATCCTCCTTTTATCCAGCTTAATTTCCCTTCCCTATGTTTGCAATTCCTATTATCTCCTTCACAAGATTTTTCAACACATAAAAAGCCCTTTCACATGCCCAACTACCAATTCCATGATGGGCGTAATGCAAATTGTCCCATGGGAAGCATTTGTAGGCAAGTCAAAGCCCCATAGGATGTAACACAACTCAGCTTGGGGAGGAAACACATGTCTTGCAATAACAACAAGGTTGTCTACAAATGAACATGGGTGTACAGCAAAAGAAAAGTACAAAAGAGCATAAAAGCTCAAAAAAATCCTGAAGTACCTAAAACAAAAGGCACAACAACTACTTTTTAGCTATGAATTGACCATCTCTAACCATTCTGGTGAGAGGTCAAAAGCCAACAAAGAAAAATGCCCATGTGTGTTGACTCCCTCACAAGCACTCCAATGAGGGATCATGCTATGGTGATAGTTATTCAAGGTGTTGCATTCTTTTCCCTTCCTTGAACCTGTTTCCTCAGATCCATCCCTTACCCCCTTACCTTACAATTACTCTCCCAATCACTCTCCTAGCACTTTCAAGTGTAGCGAAACGTGGTTTGAGTAGGCACTGAAGAGAAATGTTGGTGTCTTCTACCTCATGGTGTTTCGTATTCTTTGTCGAAATCGCTTAGGTAGATCCTCCAAGTGTCAACAAAGAAGGGCCATTGAAACACCATAAGTTTTGGGGCTTTCGTGATTCAGCATAGTCCTGGAATTTGGGGCAAAGATATCTACAAGCATGGTGCTACATTAGATTGTGTAGGTAACATGGAACCCTAGAAGTCCTAATGTCTACAAGGCCATTTCTGGGCCTACCTACCACCCTCTGCGGCACAGTCAATGTGACACCTAGCCAAGAGGCCAGTTTGCATGAAAGAGGCACTAGGGGTACACTATACAGTTTGGTAAATTTTCTATCTCCAAGGTTGATAGGCTTGCTACACCCTCTAGCCTGCCTAGCTCGACACATGATCCAACTAATGGTATACCCAAGGACCATGATAGGAGCTGTTGAAAGTGCTCAAGATAGACTAAACAGTTTGACAAGTTTTCTAGCTACGAGACCTACTATGGTACGCTACACTGCACAGCATAGCAAGCCTTAGGAAGATTGATCAGGTACCCATGATGTAAGTTGATAATGACTCAGCCCTCTGGGACATCTGCCCCACTTCATCCTTGATGCATGAGCAACATGACGTAGCAAAATGTGACAAGTTTTGTCAGAAATAATTTCAATTTTGATGCTATGTTGTGCTACGCTATGCAGCATAGCATAACATAGCAGTAATGTACTTTGACAGTACTCCTACCCAAATGGCTCTAATGGAGTAAGCTTATTTTTCCATGCTTCAACTGTCAAACAGGTTTGCTTTGCTACCATGCCAAGACATGAATAACATTCTATGACAAAATGTTTGCAAAGTAAGTCACAATTCAAGCCAAACTGGGTGCTACGTTGTGCTACGCTACATAGTGTAGCACAACATAGCAAGGAAAAAACACACGAAGGTCCTCTGCCAAGTGATTCCAATGAAAAAATGGAACTTGAGCACATTCTAGCCTCTAATACTACTTGTCCTACTTTGCCCTTAGGCACCAAGCAAAGTTTCTTGATGAAGCACTGGCTTCTATTCATGTCACACTAGCTACTACACTGTGCTACGCTGCATAGCATAGCACAGTGTAGCAAGGGCATAAAACACCAAAACATCCCAAGGATGAACTCTACAAGTCCTAATACCTTTTAGCATGGAAGAAAGGATTGCAATTTCTTGCCTAGCCAAGCCTCAAATAGGTATTCTCAACTTTCAAAAAAAATTTCTTTCAAGACTCACGGCTATGCTACGTAACGTAACACAACATAGCATCTAGGTGTTTACACTACACACATATGCTAGGTAGTGTAAGTGGCATAACACTCACATGAAGGCCTCAAAGCATCTTTGGTTAGCCCCAGAACTCATTGGCAATGGTCACTCTCATCTTGGCATCTCTTCAATGGAAAAAATCAACAAGTTTTCTTTGTTTTGCATCTCCCCTGATTATCCCCAAAGTTGTCCCTATGATTAACCCTACTCACAAGAGTAGGGAAGATGTGGTCCTGGAGCACAAGCTCCATTTTGCATTCATTGTTAGCATTCTTGGTAATAAACATGGCAGTTCCTTGGACTTTGGCACATGCAGTTTGAGCGGTATGATCATAGCATAGCAGGTTTCACACACATCATCACATGATAGCATGGCATAGTCAAGTTTGCACCCTATGGGACCCAGGACTCATGGTGTCCAAACCACATTTTTCTTCTACTCCTGGCCCTATAAATACCCCAGCAAACAATGCTCAAGGGGTTGGCCTTTTTGAAGGTTAGATTTTCTTGAAGTTGGCTTCGAAGATTGGCATCTTGCATTTTTGGCATTCAAGCTCTCTGGTGATTAGTTTTGGCAAAGAGAATGGAAAGCAAAAGATTCCTGTTAGCAAGCTATTGATTATAGTTCAAGGAGCTGTGACCTTACCACTTCATTGTAAGTTGTGCTTGTCCATGATGTGCATCAGTTGTATACCTTCAACCAAGCAAAGATCAAGTCCCACGATCTTGGGGTGGTGCAATTTCTCACTCAAGCTTGTTTCATTTCATTTCACTATTATCATATTTTGCATTATTCCCTATTAGTTTACATTTGTCACTTATTTCTTATGACATACCCAATGCCTTTGAAAAAAACATTTACGAAAGGTTATTATACACCAATTAAGTCCCTATCTGATCAACCAGACTGTTTAGGGAACCCTACTTCTATTTTTCTCCAACACGATCCTCACATGGATCTAGGGTTAGGCTATATGCCTGGTGACCTCTCGGTGTTCCAGCCACTGACATTTTTTGTCGCTTCAAAAAGGGACTATCTCTGTCACTATCGTTGCTACTACTTCGATAGCCCTCTCACCTAACTCACAAAAATAGCATAGTAGCATTAGTGTAACATAACAAGAAAACATAAAAATTATAAACATAGAAAATTTAAAAACAAATGTATCTACACATGAACTAACCTATAACATCCATGTGTAATGTTGATATCTTGAGATGGATTTTCTTGATGCCCACCAATCCAACTATAGGGGTAGCCTCCTCTATCGGGCATGGCCTCTTGATCTTCATCTTGAAAGGTTCCATAGTTTCTGTAATGTATTGGTTCACCTTCTTTGCATTCCTAATAATGGTTGGGGGACACTTTCCCACATTGTCATGAGAATACTGTAAACATGACCTCCCCATGTGGGCTTTGGTCATAATTGAGTACAACTCATCAATTCCCTCTGGGGGCTCCTATGTGCAAGTGGTTGCAAACAAGTGCCTAACCCAAGGCTTAGATAGTTACTCATGATCCTACACTACCCAGTGCCCCCTATCCTAGACCACCAAGAACTCCATAAACCTTTGTAGATACATTGCAAAGAACGTGAAGTGCACGTGAGACCTTGCCTGGAGGATGTAGTGAAATCTAGTGATCTTAGCTTGTAATCTAATAGTGAGAAAGGAGGCCCATTTAAATCTCATGCCTTTCTCCAATACCTTCCTAATCACTTGTGCCTACTCCACCCCAAGGATTTTTCCTTGTGAGAGCATCTTTAGAGAGGCACATGCATGAAAAAGAGGGTAGAGCTTTTAAACATTAGGCACACACACATCTTTAACCATGATGGCTTTGTAAGATCAGGTGGTTCCGAGCCACTCAAGCTCTCCTTTTCAGTCCATATCTCTATTGGCCTTGTCAATGACCAATGGGCCCTTAGAGGGGAGGCCAAAGAGATCAAAAAAGAAGGCATCACTGAGGTCTAGGACTACCTTCACTTCATGCATGTGAGTGACAAAGTGATTGGCATCATTGTTGGAGTCTATAATGGTGACCATCTCTACTATTGGAATGCTAGGGCTAAGGGCTAGGAAAAGGTCCATCAACCTAACATGCATGAGCTGACTGGTCAACACCTCTGAGGCCCACTAGCACAACCAATGTTATGCCCCCTCTACATCACTGTACTTCATTATGAGGGTGGCCTTGTTGTGGCCTATGATGACTACTGTCACCTCTCCTAAAGCAACTACAGCTATAACATAGGTAGAATTAATGTTAGCATTATGTAAGGCAAATCAATGAGTGTATGTGAGCAAGCTTAAAAGCTAAATGCACAAATGCTTACATGGAACAAATGGTATGCAAGGTAGTGTGGTGATGCAACGAACTCCTCAAAGTTGGGCTTGCCAATAGCCCATCCCTTATCAAGCTAATCACGGATCTTGCACCACTCAAATGCCTTTGGATACTAAGTGGAGTATTTCTTTAAATCTTCTCCCACCTACTCAAGCATGGCCTCCCAAAAGTTCATACTAGAGAAGAACACCTCTAAGGTAGTGCGAGTCAAGGTAAGAGCCTCTAACTCATCATGAAGCTTCTGATCATCAACTTTAAATTTGGCATAAAGCATAAGCACTTAGCAGTTATCAAATCTAACATGGACCAATAACAAAAAACATAACATAAAATCATGGAAGTGCTCACCCTCCTACATAGTATATGATGGCAGGTGGATTGTAAAACACTGTATGTACACGTAGAGCTATGAAGAGGGTGTTTCTCCTACTATAATAGGAAAACTCTGGCATCTCCCAAATCTTGGATAGGGGATGGGAGCACCTGGGGCCTCACCTCGAACCACCTACTCTATCATCATTAATCATGGGATCATTAAACATGAACCTTAGTATGTCCTGGTTGGCCCTGGGTAGCATTGTCTCAGTGATGGTGGTCGCAACCTCCATTTCTAAGTATGACCACATGATCACACTGAAGTGTTGTAGTAGGAATGCTAGGAACTCAAATGCCGCTAGCCAAAACCATACCACCTAGTCATCCAACTTCATATCTGGTGCAGGTGTGTTGGGCACTAGCTCACTCATGCAGCAAAAGATGCCAACAAGCTACATGATTATCAAGATGGACTTTAATAATACCTTGTGATCACACAAATGACAAATGCATTATTATTACACAATAGATGCATTTTGTCAAAAAATTATTAATTTACACTTAGCAAAAATTAGCATGGCATAGCATAACCTAGAAAAAATATATCCTAGGGCCCCTTAGGCCCCATTGCTATAGGATGTCAACATACACATTTGATGCACATGGTACTCATTGGGGTATAGCATGTTAGCATAACATTAGTATTTCATTTTACATGTGTGCATGTCTCACATTATTGGTTCACATGCTTCAGAAATTTGGCATTATTTTGGTTTGCAAGATTGATAGTATCGCAGTTTTTAGCATTGTTTACATTTAGCAAAATTTTTCAAATTTTTTCTAACTCTAGGCAACGTAGTCCAAAGAGTGCTAGAAAAAATTCTAACTCTAGGCTATCTCTAATAGCATAGCCTAGAAATGCAGAAAAATTACTACTTGTTGGCGATGTAGCCCCTAGAGACTTCAAAAAAATTTTAAAAAAAATATAATTGCTGGCTATGCTCCAATAGTGTAGCCTCCAAAAAATTTAAAATCTTCTACCAAAAAAGAAACTAATTATTTGACACGGCATGTCATGCACTCTACACTAATCGACACCATGGTCACCATTCCTATGGCTATGCTTCGCAACCATTACCTCATTAGCCATGACTTCCTTGGTCACAGCTACCACATCATGGTCCTTGCCTTATCCCCATGCAATGGCCTATCTTGACTATTGTCAATTCTTTGCCCCCATTTCCCCCCCCCCCAGCTACTGCCATGGTCCTGACCCTATAGGTGGTGGCTCTTGACCACCACCACCCAACCCTCCACTTCTACCTTACCTATGCACCAAGGCAAAAATCCTTCATGGTGCACCCCACCTCACTAGCAGTGGTCCTAGGTCCATGGCCAAACCCTCGCCCCTACCTTGTGCAAGTCCAAAAACCAAAAAATAATTATTTCTCCTCCATTGTCCCACATAGATCCATTGCCTCTCCTACCCTACAATCACACAAGCCACTATAGTAGCCACAACTACTACAAAACTTACCCTTGCAATAGTGATGAAACCCCCTCTTGGTAGCCACATCAGCCACCACAGGGATCATAATCGCTATGGTGTAAACCTTCATCTTTAAACTAAGATTAAACCCTTGAACCTATGCATATCACTTTCTATCCCATGCATTTAGCCATGAACCCCTATGACAGTGCATTCCCCCATGACTCTGATGGCCAAAATGACCATGGCAGTTGTGGCCCCTGCCAAGGTAGGGTGCCATCCACAAAGCCTAAAATCCCAAGCCCCAATGCCTAAGCACTGGAAACCAAAAAAGAAAATGCAGAGAAATGGAAAAGAGGGTGAGCATAGTTAGGTGTACCTTGTAGTTAGTGGCACTCTCCTCTCCTCCATGCATGCCCATGGCAGGCACTCCAGGACTCGCTCTCCCTCCTCCATGTTGACTAAGTCAAGGTGTTGAGATCCATGTTGGTATGACATTGTTGGTAGACTATGCTCTTGCATTCATGCTCTGGAAATTCATTTTCACTTTTGACAATGATAATTTTCCCAATGGTAAAATCCACTTATATATCCCTGGGGACAACTTAAATTTTTATGTACCTAGGGCTATGCTCAATAGTACCAAGCCTAGTTAGGTGTGAGCATAGTCACTAGAGTTAGAAAAATTTTGAATTTTTCTTATCACCCAGTGAGCACCCTGACCAATTTTTCTTTCCTGATGCATCAAACCTCGTTCCAATAATGCATTTGGTGCATCCAACCATCTGCTATGATGTTAAATTATCATTTCACTATTCACTATGATGTTAAACTAGTGTTTCACCATCTGCTATATCATTAACCTAGCACCCAATAGCTGGTTAAGACCTTAAACTGGCAATCCCATGGCTTGTCGAGTCTTGAAACTAGCCCATGCATTCTTTACTTTCAAAATTGCAATTACATACTTCGGCAGAATTTTATTGCATTATTTCCTTTAATTACGCATATTACTTTCATTAAGATAGGTGTGGCTTGATATTTTTTGGGTTGTTTATATAGGATTATTGCAGGATTCACAACATGACTATGTATAAGCACCTTCATTCTCCTCTGGTCCTCACTGGGCCACATGGTGATCCTACGTAATGCATCGATCCTGAAGCCTAAACCTTGAGCCTATAGCCTATGATGGATATATAACATCCATGGAGGCACCACTAGACTAGCCAGACCATCTACTTAAGCCTCTAGATCTAGAGGTAGATGACGTCATGGAGGATCCTCTCATTGAAATCCTCATAGCAACATCTAGTGGCAAGGCAAAAAAATTGAAACTTAGTTCTTTGTTAGAGCCTCAACATGCCCATAACATTGCAAAAGTACTTAATGAAAACATCAAGCCATTCGCGGGGTCTTACGGAGACATGTCAGGCCTAGATCCTTGTGTAGTTTGACACAATATAATCCTCGATCTTAGCATGAAACCAGTCAAAAAAAACCTACAAGGTTAGGCTTAAGATGGCGTTGGCAGTCTGCAATGAAATCACCAAGCTCTATAAAGCTGGTTTCATCTAGGAAATTGACTACACTGATTTGATCTCCAACATCATTATTTCCCCTATGAAAAATAGAAGTATATGTATTTGCATAGACTTCTAGGACTTGAACAAGGTGACCATTAGAGATGACCTCCCATTGCCTAGTATTGATCAATTGGTTGATACCATGGATAGTTATGCCTTGTTATCCTTTATGGATGGATTCTTGGGAACAACTAGATTCAAATCAACCTAGAGCACCAGCTTAGTACTATCTTCATGACTCCTTGGGGTACATTTTGCTACACCATGATGCCATTTGGACGCAAGAACACAAGAGAAACTTATCAATAAGCCATGACATACATCTTTAGCCATTACTTGTTAGGTATACTCAATGATTTCATGGGTGATATAGCAATTAAATCCAAGGCATCGCACAACCATGTAGATGATTTAGATCTTATGCTCAAATGTTACCTGAAGCATGAACTTAGGCGAAATCCTAAGAAATATGTCATCAGTGTCAAAACAGGTCACATGCTAGGCTTCATAATATCTAAAGTAGGCATATGCATAGACCTTGATAAGGTTAAGATCATTATCAAGTTAGCACCACTAGCCAACCTTAAGGAGCTATGAAGTTTACAAGGCATATTGTAATTCATGTGCTAGTTTATTACACAACTGACTAACAAGTTGCAACCAATGCAACACTTGCTCAAAAAGGATGTCCGTTTTGAGTATACATCTCAATGCCAAGAGGCATTTAACCTTAAATAAGAGCTATCTCAACTTCCAATCGTCTACCTCCACAAGGAGATAAACCATTCTACATCTACATTGCTACCTTTGACGTGATGGTACCAAGGTCCTGGTGTATTACCTAAGCCATGCATTAGTGGCCTACAAAGTAAAGTACAATGATGTGGAAAATTCTTGCCTCACCTTAGTCTTTGCACTTAAGAAGTAGAGACATTATCTTTTCCGTAGCCAAGTAAATGTCATCTACAAAAGCAATGTACTCCGAGCTATTATAATAAATATCTATGAGAGTAGTTACATAGTAGGTTGGAAAGTAATAATTATGGAGTTTGACCTACATTACATTACACAAACATCAACCAAAGGTCAAGCAATAGCCACACAGCTTACGGCTTCCCCAATTAACACCCAAGCAATGATAGATCTAGAATTTCCAAATGAACATGTCATTAGCATAAGCCAAGTGCCTAACAACTTTGAGGCATTGTTACACTTTGATGATGCTTCAACCTCCCAAGGGGGTAGTACTACTACCATAATCAGATTCCCCTCTAGGGATATCTAACCCTTCACATATCATTTTTCATTTCCTTGTACTAACAACATGACAAAGTATGAGGGTCTTCTCTAGGGTATCTTAGTAGCTCCCAACCTAGAGATACAAAACCTAGCAATCCAAGTAGATTAGCAACTAGTTGTCAACCAAGTCATAGAGGTTTATGCTTGCAAAGCCCAATACTTGAAGCCTTATTGTGACTTGGAAAAGCACTTTCTCAAGAAATTTGTAACTATTGATGTTTAGCATATCCCCTACAACAAAAACTTCATTGTCGATGCATTAGCTATGTTAGCCTTAAGCATCGCACTTGAAATGTTTTGCATATTGCCCATTGTAGTGGCAATTTACAATGTACTTGTCACATAAGCAACAAACATTGCATCCATCGTCACAGTAAGCATGACCCACGTAATAGAGTGGTATGATGACATCAAGTCATACCTTCTACATGGTGAACCTCCACAACATCTAACCACGACCCAAAAGGATGTAGTGTGAAAGCAGTTATGGCAGTATGTCATCATGGGTGATAGCACACTATGCCACCAATCCTATGATGGCATAATACTAACATGCGTTAGCAACAACAAAGCGTAGATTATCATTGAACAAGTCCACAAGGGACTCTACGGAGGCCACATAGCACCCAAGGTAATGGTAGCAAAAATTAAATGCTTAGGCTACTATTGGCCTTACATGGAGCATGATTGCATTTCCAAGATCAAGAAATATGACACATGTCAATGGCATCGTAACTTAATGATTTTTCCACCCACTAAGCTACACACAACATAGATCACGTGGTCATTCTGACATTAGGGGTTGGACATCATAGGACCAATAATTCCTATGTTCTCGACAAGGCTTAGTTTCATCATAACTAGCACTAAGTATTTTACGAACAGGACTGAAGCTATTCTTCTTAGGAGGACTACATTGCAACAAGTTTGTAAATTCATACTTGATAACATAGTGTCCCATTTTGGTCTTCCTATGACCATTGTTACAGACAACAATCCATAATTTAGTAATGCTAAGATTGATGCCTTTTGCAAGTGCCTTGAAATCAAACATTCCTTTTCCTCACCATACTACCCATAGGTGAATGGCCAAGTAGAGGCCACAAACAAGGTCTTCATCAATCTTGTAAAGAAGATGCTTTATAGTAGCAAAAGATGATGGCATGAGTAGCTGATCTATGTACTCTGGGACTATCGTAGAACATGGTGAATTGCAATAGGTAAGATGTCATAAAGTCTAGTTTATGGATCTGAAGCCATCTTTCCTCTTGAATTGCAGGTTCCATAATAGGTCCCATCACTCTATGTAATCCTCTCAAGCTTCCTCAATGAGGCTCAAAACAATGAGTTGAGAACCATCAACCTTGACTCGATAGAGAAAGAGTGCATGCAAATGCTTGGTTAAATCAAGTGGTACTAGGAAATGCCATGGCAAAAGTAATGTCATAATCAACATCAACACCTAATCAAGGAAGGGTACTTGGTCCTCAAGGCTATTTGCAAACTTGTGGATAAATTCTCAGCTAACTAGGAAGGACCTTTCTTGGTGATTAAGGCTTGCAGCAACAGAGCATTCAAGCTTGTTGATCATGATAGCAACAAATTTGCCAATTTGGTAAACCAATCGTACCTAAATTCATACTATACCTAGTACATAGCATTACATCAATGACAAAGGAAGGTAATCAAAAGTCTTCTATGACTATAAACTGGCATAGAAAGTTCACTATGACTATAAACTAGCAAAGAAATTCTGCTACAACTATAAATTGGCATAGAGAGTCTGCTATGACTATAAACTAGCATAGATTAGTCTGCTATGACTATAAACTAGAATGGATAGTCTACTACAACTATAAACTAGCAAAGTCACATATACTATGATGCTAAACTGGAACAACAATAGTTTGCTATTGTTGGTGACCGTTTGGGACGCGACCGCCAACGAGTGTCCTCGAACAGGATTTAGGTGCCTGCTGGTCTCTGGCAACACCAAGGCCCAAATACCTCCAAATAAACTCAGTAGTTAATATGAGTATGTGTGTGTGCTATTG